>CANTUT010000250.1:145000-567500 GCA_947687605.1 Reutealis trisperma | reverse complement strand
ATATATATATATATATATATATATATATATATATACACTGTGATTGACGGATTGAATCGGGATGACATAGTGCCACTTATGAATGTGGATCTAATTATAATGATTGAAATAAAATGAGCAGCACTGGTCGCTGATTGCTGGAGGCTTGCTCATCGCCCTGCTACGACCAGTCAGGTCAGCACTGCTGAGTATGGCACAGCCCTAGTATCATAATAAGAGTATTCCATCCATGTTTGCTTATGTGATTTGTTTTCTGCTGCAACACGATACACCAGTATAGAAATTAGTTACATGCTTATAGGACACTAGGTTAATATATTGGTTAGTATCATTCATTAAGTCAAATGCTCATTCCTATTCAAATTATTTTTCAAGTAATGGGATGAGCTCGTGAAGAGTTTATTAATTGAGTTAGTCTGCTTTATTTCTTCAGCAATAATATATATTTTATTAAACTAAGTTATGTATTAGATTTCTTAAAATATATTACTATTCTAAAACTCTACATTGCTATCCTAGTTATTTGTAATTTAATTTTGGTCGCCCTTGTAAATTTATTTTGGGTTGTTGAATGACAGGTTAATTAGAATTTATTTTGATTTGATATTTAAAATGAATGATAAGTTAAATTGAAATGACATTGAATGGGTAATGAAATAAATCTGCTTAACCTATAGGCTCAAAGTTATGTTTTGAAATGAAATTAATAATTGATTTGTTGGTTTGTCATTTAGTAAGTTATAAAGCTTACGATGGGTACTGATAGCCATGTGCATTACTCGTATTCTAGTGCCAATCACGTGCTCTTAGATTTGGATCGTGATAGGGATTGTTGGGTTTAGCTTCTTTCAACTCTTTTAGTTGATTAGTAAAGTCTGTAAAGGCGGAAAAAGAGATCTTGCGTAATTGCTTATGTGATCTCTGGGTTATTTGGCCCCACGAGGGCATTAAGGTTTGGTAGGACAGGATCATTTTAGCAATTGTCCTAAAGATTTTCCTATTGATTTTCATTATCCTGGAGTTTTGGGAATTGGCTGAGGCCTAAGCTAATATCCTACGAGTGTTTAGATCCATAAGGTCAATTGGGAGAAACTAGGTTGAATGTCTAAAGTTATATTCCATGCTCATCACATCAAATGATGTGCTCAAGGATGAATTTCAATCTCAAGCACACTGTTGGGCCATCTATAGACCTTTCAAAGCTTGCAAGATAAAAGGATTAGAGAACCTACGTGATGTGCCTAGGAGGCCACTCCGATGCTTCAGTCAAAAAGGTTGTGATTTGGAAAAATTTGAGAGTTTAGGGTGCTTATAATGCCTTACATGTTTGTGGAGAATTTCCCTCTATTTATAATGGCAAACTAAAGGCTTGAGTCCCTTTTGGAGCAGGAGTATACGATGTCGTATTATACCAGAAAACATATTAGGGCAAGTTCTATCAGAGTATGATATGGAGCACATGTCATTGAGTTCTAGAAGGATAAAGGAGAAGAGACATGAAGGATAAGTAACTTTTAGACAATGTTCTTGGTTCAAATGGGCGAGCCTATAGTCTGCGTATGGTGATCTACCTAGATAATATGTAATAATTATAAATGAAAAATAAAAATAAAAAAAATGTTAGTACAAAAATAGTAATCATATGAACTTATAATGCTCACAAAATTGAGTATAATAACTAAGATAAGGTAAACAAAAAGTGGGTGGCATAAACCATTAATTAGCTTGACCACAAGTAACTATCTCGTGAACAAGGCGATCAACAGCTATATATCCTTCACAGTAAATCTGAGAAATAACAAAATTAATCTTAGAAATATGGCCTAGACAATGAGACTAATAAGATAAAAAAAATACCATGAAACATGGACACTTCTATTTTTGAATAAATGGACCACATAATTGGAATCCATTTCTAACTAAATATGATCCCAGCCATACCTCCAAGCACTGTCAATAGCATAAATAAATGCAATTAACATAGCTTTAAAAATAAAACATTCACCCAAAGGAAAGCAAAACAACCTTTAATGAATCCTTGACTGTTCTAAAGATCCCTTATGCTTTCATGCAACCTGGAGCACTTAACGTCGACCTATTGATATTAACTTTTCAACTAATTTGCTAGAGGGAGATGCCATTTAATCGAGATCATGGCTATAGCTTTTTGATGCTTCAATTCTATATTAAGTTGGCACAAGATTAGGAATTCATTTTGAGAGTTATGAGTTGTACCAATCTTGAAAATGTACCACTCCTTAATAGCCCTGTAAATGAACTGAAGAGAGTGGAATAAAGAAATTTTTGGTTGTCTTCAAAAACAATTTGATTTTGAGCTGTCCATATTACCCAAAAAATGGATACTACAGTTGTGATAAAGAAAGGATGAACTTGAGAACTAAACTTAAATTGACTAATCATTTTGAATAGCTCTATAACTAAAGAGCAGCACTGAGGAATAGAGACATCAAAAGTCTCTCCAATTGCAGCCCATAACCCAAAAGCATAAGGGCAAGCCACAAAAAAAAAATGAGTAGAAGTTTCATTGGCACTCTAATATAACCTGCAAACCAAAGTGATGCACATACCTTCCAACTGCAAGTTATCATCTGTTGGAAGCTTGTCGAGGAACAACTTCCAACACAACACTGAACGAGATGGTTTAAGAAAGGCTTTCAAATGTCAAATCCCTAATCTTTAGGGGAATGGTTTTATGTAGATTCACAAGTGACCTTCCCATCTACAAACCCATACTAAAGAAAAGTGTCCTAAGGCAAAAGAGACATCTTAACCTGCTAAATATCCTTAATCAATTGCAGATAAGAAATAGAGAGAAGTAGGAGAAGCCTCCATTAATGCTCAATAAAAAAAAATTCTAAACCCAACCAGCAATATACTTATGGTGGTGAAAGGGAAAATTAAGCCTAGACTCAATAGAGCAGTCAAGCCAGTTGTGTGCCAAAAGCTGAGCTTACTATCTAACCTAATGAGCCAACACGACTTAGAACTCAAGTTAAAATAAATAGTTTTGAGCTAACACCAAATTGAAGAAGCCACCACTCAAGGTTGTTTATAGCAGTCAAGGAAATGAGCTCGCAAAAAAGAGAAGACAAAATCATTCTTTGTACACAAGGTTGCTGCTAACTTGTAGAGCAATGAGCAATTCAACACCTTAAATCTCTTTAAACCTAAGCCACCCTTAGCTTTTAGATGGAAGCAATGAGCCCAATAAATCAAGACAAGCTTCTTTCTAACTATATAACCCATCTAAATAAATTTCCAAATAGCTTTTTCAATATTCAAGATAAGATTATGAGGCCATTTGTATACTATAAAATCATGCATAAAAGAGCTCTTAATGACCGAGTTGACAAGACAAACCTGACCAGCCATCAAAAGATGCTTCCCTATCCATCCCTTAAATTTAGAGAGGATGTTGTTTGTAATATGTTACAATTGAAGTCTACACGGAGCACCTTTAAATAGAGGGACCCCTAGATAATGGAAAGGCAAGGCTCCATGCTTTATGTTAGTTGCTCTAAGAAGACGTTGAGCATATCTATAAAAGACATTAGAAATAAACAAAGCTTTAGATTTCTCCCAATTAACAATTTGGCCAGATAAAGAACCATAAGTATCAAAGACCATGCTTAAAATGTTGAGATTAGTACAAATGTCTTTCTGAAAATTAACAAATCATTAGCATAAATAAGATGTGTGGGGACTTTGATATTTCTACCAACTTATATAGGAATAAATTGACTTGAATCAACTAGTTGAGAGAACCAACAACTAAGAAGATCCTCGCCAATACAAAATAGAAGCAAAGATAAGGGATCACCTTGTCTTACCCCCTTTGAATGGGAAAAATATCCTTTAGCTGGGCGATTAAGAATAATTGAGAGACAAGCCAAGAAACATTATCCATCATGAAAAAGTTCATTGAAACCAAAACAAGTAAGAACCTCCATAAAACAAAGACTAGCTTATAGATTCAAATGCCTTGCGTATATCAATTTTAAGAACCATGCGACCCCCTTATTCTTCTTATCTAAAATGTTGACACACTTTGAGGTAGCTACAATACAATGCTCAATGTAGTGGCCCTTAATGAAACCAAATTATTCTTGAGAGACAATTTTAGAGGCAACAATTAAAAGATAGCTTGCTAGAATTTTTGTAATAATTTTGAAAACAAAATTGCTGAGAATAATAAGTCTGAATTTGTCAATTGATATTGCATTTATGACCTTAGGAATCAAAATCATAAGGCTTGAATTCAAATCTATCTCAATCATGCCAAAAGCAAAAGAATCTTTCACAAATGTACAAACATCCACATCATTATATCCCAACAATGAGAGAAAGAATTATCTATGAACCCGTCAGGTCCTAGAGCACTAGACCCATCCATGTTGTTGATTGTTAAGCAAATCTCTTCATCATACGGTATCCAAAGCAAAGATAAATTGTCCTTTTTAGTTACAAGACCATGGATCACTTATTGAATAATAGCGAAGTCAAAAGCATTACATACGGTTGATGGGCTCGTAAAAGATCTTCATAGAAATAGAAACCATGGTCTTCAATCATATCCAGATCATCAAAAAGAATCCTATTAATTTCAATATATTGAATGCTAGACTATGCACAATGATGAGAAAGCATAGACCGATAAAAATCAGTGTTTCGATCACTCCTAGAAAGCCACCACACTCGACTCATCGCCTTATATAACATTTCCTGCTAAACCAAACTGACATCAAGAGCTTTATAAGCTTTTAGCTCTTGGCGATGCAGCTCATTCGAAATCCCCATATTATATTTGACATTGAATATCAAGCACAATCTGAATCTCACTCTCAACACGGCATTGCAAGTGATCAAAGGTTATAAATTCCAAACATGGAGTGTGAAGATTCTTAAGCAGGTACATAAGACAATGCATAGAAGACCTATAAACAACTATGGCTGAGCACAAGACTCAGAGATACCGAACCATATCAAAAATCCTATGAGAAATTTTTTGACTTTGGACAATAATAAAACAATATCGATTTGACTAGATGAGTTTAAAGCAATGATAATTCCATCAATTTCTTTAATTGGTCAATATAATTAATTAAGTCAATCATTAAATAATGCAATGATTTTATGTAAAAATTTGATGCCATTTCTTTAATAGATTTAAATTTGTAATCTCACAATTCAAAAATTTAAGACTATTATATTATTAATTTATTATTGAGACTTATAATTTCATTGGTGATAATATTAAATTTATAGTATTATATATTATAGTTTATTTTCAATCAATTTTAAGCATTAATTTTTATAATTTTAATCATAAATAAAGTAAAAATGTAATAAAAATTTTATGAAATTTTGAAATACTACAAATTAGTTTAAGATGAAAATATATATATTTTTTAATTATTTAAAAATAAAAAACTCTAGATTTCCGTTCCATTCCATTCCGTACCAAACAGTTCCAAATCTCCATCTTGGACAGGCCCGAAAAATTAGAACGATTCGGTACAGAGATTATTATATCACAGTACTGTGAGGCCTCGCCTGAACACTGGTCCAATATGCTAAAGGGAATCGAAATGCTCATTTTGGTTTAAACTCACGATGAAACTCTTGGGTTCTGATTGGTTGATTTTTGAAAAGAGTCGCCACCTTAATTTTATTTTATTTGGGAAAAGATTAAGGGAAAAACCCAAATTAACTCCAATTAATATCCCAAAAGAAAATATCACTAGCCTTGAAACCAAAGAGAATTTGGAGACTAGGTTTTCAGGTTATTTAGAAAAATAATTAGTTTGGCAAATTTAATATAAGATGACTTAAAATGAATTTCATGAACAATTTACATGGTGCATAAGCAATCATATAATGCATGAATAAACAAATAAATAAATATTCATTCAAAACAATAAAGCAAATAAAGTAAAGGAATTAACTTTACAATTCAAAACCAAAATAGAAGATACTTTCTCTAGCCATTATGGGTTATAGGGAAGTCACACATTCCCCAAAATAATTCTAAAGCAATTATTAAAGAAAAATACAGCAAAAGAAAGACAAAATCAATATTATAATAAAGAAAACAAACTAAAAGTAAATATCACAAAGAAAAGAGCTAATTCATAAAATAATATACAAGAGAATGGTTATATTTTATTTAAATTGGATTTGATGCTTTAAACAAGCAAGTCTACGTATCCCTTTGAATGGGAATCAAAATCTACGTAATTCGCCCTTCTTGCCAAGGGGTTAGTTTAGCCTTGCCATTTTATCATGTTTCAGTTCATTAATTGAAATGTGGGTTGATTGATTAAACAAGCAAAATTATTAATTACCAAGTTGTTAATTGGGTCAGGTTTTAATTAACAAGTCGACGCATCAATTCAAATTGTTTACCAAATTAACTACATCATATTCTAATCAACATGCCTTAAAATAATGAAAGAAAATGATAAAACATGCTAAGCAAAGAAATAATAAATAAAAAAAAATAAACTAAAAAATCCTAAGAAAAATGAAACAAAACAAAACAATAACAAAAGAAGAAAATATATACCTTATGAGGACGAGGCTTGGGGATATAGGGTGGATAAAGCGGACGACCAGATTGTAATTCCACCTTCTCAGCTCGACAAAATGACAACCTTCGAATGGTGACTTGGACAGCATTATTGGGACCTCCTAGGACTGATTTGAGAAAAGCTACCTTGACACAACTACCCAAATAAAAATTTAAACAAAAAAGTTCGTTTCTTTTCAAACTAAACTTATGGAGATGGTTCGCTTAATGCAAAGGCTAATCAAGCAAACGCAAAACAATAACAAAAGAAGAAAATATATACCTTATGAGGACGAGGCTTGGGGATATAGGGTGGATAAAGAGGATGACCAGATTGTAATTCCACCTTCTCAGCTTGACAAAATGACAACCTTCGAACGGTGACTTGGACAGCTTTATTGGGACCTCCTAGGACTGATTTGAGAAAAGCTACCTTGACACAACTACCCAAATAAAAATTTAAACAAAAAAGTTCGTTTCTTTTCAAACTAAACTTATGGAGATGGTTCGCTTAATGCAAAGGCTAATCAAGCAAACCAAGAGGTTAAGAGGTCAAGAAAATAGAGTGGGAGGATGTTGCTTTTATAGGGAGAGAGTTGGGAGCAAAAACAGTGAATTTTCAATGTGGGACTTGCTTCCCAAGGCACAAAACCATATAAGACGCTTCAGGAATCGTACACAGCAACTTCGAGACAGCACAGAATGCACAAAGCAAAGCGTTGCCACATAGGACCTATTCGATTTTGCACAGAGCCTCTGTGGTTCTGCAACCCTGTGCGGTTCCACACTAGATCTATGCAGTCACAATGAAATTGCTCGCCATTTTTTACTCCATTCTCACCCATTTCAAATATGATTTAAGCCTGGTTTGATTCTATGGGTTCGTAATTGAGTGTCGATTGTCTGGAGGTGCATATTTAAAGATTCACAGCTACCTCCTCATCAAAATTGGCTTAAGGGAAAGGCAATTCTGATGATAGTGAACCTAGGGATGGAAAAAATGAACCAAAGGGTTGTCTAAGTTAGGATTAAGACATGTTTGGGTGAAAGACATGGTTGATTTTTATAGGTACAGGATAGATGGAAAAATAAACCATAGAAATATTTAGGTAATCATTACTAAACATTTATGGGTAAAGTTTCAAAAAATTTTTGATAAAAGGGCGGGGGTAGGAATCATATGGATGTCTAGATGATCATTACTAGACATTTATAGGTAAAATGAGGCATTTTCAATGGTTATCAATCTGCCCTTAACGTTAGATGCGAGATGGTTTTGGTGAATTTCAATTAAGGCTATCTGTTCGGCCCTAATGCTAGAGAATTTTAGAAGATCTAGTGAAATCTCAATCAAGACTATTTGTTTGGCCTTAATGTCAGAGAATTTAAATCAAGACTATCTATTCGGCCTTAATGTTGAAGAAATCTCAATCAAGACTATCTGTTCGGTCTTAATGTTTAGAGAATTTAAATTAAGGCTATCTGTGAGGCCTTAATGTTGGAGGATAAAGAAAATTTTGTGAAATCTTAATCAAGGTTATCTATTTGGCCTTAATGTCAGAGAATTTAAATCAAGACTATCTGTCCAACCTTAATGTAGGAGAATAAAGAAGATTTGGAAAAATCTTAATTAAAGCTATCTGTTTGGCATTAATGTTGGAGGATTTAAATCAAGGCTATCTGTTCGGCCTTAATATCAAAGAATTTAAATCAAGGTTAATTGTCTTGCCTTAATGTTGGAGAATAAAGAAGATTTGGTGAAAGCTCAATTAAGGCTATCTATTTTGCCTTAATGTTGGAGGATTTGAATCAAAGCTATTTATCCAATTTTAAATCAAGGCTATCTGTCCGGTCTTAATGTCAAAGATAAAGATAATTTAAGGAAAATCTAGAAGAAGTAATGGTTTCGATATGTTTTGGAAAGTCCAACTTAATGTCCAATCATTTTTGAGATATTTTTTATAGGAATGATAACGACCCTATATGGTAGGAAACGTCAAAAAGATAATCTATTTTGATTCAGAAGTCTGACTTACAACTTATTCTATTATGAAATGCATTTGACTATGCAATGATTAGATACCTTGAAACTGTGAAGGGTTAGTTTGGTAGGACAATACTGAGATTTTGGGAGAAATATGCCCCCACTTTGGAAGGTAGCTTGGTTATTTGATTTTTGGTTGTTCAGTCTAGGAAAAAGTCACTTTGGGAGGTTAAGCTAGGTATGGTTGGGAGACATTGGGCTAGGCTTAAGTGGGTTCTGCTTGGGAGAAGGTTCTGGTGGAGGCTGAATTGGAAAGCGTGATAAAGGGGGTCAAGTCCTTGGAGATGATTAAGTCGAAAGGCTAGGTCAAGTTTTGGGGAAGGTCAATTTATCGGGCTTGTCTCCAAAGAAGTTCATATAGGAGTCTTTGGTTAGGTCTAACGATTGGCATGGTCACTTATGGCCTCCTGGTTTGGCTTTAGGAGAGATCATCTTGGAAGGCTAGGTTAGGTTAGGCCCTGGCTATGGTCATTTAGAAGCTCAGTCTGGTTTGGCTATATAAGAGATCATATTAGAGGCTCAATCAAGTTATGGCCTTCTAATGAGTTCATTCAGAAGGTTTGGTCAAATTTTTCCTTAAGATTGTGTCTGAGAGATCAGGCTAGGATGCTAGACCTAGGAGGCTAATCTTGGCTTAGAGGAAAGGTCAAGCTAGGAAATCCATTTAGAAGGCTCAGTCAGATTTTACTTTAGAGGATCATAAGCTTCATAAATGAAGGATTTTTGGGAGTGGGTTTCATGGTGAAGGATTTTGGTTTTGTGGGCTTCATGGTGAAGGCTTTTAAGAGTGGGCTTTATAGTGAAGGCTTTTTGGGAGTGGGCTTCATTGTGAAGGCTTTTGGGAGTGGCCTTTATAGTGAAGGCTTTTGGTTTTGTGGGCTTCATGGTGAAGGTTTTTTAGGAGTAGGCTTTATGGTGAAGGCTTTTTGAGAGTGGTCTTTATTGTGAAGGCTTTTAGGAGTGGGCTTCATGGTAAAGGCTTTTTGGGAGTGGGCTTCATGATGAAGGCTTATGGGAGTGTGCTTCATGGTGAAGGCTTTTTGGGAGTGGGCTTTAATTGGTTCGAGTCTTTCTTAATCAACTTGAGGATGATAGGCTTTAGGAGATATGCCTCGACTAGATTCAAAGATGATGAGTCTTGAGAGACTTAGAATTTTTGGTTTTGCCCATGATGAGATTTTGCCAAAGAAAGGGTGGTATGTGGTATGATTTGCCAATGATGCTTAGGATGAAAAGGTTCGAGAATGGCTTAAAGGTAGGCTGAAATTTTTGAAAAGAATCATGGAGATTGTATGGTTTTGCTTTTTATAGCATGAATCATAAAAAAGAGCAAGTCAAGGTTTTATTGTTATTTGAGATTGAAGAGACTCTTAGAGTGACACTTAATTAGTTTGACTTGATGACACACTGACTGCACTGATTAAAACAAAGAGTCCTTAGGCTAAAGGGCTAATGAGAAGAGACAACTAGGGGATTATGCCCCTATTGAGCGATAAGGACGTGACAGACTGGAGATTTAGCTTTTTGAGCTAAACAATGGGATGGATTGACAACAGATGATAATATTATGGGAAGACATACCCCCATTATAGGATAAGGGCATAGAAGATAGTATATCTTTAGAGAATGAACCTCTGGTGAGGGAGAATGACTTTGGAGATATGAGACGAGATGACAACTTTGGACATGAGGGAAGATGACTTGGATGAGCTTTCTCACTCTCTCTCTCTCTCTCTCTCTTTCTCTCTCTCTCTCTCTTTTAGCTCTAACTTTTGCCTAGTCCACCCTTTTGGGTTTTCAACTTAATGAGTTTGAATTAATGAAATTTGGAAGGAAATTCCACCATGGTTTAAGCTGCTGCCTTTTTTCATTTTGAAGGGCTCTGACCTTTGAATTCTAGATGTGACAAAGATCTTCTCTAAACTTGTTGTCCCTTATTGAGGTACATCATTTGATTATCTGATGTGCAACAGGTAATTACATTTACCTGCTCTTTATGCTTCAACTTATTTGATCATTTGACCTTTTTTTATTAAGTGCAATTATTGATGCACCTCAAATTCTAACATGTGCTAATTGTGGTGGATTTGATTATTTGTTCATTTCTCTCTCTTTCTTTTTCTTTTTTTTTTCCTTTCTTGCTTTTTTTTTTTTTTTTTTTTTTTGCAAGCTCATCCATGTCAGACTAAAAAGGAAGATAAGAAAATAAATGCACTAATAAGAAAATGTAAATGCATTACTATAAAGAAAACTTTATTACAAGATGACAGAAAGGGGACTGACATGGTTGGCAAAATATAAAATAAAATAAAATAAAATAAAATAACAAACTCTAACTCAGACTTTGAGGCTTAAGCTCAGACTTAGATTTGGAATTCAATCTCAGACAGGTCAGATTAACTGAACTTGAACTACTCCATGACATGCCCTTTGAGGCTGAGGTAAGGTAAGGTCAAATTGGATTTGGGTTCATCATCACTGTTTGGGTTGGTGGTAGGGAATTCAGCTTAAAGTGATGTACTTTGGATGCAATCTTCAACTTTTGATGCAGTTGCTACCAAAGCTTTGAAAGTGGGTAGGTATTGTGTTAACAGGTGGGCTTGATAGGTCGGGCGTAGATTCTTGACAATAATATCCACTTGTTCTTGCTCAGTTGGCCTATTTACTATTTGTGCAGCTTTAGCCCTCCACCTAAGAAGGAACATGGAGAAGGACTCATCTGAAAGTTGCTTTATGGTTTCCAAATCATGCCTAATGACATCTACTTCAGTGCTCTAATGATATTGTCCAACAAAGACATGACAAATATCATCTTATGTTTTTTTTTGGCTTTTCTCCAATGAAAGAAACCATCTTTTGGCAGCTCCAGTTAGCGATTCTTGGAACATTTGAGCAAAAAGCTCATTGCTAAGTCCTATAGGTTTCATTACTCCCATATATATCTTCAGATGAGTTTTGGGGCATGTGGTTCCATCAAATCTATCCAACTCAGACATTCTAAATTTAGGAGGAAGCTTAGCATCATGGAACAAGATCAAGCTATCCATATCAATTAAGTCATTATGGTGCTTCAGGGATTTGATGGGTTTCTTCATAGCTTCAAGTTTATCCATAAGTAATTTGGTATCCTGAGAGAAAACTTCCCCACCTTGAAAATGTTCTAGGAGAGAGGAAGATCTAGAGTGAGTAGTAGCGTTTAGGGCTTAAGTATTGGTAGATTTCTCAAGATAAGTCTAATTTGGATTTTTATTGAGGTTTGCTTGGTTAATCAGGGCTCGGATTTTTATCAAGGTTTGCTTGGTTAATCAGGGCTTGAACTTCCTTAATGTTGGCTTGCCTTTGTTCTTTCATGTTTTCTTCAAATTGGATCTGTTGAGCAGTTAGGATAGCTTGAAAATGCTCTTTGTACTTCTCAAGAAGGCTAGTCATAAGTGTGGTCAAGGCATCCATGTCAAAGAATTGAGGTAAGTGTTTAGTGAAGAGGCAAAAATATAGGCATGCAAACTTTGGGGAGAAAGACTCCCTTTGATATTATGAGCTAACCGCATTTTGGGCTTTTATGGATTTCCTAAGGTTACCTAGGTCAAGGTCTCAGGCTTAAGGTATCAAGTTGAACCAAAAGTACTGAACTTAGGGTAGTGTGTTGGACCAAAAGTATTAGGCTTAGGATAGTGTGTTAGGCCAAAGGTATTGGGCTTAGGGTAGTGTCTTGATGATTTGTTTGGCAGGGTATAGGTAAAAATGAGAGTAGAGGTGTTTTAGTTTAAAGGCTAAGGTAATGGGGTAAGATTTAAGGTGATGGCTTAAGGTTTATGGGGGCAAAGGTGATTGAGACAGAGATAGAGTGTTTAAGGTTTAGAAGTGAAGATGTTTGTATAGAAGTGGAAAGTGAGTGTGTGACGCTTCTTCGGTTCAAGGTATAACCAAGACTAAAGATCAACGCATGTTTTGTTATATAATATGGATGCATGATATGCATGGAGAAAATATTTCATGAGAATACAAAAATGCAAGGATTTAATTATGGTACATACAACCTAAGGTTAGGATCTAGGTTTATTACATAAAAAAGGGTAAAGGTGGCTTGTATAGGGCACCCGTCATACTAGAGCAGCAATATATTTAACCACATTGAGTCAAAGAGTCTCACGTAGGTCCAGCAGTACATGCATGCTCGTTATACCTTTGAAAGGATCAAATGATTCATCGCAGGGTGAATGATTTCACTATTGGTGAATAGACCCAAGAAAGGTTACCCACTCAATGTGACTTTCTATCCATCATTTTCCTAAGAAATTTAGGTTGGAAGACAATGAGCCAATGCAAATGATGCATGAAAGTCATTTATGTATTAAAGGTGTTAAACTTTGATTTAAACCAATTGGTAGTCCTCTTTTTTTTTTTTTTTTTTTTGTTAAAAAGAAGGTGGTCCCCAGTGAAGTCGCCAGTTATGAGGCCTCGGCCGAGCACTAGTCTGATCCGCTAAAGGGAACCTTCGGGTTTGAACTCATGATGGAACCCTCGGATTTTGATTGATTTATTTTTGAAAAGAGTCGCCACCTTAATTTTATTTTATTTGGAAAAAGATTAAGGGAAAAACCCAAATTGACTCCAATTAATATACCAAAGGAAAAGATCACTAGTCTTGAAACCAAAGAGAATTTAGAGACTAGATTTTCCAGTTTATTTAGAAAAATGATTAGTTTGGTAAATTTAATACAAGATGACTTTAAATGAATTTCATGAACAATTTACATAATGCTTAAACAATCATATAATGCATGAATAAACAAATAAATAAATATTCATTCAAAGCAATAAAGCAAATAAAGTAAAGGAATTAACTTTAAAATTCAAAACCAAAATAGGGAATACTCTAGCCATTATGGGTTCTAGGGAAGTCACACATTCCCCAAAATAATTCTAAAGCAATTATTAAAGAAAAATACTGCAAAAAAAAGACAAAATCAATATTATAATAAAGAAAACAAACTAAAAGCAAATATCGCAAAGAAAATAGGTAATTTATAAAATAACATACAAGAGAATGGTTATATTTTATTTAAATTGGATTTGATACTTTAAACAAGTAAGCCTACGTATCCCTTTGAATGGGAATCAAAATCCACATAGTTCGCCCTTCTTACCAAAGGATTAGTTTAGCCTAGTCATTTTATCATGTTTCAGTTTATTGATTGAAAGGTGGGTTGATTGATTAAACAAGCAAAATTATTGATTACCAAGTTGTTAATTAGGTCAGGTTTTAATTAACAAGTCGATGCATCAATTCAAATTATTTACCAAATTAACTAGGTCATATTCTAATCAACATGCCTCAAAATAATGAAAGAAAATGATAAAACATGCTAAGCAAAGAAATAATAAATGAAAAGAATAAACTAAGCAATCCTAAGAAAAATGAAACAAAACAAAACAAAATAATAAAAGAAGAAAATAAATACCTTATGAGCATGAGGCTTGGAGACATAAGGCGGATGAAGCAGACGACCATATTATAATTCCACCTTCTCGGCTCGACAAAACGACAACCTTCGAATAGTGACTTGGACGGCATTATTGGGACCTCCTCGGACTGATTTGAGGAAAGCTACCTTGACACAACTACCCAAATAAAAATTTAAACTAAAAAGTTCGTTCCTTTCGAACCAAACTTGTGGAAATGGTTTGCCTGATGTAAAGGCTAATCAAGCAAACCAAGAGGTTAAGAGGTCAAGAAAATAGAGTGGGAGGATGTTGCTTTTATAGGGAGAGAGTTGGGAGCAAAAATGGTGAATTTTCAATGTGGGATTGGCTTCCCAAGGCACAAAACCGCATAGGACGCTTTAGGAATCGCACACGGCAACTTCGAGACCGCACGGAACACACAGAGCAAAGTATTGCCACACAGGACTTGTGCGATTTTGCACAGAGCCTCTGTGGTTTCGCAAAAGCCCTGTGAGGTTCCACACAGGGTCTGTGTGGTCATCATGAAACCGCCCGCCGTTTTTTACTCTATTCTCACCCGTTTCAGATCCGATTTAAACCCGATTTGATTATATGGGTTCATAATTAAGTGCTGGTTGTCTAGATGTGCAAATTCATAGGTACAGTTCCAGAGATTTAATTTTAAAAATCTCCAAGATTCGATTCGATTCGGTTCCAGAGATTTTCAAATCTCCATATTCTCCCGATCCGTGCTCACCCCTATAAACAACTCCATTCTTCCATTAATTAATATAAACTAAATCTTTTAAATTAATTGAATGGAAACTATATATTATTTAATCATCACGTTATTTTTTTTTTAAATTTGTATAGAAATTTAACATTGATTTTATTAAAATAAAATCCGAAGTTAAGTAATTTTGCTAAAATCAATTGAGATTTACTAATATATTCCATTATTTTTGTGAAATATGCAATTAAATGTTTGAGGATCAGGTTGCAATGAAGAAAAAGTTGGTTGATTTTTGTGATATATATATATATATATATATATATATATATATATATATATATATATATATATATATATATTAGCAGTTGACAATCATAATATTTATAGGGTGAGTTATTGTGAGAGCGATAACTCATAGAGTAAAAGAAATTTTAAAATTTTAAATTAACAAATTTGTTCTTTGAATTAATTGAAATAAAATTTTTCTTTCTTTCTTTCCATAATCAATTTTAGCAAACACACAATAAAAAAAATCAGCTTTTAATTTTTTTGTTTTTCACTCGTAGACTGTCAACAAATTTTTTATTATTAAATAGAAGCTTCAATTTTTTTATGTATCAAACTTATGAAAAATTGAATTATTATCTAAAACCCAAAACCATTGTCATATGGCCTTTTTCATGCAAACAATATCTTTTAAACTTAAGATAGTATAAATTTAAACTTAATACTCTTGAATTTAATAAGATCTAAAAAAACTAACGTCCTTACATAAACTGATATAAAATGTATTTTTTAATTAGTTTCTATCATTGTAATATCCAATATAATTTTTTTTTATTATCTTATTCTATGATTAAAAAAAAAAATTAGAATTTTTCAATCTCATCAAATGAATTTAAATAAATAGTGATTCATCTCATAAATATTGTGATCTTAATAAGTATTAACTTAATTATAAAAGATCAAATAAATTATATAATAAAAGATTAAAAAAATATTTTAGGAAAGAAAATATAGTAAAAGAAAATAAAAATAATTTTGTCTATTTAATACTTAAAAAAAAAAAAAGGAAATATAAATATTTATGAAAAAAATGAAAATTTTAACTCAACTATTGAAAGGGCAAATTTGTCAACTTAGACTATGTTTAATTCTTGAAATAGTTAAGGAGTAAAATAGCTATTCCATGTAAAATAATTATTCTAACCTTTAGTTTAAATTTTAAACAAAAAATATTAATTTTATAGAATAACAATTATACAATTTTAATGAAACACATATTTCACAAAAAATTAAAGAATTTGTATTTTTTAAACTATGGAATAGTATATTTTCATTTTTACTCTTGAAAAATATTGGTAAATCCAAACTCATCAGTATTGCCCTTTTTTTTATTTTCAGATTTTTATTTTTATTTTTGAAATTTTAAGTCAAAAAAAAATTTTATTTATTATGAATTTAAATTATTTCTTGAATAAAATTTAATAAAATTATATTTAATTTTAATATTAATAGTGAAATTTATTTACAAGAATATTATGATTGTTTATACGAATAGAATAGTTATTTTATGCTATGAATCAAATTATAAAATTAGAATAATTATTTTATTCCTATCATATTCTACTTCTCAAAAATAGTTATTCTATTCTTTATGTATTCTATTTCTCGAATCAAACATAATTTTAGAGTTTTAAAATATTCCTTGCTCTAGCACTGTCAATTATTGCTCTAATAATAAATCACCACCCTATTCATATTGATTTAATTTTACATCAATCCCTTTGTCTTGCCTTGTGTTTGTTTCAATGACGAAGTAAGCAATTTTTTTTATACCATAATTTATATCAAGGTGACACATATAAATAAACCAAGAAAAATTTTCACATAAAATAAAGGGTCAAATATAATATTGTTGGTTGTAAAATTTGGTACAATGGTAAATTAGTAATTGCGTGGGCATACTACGTGCAGATGAAGGTGCACGAGTTTGTGGATTGCTCCTTTTTTACTTCTTATCAATGAACTATGGATTTTCAAATTTTCTTACCACAGTACATTTGGACTCTTAATTGCAAATAAGCAGTAACTATAGAGGTAAAGTAATAGTAATTGAACAAAAAAAATTTTTTATTGAGTGATTGTAGAAAGCTTAAAAATAGAAAGCAGAAAAGGAAAAATCTGGCCGATGGGGTTGATAAAAAGGCAAAAGGCCTATCGAGTGATTGATTGATTGGGCTTTGTATATGAGTTATCATTTAACTTAAATACCCCCTAAGAGATAATTGTTCCACCCCTACTAAGTTTCAGTAACTATTGCTCCACTCTCTAGAATAGATCAACTGCTAGTAACTTCTAGTAACTGTTGTCTCTTTGGAATTGTCCATAGCTATTTGGAATATCAACCATAATCTTGGTCTATAGATCTCCATAGGCCTTATTCCTCAGCTTGAGCTTAAATATTAATAGGCCTTTAATAATTTTGACCAAAAAATATTATAATATAAACAATACCTCCTCATACAGTTTGATTGAAAATCAAATTGTATGGATGAAAAGTATATTTGTGCCTCCAATGTCTGACTTCCATAATGAGATCTAAAATTCCATAGTCTTGAGGAAAATTCTAAAACCTTGAGGAAAATTCCAAAGAACAAAATCTCCTCAAGCTTCCTAGTGTATTAATTCCACAGGTAAAATTAATTTTTCCATAGTTTCATTTAATTTCCTCTCACCAATCTAATAATTAAAAATCCTAATTATCTTTTAACTTTTTCCAATAACTTCGAGGATTATGAATTTTTAAATACCCAAGAATTATTTACACATTTTCAAAAATTCACCTAATTTACCATAAAAAAGAAATTTTTCTTAACCCACGCAATTTTTCTCTCTTCTCTCTCTTTCTTTTCCCTCTTGCCAATTCGGCTTTTTTTTTTTTTTTCTCTTTACTGTCGACTCTTGCTGCTCCTTTGCCATAGGTTGTCGTCATCCAGCAACTCCCAATCAATGATTCTAACCTAGCAATTTTAGCTTCCAAAGGTGAGTTTTTTGAATTATTTTTTTCTTGCAATTTTTATGGATTCCCTTTCAAAACTTATGGGTTTTAATTTCTTGCTTTTTTCCTTTGCTAATTTAGATGAATTCTATGATTTTCTTTAATCCCCTTGTTGCTGAATTTTTTATGTTTAGGTGAAAAATTAGCTAGGAAATTTTAGCAATTAAAATGCCAAAATTTCTTGATTTTCTTGAAACCAAATGGCTAGAACTTTCCTTTATATTTGAATTTTGAATTTTGGAAGTTTGTTGAGGATATTGAGCCGAAATTTTTGGGGAAATTTTTAATATATTTACTGTAATTTAATTTATTAACTAGGATTAATCTAACAAATATGAAAAATAATTTATTTTCAGCCTTGTAATTATTAGCCTAAAAAATAAAATAAAATTCATACTTATAAAATATTTTTATAGCTAATAGAATTAAAATTCAAAATAAATATATTGGAAAAAGTTGAGAAAATTGAGTACTGTAACTTTTATATTCTATAGAACTTGAGTATATTGCTATGGATTCTGTTGTTCAAGTATTTTAGCCTAAAATTTCTATTGAATTTTGGCTCTGGGGTTTATTTGGGACTTATTTTGGTAGAATTTAGACTTTTTGTGCATTGGCTTGGAAACTCAATGATTGAATTTAGGTCCATAGGTACTAGTGAATTTCAACAATTAAGGCTAACTCATGTACTTTACTATAGTAAAATATGATTGGCTACGATGAATGAATATTTTAGCATTTTTGCCTGAAATGTACTATGACTAGAGATTTTTTATTGTGGGATGATGAAATTAAGCCAAAACAAATGTAAATATATGAATTAAAAATTATGTACCATGTTCACAAGTGTTTCCATAACCTCCTCTTCTCTACTATCTTTACTAACCCCTATAGCTGCAGATTCTTTCAATTTTCATCTGGATGAGTTGTTTACTAGCCATTCATCCATCATTGCAGCAGTAGATTCTATAGGCAACGATCATTCTCTCATCATTAGGCAACAATGCATCACTCAATAAAGTATCTTGCAAGACATATTTTCCTTCATTCCTCGGTGAGCTATCCTACAAAATCATTCTCCAGTTTTTGTAAACTGTATTCCAAACCTATTAGTTAAATTTGTTAAGAACAACTATGAATAATGTGAATAGGTCTTATAATGTACAGCCACTAAGGCTATTTTATTTCTATATCTTAAGATGAAAAAAGCCTGAGGCCTCTTGCATTTACATCTATTATGGAGATGAATTTATTGCCTTTTTTTATGATGATTAAATCATGTAGCTATGTCATTGCATAATTAGCTACAAAGGTCTGATGTTTGCTTTCTATTACATTGCAAATATTTTATTAGAAACTAGAAAATCTTAAAGAAAAACACAAATTAAGTAAGAAAAACACATAAATAAAAACTAAAAATTAGAAAAAGTGGCCAACAGGCCTACTTCTCTATTTATGCACAAAGTGGCTAAGGAGCCAATTTATAATAGAATAGTAACATAGCCATGAGATTAGCTTTACATCATCCCTAAGTCCCTATAGAAAATCACTTGTAAGCACTATAGACGTAGGTTACCATTGTTTCTTTACTTCTGTTCCACCTTTTCCTACACAATGGGAAAAACTCTTTTCAGGCACTTCACTATGGAATAGAATTTATTAATAGAAATTCTTTGTAGCCTACCATAGGTTTAACATTATTGACATCCTTTAGTGTACTTGATATAATCATTCTAGATGGTTGGCCAGTAATGGCCATGTCTTCTAATAAGCCATTCTATCTTTACTCCAACCTAGTGATCACCACATACTTCCTCGTGCACTTATTATATCATTTCCAATGCATCTGATGTACTTAAGCATCTTAATAGTAGACTATCATATCCTTTCCCATAGAGATCACACTCTAGCAAGACATAGTTATGTGCCTGTACCTTTATTCTATATGGCGCTCTCTTACTTAGATTGTCAAAATATTTCTTCAGGTCTACTCTCTAGTTCCTAGTAATACTGACCTTTATATTGAATATGTCAACTTGGATGAATTTGAGAGGTGCCTTCTATAGGTCATGTATATGTAGAATTTCTTCATTTTCAATAGTTTCCTCCTCATAAGTTACTTCAGCTCCATAAGTACTATAGAATTCTTCCACTTTTAGTCTCTCCTTAATTTATTGCACATATGTTTTAAACACGGTAGTTACAGTTACTGTGATTTCTATAGGTAGGATTCCTAAAGTGTTAGTGAGCTCCCCAATGAAAGCTGATGATGCCACCTATGTAGAAATTAGGTCCTCTTTAGTTTCTCTAAGGGCATGTAGCATTTTAAGTGGCTTGATATTTACTGCAGACCCATTGTCTATTAGAACTCTAATGATGGATCTCCCATTGATGTGTGCCTTAATATACAATGGCTTCTCAAAAATCACCTTTTTATATTGGTGAGGATTAGCTACCTATATAGTAACTCCATTGTAGAAATTTTTCTCCCTAGGAAAAGTTGCCCCTCGAGTGTTAGGAATTTTGATCTCAATGGCATTCCCTTATGTAGATTTAGATTGAAAGATAACAAGCAATTTTATTGCTGCAGCAGCACATCCATTTTCAACTATATGATTTCACATCACCCCAGCCAGTAGCAATAATAGACTCCATAGGCATATCAGCGCTAAAAAATTTAGAGTAAAATACCTTGGAATCCCCAGTAGATCTTGTTCAGAACTCTTAAAGTTCTTAGTCACTTTCCTCTTGAATTTGCCTTTGTTGACTTTTTTAGGAGGAAAATCTTGTGAATTGGCTTATCTTCTGGCCTCAACCCTTTGTCTTTGCAGCCTGCATTTCTGAGTCTTGATGAGTGGCTTAGAGAACTTAATATTTTCTACAGGAATCCACTTGTAGAGAGGTTCCACAATAGGAGGAACAATGAATTGAGATTGGCTGCTCTGAAACTTGTACTAGTGAGTTATTCCTAATGATTTTTCTATTAGCCTATTTCTCTGGTGAGATGGCTTGGGTTTAGAAATCCATAGTTTAGATTTTTCCTCTTGAATTTGCTTCTATTGACTTCCCTAGGAGGAAAATCTTGTGGATTTACCTGTCTTCTAGCTTCAACCCTTTGTCTCTGCAGCTTGCATTTATGAGTTGCATTTTTGAGTCTTGGTGAATGGCTGAGAGAACTTATTATTTTCTACAGGAATCCACTTATGGATAAGTTTCACAGCAGGAGGAACAATGAATTAAGATTAGCTCCTCTGGAACTTGTACTAGTGAGTTATTCCTAGTGATTTTTCTATTAGCCTATTTTTTTGGTGAGATGGCTTGGGTTTAGAAATCCATAGTTTAGAGTTTTTCTCCCCTCGTACTCTCAGTAGACTTCTGTCTTTTCACTTATCATTTGAAATCACTAGGGACTTGCGACCAATAGCTACAAAATTAATAATGGCTACTGGTGGATCAGTGATCATGGAATTCTTCTTCTCAAGGAATTTAAGCACTCCCCTATTGATTTTGTCCACTTTAATGTCCACAGGAATTTGCTCCCTAGGGACTTATTGTGGAACAACAGGCTATGGAATCCTATTTACCACTGATGCCAAGTTCACTAGCCTTTTTTTGTTGAAACATGCGTCATTGTCATATACAGGAGGATGATTGATAGGGTTAGCATTAGCATGCAACTGTTGTGGTGAAACTTGCCTTGGATTGCCAGTAGGCACAATCTTTGGCTCTTCCCTCCTATGAGGAGGTGAAAAACATTCTTCATAGAGGTGGGAATCACTAGCCTCCTGTTGAGTAAAAGATTGCCCCCGAGTTCTTCTAAGAGCTGCCTAGTAGGCCTATGGACTGTAGCCTGTCTAGGACTTCGTGGTGGAGTGAAGATGCTCCTAAATAGTTGATTAAGTATTTCTTGATTTCTAGCACAAGCTTCAAGCATTAATTTAGTTTGTTTTGTTCATTTCGTCACATAATATTTGTATATTATTACGAGTAATGATGAAATCCACAGGTTGAGAAATATTTCCTTGATTACTAATAACAGAACCTGTTGAAATCTCCAACTCCGGTATGTTGTCTTGGTGAACCAGCTGTGGAGAAGCCAACCCACACTTAATTTGCTCCACCAGTTGTGGAACAAATCCTTCCTGCACTGTTGTTGCAGTGTCATCCTGCGGTTTATGGGAACCAGCAACAATGCATTTTTTATTAAAACTTCTTATTCTTATTGTCATGAGAGTGAGTCCCATTGGATACGCCAAAAATATTATTGGTTGTGAAACTTAGCAAAAAGGTAAATTAGTAATTGCAATAGCATGCCACATGCAAATGAAGATGCACGAGCCAATAGATTGTGCCTTTATGACTTCTTATTAATGGACTGTGAATTCTCAAATTTTTTTACCACAGTGATTTGGACTCTGAATAGTAAATAAGTAGTAACTATGGAGGTAAAGTAATAGTAATGAAACAAAAGAAATTTTTCTTATTGAGTGATTGCAGTGATTATAGAAAGCTTGAAAATGGAAAGCAGAAAAAGAAAAATTTGCTTGATAGGATTGATAAAAAGGCGCAAGGCCTGTTGAGTGATTGATTAGTTGTGCTTTATGTAGGAAATATCATTTAACTTAAATACTGCCTAAGAGATAATTGCTTCACCACTATAACGTTTCAATAATTGTTGCTCCACTCCCGAGAATAGATCAACTGTTAGTAATCTCCAGTAACTGTTATCTTTCTGGAATTATTCATAATTATATGGAATATCAACCGTTTTTAATCTTAGTCTGTACATCTTCATAGGCCTTATTGTTGAGTTTGAACTCCAATATTAATAGGCCCTTTAATAATTTTGACTCAAAAATATTATGGTGTAAAAAAATATATAGCAAAATTTTAAAAATTTTACACTAAAAATTTTGGATTTTAGAGGTTAGGAAGGGGCAAGGCCTCCTTGGTCCTTCTCCGGCAATGGTCTGTCTATATCTTTTTTTTTTTCAAAATATATACATATACACAAAATAAAAAATAAATATATACACATTCTAAAACTATGAAAATTTTAAAAGGGTATATGAACTCTTATATCTTAACCACACTACACTATTCGAGTATGTCTGCATTTAAATGGGTGTCCATGCATATGAAATCATCATTTAAATGAGTGTCCATGCATTTTTATTATTTAATTCAAACCATTTGGATGAAATTTATAAAAAAAAAAAAAAATCATAACTAGGATTTTTTTTTTTTTTGGAGGAATAAGACTCTAATAAGTATATCAAAAAAAAAAAAAGACTCATAAGTATACCGAGTAATTTTGGCTTTATTTAATTTTACAGTGTACCCTTAGCGCTATGTAAGTATACCGAGTCATTTTGATTTAATTTAATTTTCCACTATCTACCTTTGGCTAGAATGTAAGTACACTACAATAATTGTATGCCTCATTTATTTTAAAGAATTTTATTGATAAACTTAGCAAAATTCATAGATTATAAATCAGTCTTTTCTTTAGTTTAAAAAATTAAGTTATATTTTAAAAATTTATTAAAATTCATCACATGCTAAAATTTTTAAAAATAAAAAATTTCAAAATTCTCATATAATATGAATTTTTTATTTTATAAATTTTATTTAAATTTATAAAATTTAATTAAATCTATAAATTTAAAATCTACCACAGCTAATAAGAGGGCCATTACATTATTTAACATTTTAGAGTGACCCTTTTCCTGGTACGTAAGAAAACCAAATAATTTTGACTTTATTTAATTTTCTACAGTGTAGACCCTTTTCCTGGTATGTAAGAAAACCAAATAATTTTGACTTTATTTAATTTTCTACAGTGTAGCCTTAAATAGTGGGTAAGTATATAGAGTAATTTTGACTTTTTTTAATTTTCTGGTGTAACCTTAGCTATATATTGATTAATAGCTAGGGCCTAGGGGTACTAATACAATTATTTGTATTCACACAGAGAATATTTTTATTGTTAATATATATAGGGGTAGAGATTTTGTGTTTGTTCAACGTAAATAAAAAAAATGGGAATACTATATGATGCATCAGGTGTATTAAATAAATGGTGCACCATCACTCACATTCAAATGGATTTTATGGTATACAAATGATCTAGCAGATTTTGATCAAAGAAAAATAAGACGGGTTGAATTTGAGTGAATGATAAAATAAATTTAAATAAAATAATTTTTTTAGTAATTTTATTAAATGTAATCAGATCACAATATATCGAATTTGTCTTTTAGACTTTATAATTGAAATTCCAATCTCTTCTGAATTTTTTTTTTCCACTTTTTTTTTTTTCTCTGCAATTTCTCTATGATTTTTAAAGAAAGAAGAAGAAATTTTAGTTATGCATTTTAATTATGAAACATCTGCAAAAACCTTGAGAATTAAAAGCAAGAAACTCTATTCATTTTGAAATGTTTGATTGTGATCGTAAATACGAGACCGCAATTTCATTAAGAAAATAACTCTTATTACACTCAATTATTTTGTATAAAAGTGAAATACACGCGTTGAAATTGGATTAAAAAAAAAGGGTAAAATTGATTTTCAGTTAAAAATTTAGGTACGAATTTTGGCTAAAAAATTTCGTGGGGATTTATTGGAGACTTCATCAAAATTTCAGAATGCGATTTGCCCTTTAATTGTGTTTTCTTTTTATCATTTTA
The DNA here is from genome assembly GCA_947687605.1 of Reutealis trisperma. Taxonomy (NCBI): domain Eukaryota; kingdom Viridiplantae; phylum Streptophyta; class Magnoliopsida; order Malpighiales; family Euphorbiaceae; genus Reutealis; species Reutealis trisperma. The sequence goes on along the minus strand of CANTUT010000250.1, from coordinate 542,936 downwards.
TTCTCTTCTTTCTCCTCTCGCTTTCACTCTCTTCTGAACATTTCTTTTTTGTTTTACTTATTTCTTTCTTAACTAATTTTTTTTATCATATTTTGCAAATTAAATATTAATTATAAATATGAGACACGCATTTTTTTTAATTGTGTTATATTTTTCAATAAAAATATTTATACTAAATGCATGTATTTCACTTTAAAATATGGAATTTGGTGATATTATATTATATTATGCTCTATTAATTATATTACAAGATATTTCAAAAAAAAATAATAAAAATAATTTAATTATAAACTGGTTCAAAATATAAGAATATGAAATTAATTGAATCTCATATATTAAATTGTATTGTTCCAAATAAAAAAAAATGAGTTTTACATTTTTAATTCATTTATTTCAAACGCACTGTTGAGATTATAATTTAGTTTGTTTTGTTCATTTTATCACATAATATTTGTATATTATTATGAGTAATGATGAAATCCACATGTTGAGAAATATTACCTTGATTACTAATAACAGAACCTATTGAAATCTCCAACTCCGGTATGTTGTCTTGGTGAACCAACTGTGGAGAAGCCAACCCACACTTAATTTGCTCCACCAGTTGTGGAACAAATCCTTCCTGCACTGTTGTTGCAGTGTCATCCTGCGGTTTATGGGAACCAGCAACAATGCATTTTTTATTAAAACTTCTTATTCTTATTGTCATGAGAGTGAGTCCCATTGGATACGCCAAAAATATTATTGGTTGTGAAACTTAGCAAAAAGGTAAATTAGTAATTGCAATAGCATGCCACATGCAAATGAAGATGCACGAGCCAATAGATTGTGCCTTTATGACTTCTTATCAATGGACTGTGAATTCTCAAATTTTTTTACCACAGTGATTTGGACTCTGAATAGTAAATAAGTAGTAACTATGGAGGTAAAGTAATAGTAATGAAACAAAAGAAATTTTTCTTATTGAGTGATTGCAGTGATTATAGAAAGCTTGAAAATGGAAAGCAGAAAAAGAAAAATTTGCTTGATAGGATTGATAAAAAGGCGTAAGGCCTGTTGAGTGATTGATTAGTTGTGCTTTATGTAGGAAATATCATTTAACTTAAATACTGCCTAAGAGATAATTGCTTCACCACTATAACGTTTCAATAATTGTTGCTCCACTCCCGAGAATAGATCAACTGTTAGTAATCTCCAGTAACTGTTATCTTTCTAGAATTATTCATAATTATATGGAATATCAACCGTTTTTAATCTTAGTCTGTAGATCTTCATAGGCCTTATTGTTGAGTTCGGACTTGAATATTAATAGGCCCTTTAATAATTTTGACTCAAAAATATTATGTTATAAAAAAATATATAGCTAAATTTTAAAATCTTACACTAAAAATTTTGAATTTTGGAGGTTAGAAGGGAGCAAGGCCTCCTTGGTCCCCCCTCCGTTAATAGTCTATCTATATCTATTTTTTTTCAAAATATATAAATATATATAAAATAAAAAATAAATATATACAAATTTTAAAACTATAAAAATTTTAAAAAGATATATTAATTCTTATATCTTAACCACACTATACATTTAAATGAGTGTCCATGCATATGCGATCATCATTTGCAAGCCGACATGATCAATTAATCGCTCCTGATGGTGCATATTAATTTTTATTTTTTTAATCTAATATGACAATAGCTAATAACAAGCCGGCAACAATTTCTTCAAATTCAAAGTCAATAATCTATGTCATGTTAATTAAAGAAAGAAAAGTATAACATCTGCAAATAAATTTTTATTAAAATAAGAAAAAAAAAATAGATTCAATTAAAGTGGCTGCATTGCATTATTGATATTGTGGATTATCCAATATCCATCCATCTATATTGACATGTCAAGAATTAATTCATAACTAATTATCTTTTAAATAATAATTTCCACTTTCAGGGTCACTTGAAAAATATATGGTTGACCTTTCTACTTTTGAATCTTCCATATGTACTTTTCCAGCTTGACAATTGGCATGAGATCATTGTAGCTTTCCTTAATTGCATCTCCCTAAACATCACTGTTTGTGTATGAGTGATCTCATAGTACCTTTCCCTAATTGTTTGAAATTTCTAAATGATTTTTATAAAACTGATAAAATAAATATTATGAACCAACTAGTTTTCATTACCTTTATAATTATTTCTGTTTGATCAACAAAAATCAAATAAACAAATCAATTCGTCAAAATCAACATCTCATTATTTTCTCTCCCCATGGTAAAGATAGATAAGTATTGGTATATATATAGTGGCAGACTCAGAATTTTAATTCAAGAAAGCAAAACTTTATAGTACTAATTTCTTTTATAAGGTTATATACAAATATAAAAATTCTTAAAATTAGCGGTATAAAAACAGAAGTTTAGGGGATATATGAAAAAATAAAAAATTTAGGGTATAAAATCAAAGAATTAAAAATTATAGAGTTAGAGGGTTACAAATAAAAATTCTAAAAGTTATAAAGATAAAAATTAAAATTAAAAGGGCAAATATGAAAAAACATAAAAATTTTGGAGGAAAATACATATATATATATATATATATATATATATATATATATAAATTTAGAAGGCTAATATAGAAAACTTATAAATTTTAGGAGCAACTTAAAAAAATTATGGGAGTGAAATTCCAATCTCTTTTGAAATTTTTTTTTCCACTTATTTTCTTTTCTCTGCAATTTCAATTTCTCTATGATTTTTAAAGAAAGAAGAAGAAATTTTAGTTATGCATTTAATTATGAAATATCTGCAAAAACCTCGAGAATTAAAAGTGAGAAATTCGATTCAATCTGAAATATTTGATTGTGATCGTAAATACGAGACCCCAATTTCATTAAGAAAATAACTCTTGTTACACTCAATTATTTTGTATAAAAGTGAAATACACGTGTTGAAATTGGATTAAAAAAAAGGGTAAATTTGATTTTCAGTTAAAAATTTAGGTACGAATTTTGGCTAAAAAATTTCGTGGGGATTTATTGGAGACTTCATCAAAATTTCAGAATGCGATTTGCCCTTTAATTCTGTTTTCTTTTTATCATTTTAAAATTGATTTTTCTCTTTCTTTTTTGTTTTACTTATTTCTTTCTTAACTAATTTTTTTTATCATATTTTGTAAATTAAATATTAATTATAAATATGAGACAAGCATTTTTTTTTAATTGTATTATCTTTTTCAATAAAAATGTTTATACTAGATGCACGTATTTCACTTTAAAATATGGGATTCGATAATATTATATTATACTACGGTCTATTAAATATATCACAAAGTATTTCAAGAAAAAATAATAAAATAATTTAATTATAAATAGATTTTAAATATAAAAGTATGAAATTTAATTGAATCTCATATATTAAACTATATTGTTCCAAATACAAAAAAATGAGTTTTATATTTCTAATTCATTTATTTAAAACAGACTATTGAGATTATAATTTCAAATTCAAATAATAACTTAATAAATCTGAAATAAAAGTTCGCTATATGAATTCATGAATTATGGTTTTTTTTTTTGGCTGCAATTAAGTATGAATTATGTGGTGTGGTAGCTCTTGTTGGATTAATCAGTTTACAGCTGAATTTATAGACCAAATATGAATGTATGGTTCTCACTTTTCCAACTTCCAGATGTGGTTAACTTCATTGACTAAAACCCAATAGCGTTTAGTTTCTTTATTACCTTATTCAGTTTTCCCTCTATAAAAGGAATAGCAAAGTGAGCAAATTCATATCACCTTCAAAATGAAGACTTCATTACTAATTTCACTTCTTTTGCTTCTAATTTCATCATCAGCTAATTCAGAGCCAGTTCTTGAAAGCTTTCTAAAATGCCTTCCTAATCATATTAGGCCCTCTAATCCAATCGATAAAGCCATTTATACTCCAACAAATCCATCTTTTAACTCTGTTTTACAAGCCTACATTAAAAACAGAAGGTTTTTAACCTCTGAAACACCAAAACCACTTGCTATAATAACTGCCCTGCATCAATCCCATGTCCAAGCAACTGTTATTTGTGCAAAATCTCATGACTTGCAGATCAGAATAAGGAGTGGTGGCCATGATTTTGAGGGTCTTTCTTATAAGTCTGAAATCCCATTTGTAATTCTTGATATGTTCAATCTTCGATCCATTGATATAGATATTGAAACAGAGACAGCTTGGGTTCAATCTGGAGCAACTCTTGGTGAACTTTACTATAACATTGCTAAAGAAAGTAAAGTTCATGCCTTTCCAGCCGGTGTTTGCATTAATCTTGGCGTTGGTGGTCATTTCAGTGGTGGAGGTTATGGAACCATGATGAGAAAGTATGGTCTTTCTGTTGATAATGTAATTGATGCAATAATAGTCGATGTTAATGGTAATGTTCTTGATAGAAAATCAATGGGAGAAGATCTGTTTTGGGCAATTCGAGGAGGCGGAGGAGCAAGCTTTGGTGTTATACTTTCTTGGAAAATCAAATTAGTTAAAGTCCCTGAAAAAGTGACTGTTTTCAGAGTAGACAGAACATTAGAACAGGGAGCAACTGATATTCTTTATAAATGGCAACAAGTTGCTAACAAAATAGCAAAAGAACTTTTCATAAGAGCACAACCCCAAGTTCAGAATCCAAGAAATGAAAGTGAGAAGAGAATTATAGTTTCTTTCATTGGTCTTTTCTTGGGAAAAAGCGGGAACGTTCTTAGCTTGATGAAACAGAGATTCCCTGAATTGGGTTTAAAGAAAGAAAATTGCACAGAAATGAGTTGGGTTGAATCAACAATGTTCTGGGATAATCTTCCAAGTGGAACACCTATTGAAGCTTTGCTAAACAGAACATCCCCTGCTCAAATCTTTTTCAAAAGCAAGTCTGATTACGTCAAAAATATAATCCCAAAACAACATCTGGAAAAAATATGGAAAATGTTCTTAAAAACTGAAGGAATGGTAATTCAAATGAATCCTTATGGAGGAAGAATGAGAGAAATTTCAGATACTGAAACTCCATTTCCTCATAGAGCTGGATATCTATTCAAAATTCAGTACTTTACACTCTGGTTTCAAGAAGGAACAGAGGCTGCTGATCGACATATAAGTTTGGCAAGAGAAATGTATGAATCAATGGCTAAATACGTGAGCAAGAACCCAAGAGAAGCATTTCTTAATTACAGAGATCTTGATATTGGTAGCAATCCAAGTAATTTTACCGATTTTCAAGAAGCTAAAGTTTATGGTAGCAAGTATTTCAAGGGTAATTTTTTCAAGTTAGCAGAAGTGAAACAGAGGGTTGATCCTGAAAATTTCTTTAAGAATGAACAGAGCATCCCTCCCCTCCATGCTTATTGAGTAAAAACATGATATATAGAGTTAGTAGAAATTTGATTTCTACTTTTGTTCATACTTTTTAGTCTGTCTCACAATATTTTGCTTCTATCAGCCATTGATGATGTATTTCTTATTTTTATTTCAATATATATATATATATATATATATATATATATATATATATATATATATATATAAAGGGTAAGGAACAATGATGATACCCACAATATAAAATTTAAAACAAATGAATCAATTTCACAGTTTCTGATGTGAAGGATATCTACTCAGTAAAAGGACAAACACAGAGCATATTTCTGCTACTTATAGTTTGAAAAATAAATTCAGAAATTAAATAATCAAGAGTTTAAATGAAAGTATACCTTATATATATATTTTTTTGAATATATAGTTTATAAATAAAATTGATATTTGTAAACTGCAGATATACAAGTTTGAAGGTACGAAAGGGAATTCTCAAAATTAAGGATTATAAGAATGATGCCTTAACTCATAAGCTTCTTAAATCTCTAAGCCTGTAAGAAGAATTACGTCTTTGCATTAAATGAGTTGCTGCTTTTATAGAGGTATTTGAATGGCAGTTTTGAAAATTTAAAAGTCTGTAAGCCTTCTAAATGACAAGTCAATAGGAGTTGTCTTCTGAAAAGTTTGAAAAAATGATCTGGAGCTTCACATGCTTGGAGCTGTGTATTTACAAGCTTGATATTATATATTTTTACATCTACCTTTAATAGGTGAGAAAACTTTTTACAATAATAAAATTTTGAATATTTGAAATCTACCTAATAATTGACAGTAGAATGCCAAAATAGTTGTGTTTTCTATGATTATTTTGTTTTTAAACAAAATAATCATACTTTATTTGCAAAAAATAATACTTTTTGCAAAAAATAATTATTTTATTTATTTTTTTCATAAATTAAATTATTTTTTATAATTCTTTTTAATTGCAAAAAAAAAACTTTTAATTTTATAAAAATATGACTTATTTTTCGCAAAATAATAATTTTATGAAAAAGAAAAATAATTTCATAATTACCAAAAAATAGCTTTCATAATTAGAATTTTTTTATGAAGTTTACAAATATATAAATTTAAAATATTATCTTAATCATTATAGTATTTTTCATTTTTAATTAGTGAAATGTAATAGCAAGTTAACTTAATTATAATATTTTAATTATATTTATTATTTGTCACTATCCTATTAGTTATAAAAAATAAAATTTTTTACTTTATTTTAAAACATAGTAATTTAAAAATTTGTATATACGATGTCTTTTATAAGAAAATTGTGATTTTTTTAAAAATAGTACCATTTTTCATAATTATAAAATTATTTTTCTCGTAAAATTATTTTATATAGAATAAATTATATTTTTGTAAAATTAAAAATTTTTTCGCAATTAATTAGAATTGCAAAAAAATAGTTTAGTTTACTAAGAATATAAATAAAATGATGATTTTTTGTAAAAAAATCTATTTTTTTTTTACAAACAAGGTAGATCACTTTGTTTAAAAATAAAGTAATATATATATAGAGAGAGAGAGATTTTGGCAATTATTCTTTTCTTTTTGAAAGAATATTCTTTTATTTAATATTACATGAAAATTTTGTAATTTGAATTTATATTGAGATGGTATTAATATGAAGTATTCACGAACATGGACAAATCTAAAACTTATTTTGAGAAGGGGCAAATATGATAAATACTAAACAAAGTAGATAAATAAATAACATAAACACAAAATATTATTTTGACGATATTAAAATTAAAACTACCAAATATTAATAAATTGCTAATAGACTAAAAGAAATCCAAATTCATATTTGGTATAGTCATAATTATTTTAAATTATTACAATTGTTCTTTTAGAGTGCTCATATTTTATATCGTTGCATCTTAAAAATTATTTCAATATTTACTGTATAGAAGTGTTCATTTAAAATTTAAAAATTATTTTATAAATACAGACCACAACTATATAAATTACAAATTTAAAATATTATATTCTCAAGTAATTACCAAAAAAAAAACACTATAAATTTATTAAATTACCAAATATTAAAGAATATACTTTCGATTTAATAATTTTCAATCCCATAATAATATAAAAGTTAATCAATTTTCATAATTGAGATAGTTAGACAAATTAAGAAAAAAAGATTGACATTTGAAAGTTAATCTTAATAGTGAGAAAAGAGGGATTTTATATGACTATATAAATTTTGTTTCTTGTAATTTCTCTCTCTCTTTATATATATATATATAATTGGGGGCAAGCTATATTAATATTTAAAAAAAAAATTGGAACATGGGAATATGAAAAATGTATAGGGGCAGTAAAGGCAAGTGTCCTGTGGCCCCCACCCTACATCCGTCCTTACTCACGAAGTTCTCAAAAACAAAATTAAGAGTGGGCAAAAACTTAAAATAATTGAAAATCAGACCAAAATAAATTTAATTCGGTGAATTTAATGTTTTTATTTAGCTCGATTTGATTTTTAACATAATTTGGCCTATTTAATTTGGTTTAATTTTTATCGAAAAAATCTAAAATAATCAAAATCAAATTTTATATATTAAATATATATTTTAAAAATATGTATCATAAAACTACATCGTATTTTTTTTAAAACTAAATTATCTAAACGAAATATGTTAATTCATTTCGGATCAATTAATCTTATAAATATATCAGTCCAATTTGATACAATTGATCTTATAAATTTGATTTGCTATAATTCTCTTAAATTAAGGTTTGGCTTGTGGGATTCTTCTATAATTCTGTTCAATTTAAATTGAATTGACCAATTGCTCACAATAAACAAAATCATTGCTTCTTCTTTTTTTATTATTATTATTTTTTGTTTTATTATTATTTAAATATTTAATTATAAGAGTCTCATTATAATACTTATTTAATTTATCTTTATTTAGAAGATAATTTTGAATTCAATATACAATAAATTATGTCATTATTTTATTTATTCATTAAGCCTCTGACAAACATAATCCTTTACTGTTAAGAGTTTCTTTCCTCGCATCAATGAAGTAAATTGGCTCTAATGAGAGACAAATTTTATATCTCATATTGAGTTAAAGAAAACAACCAACGAAAAATATTAACAACACTCTCTTTATTAACATTTTTTTTAATTTTTTTTATTACATTACATTTTATCACGATTTACTAAATTTATTTTTTTTTTTTAATAAATTTTTTTACTTTTTCTTTTTACTCTTTCAATTTTTTTATTTATAGTTTAGAGAACATATAAGATTTAGAATGTGACGGGAATATTATTGGCTGGTAACTTTTTCATTCCTTCAATAAAATTTAATCGAATTATAAAAAAAAAAAAAAAAAGATTTAAAAAACAAAAGAAATGGATCGGATCTGCTACCACTTCACCAGATCTTGAAGTGTCGATCAAGGGAATCACCACACCACTTTCGTTGGCCTTTTCAATTAGATTTTTATTTATTGTACTTTTCAATTTATTTTTTTTTTTTGGGTACATCGCTTTATTTTGTTGTTATGTTTAAAGAAAAGTATTGCCAGCATAATAAGAAGAAAATTTGAGTTGAATTTACCAAAAAAAAGAAACTTAAATCTTCCCTTATTTGAATTCTTATTTCATGTTTTTAAAAGAAAATTTTTCTAAAAAAAAAAGTAATAAAAAAATGAAAAAAAATAAAGAAGGAAGAAGAAGAGGAAAAAACATAGTATCCACGTGGACTGAGAATGAAAGATAAAAATAAGATGAAATGATGTAGGTTTTAATTTTTTTAATCATTGTAAAGAGAGAAAATAAAGTAGAATTATGTTTAATTTTATCTAATGAATAGGTTGTAAGGCCATATCCAACAGTACTGCACTTTGTAGTAAAATCACCATTTTGCAGTCAAATGTAGCTCTAACCGAACACCATTTTGGAGACGGCCGCAATGCTACGCTAAATTTGATGTGAAACTGTAAAACGGCATTTCACTATTTGCCTTTTTTTTTTTAATTATAAAAGAAGACCTAACGTTTAATTTAATTATCGCATAACGGAAAATATATCATTTATGTCCTATATTTCTAATTTGTTTTTTTACTTAATAGGACAAAAATATTCACATTGCACTACATAATGCATTACTAGAATATTTGTAGGAGCAGTATTGTCACAATCCGCACCCGATGGCATGTGATTGTCACTAAGATATGAGTAATGCACGTGGCTACTAATTTCGTAGTAAGTTTGACTATTCACTAAATAACAAAATTATTAAGTGACAGTTGTAACTATCACAACACAAAAGCTATGGGCTTACCTGTTAAGCAGAATCGGCTAACATCAAATCAATAAACAAAGAAACTCAAGGCAAACATCTCAATCACATCATCATCAACATTGGTTCTTACTTAACAAAACATTTCAATCAACCCAAGAGATATTAAACAATTAACAAATAATATAGAATTACATATATAAGAAAATAATAATGCGGAGTACTAAAGATTTAATATACAGAATAATTCAAAACTTATTACATAACTGAATAATAATATGAACTTCACTATCGAAGGATGAAAGGTAGGAATACTGGATTAAAATATCTTTACAAGTTCATCCTGCATCCTGGAGAAAAATATAGAGACAAAAGTGAACGTCTCAATTCAGTGAATGATACCAACCAATGTACATACCTACTGCTCTAATATCATACTAGGATGTAGTACTTATGCAATATGCCATTCAAACAAATATTTCATATAATCACATAAGGATTTAGTCCATAAGAACTACACTAAACCTCAATCTAGGGAGTCGATCCCCCATACCTAGCTCTCTTAATCCAAGTGTTGTCTCTTAGTTCTAATAGGATTGTAGCCATCATTAGCTTATGCTACGCAGTTTTGACCCGACTGGCAGCAGCTCTGGGCGATGAGCAATTCAAGTCATCATACACCAGTCATAGCTCATCAATTATCATCATCATCATAACATATTCATATTCCTAAGTGGTCCCTTTGTCATCTCAATTCCATCTGGTATACACATAATATGCAACATTGAGATAATGATACAATCACACACAAACACTAAAACAATTAATTTATGTTTATATTTAATAATGCATTATTACACTATATATTATGTGTAATACATATATATATATATATATATATATATATATATATATATATATATATATATATATATATATATATATATATATATATATATATATATATATATATATATATATATATGTACACACACACATTAATTGCAAATGCATTAATAACATGAAAATATATTAGAAAGTATCACTCATCACACAACTAAAATCCAAGTAGCTCTTCTCGGATTACGACATCTCACAACTGGGAAAATGCCTCAACACCAATACTAGTATGAGAATACTGACTACCCAACGAAGACATACTTAAATAACTCTAAAGATTCTACTGAAAATTCGGCAGAATTTTCCCTATAACTAGGATTTAACCCCACTGAAACAAAAAAACACGCACTTCTAAATTGCCATCACAGCTCACAACAACCATCAACAACTCAATGACCCTATCTAAGATCTCTAAACTCAACAAACACCAAAATTCAAGTTAGATATCCAATCACACAACTCAATTTCATATACAAATAAGAAGAAAATTATTAATACATTCATAACATCTTACAAATAATTTATTTTAAAGATAAATTAAGAATACCAAAGTTCCATAGATCATCCATATATATAAACATTCCTTTTAATAAAATTATTTTAATTAATAAACCATTCGATTTAATATAATTTAATTCTTTATTTCAATCTTTTTGTAATATTTATAGCATTATGATAAATTCTATTCTTCAATAAAACTAAATTTAAACTTACAAAACATTTTAATTCATTATAAATATCATAAAATTAATTCGAACCTTCCAACATTTTGAATTTATTTATAAATTAATTAGAAATCAATTTGAAGCAGTATAAATTAAATTAAATTATCAATTAACTCAATTTCCCATAATCATATAATTTTTATATGAATCAATTTTAATAGCATCCAATTAATTTATTTTCATAAAATTATTTCTAATTTATTTATAAAATTTCTAATAATTTTTAAATTCACTAAAATAATTCCAATAATAAACTAAAATCCACATTAATTCATAATTCATTCAATCACTTTCTTTTTATAAAATTATTCTCAATTAAATCATAAAATTACTAATAATTTCAATTTAACCAAAAATAAAAATAAAATTCATATTAATCCGTAATTCATCTTTCTTTCAATTTTATTTCAATAACATAATTAAAATCCATATTAACTCATAATCATAAATATTCACAATAATAATAAACAATTCAAACACAAATATCTAACATAAAATGGTCCAAAAATTAAATATTTCAATTGAATTCTAGGGTTTCGAGCTTACCCAAGCAGAATCCAATCAAAATAGGTTCATAAATATCATTGGAAAGTCAAAACAAAACTGTTAAATTGAGATCGCTAGAGGGTCGTTGGAACCGCTGTCGACCCCACCATTGTCCAACCACATGCCGCCATGTATGGTGAAGTTAGAAGCTAGGAGCTACACCAATCGACTTGTCTCAATGTCAAAAGCCCGAGTATACCCATCACTTTCCCTACTCGCCGTTAATCACCAAAAATCGGGCCTCAAAGTTTCATAATCTTATTTTTCAATCTCCTTCTCCAGTCAATGAAAGGTGAAGAGTTTGGTATCAAATTAAAGCTTATGAAGAAAGGATTTCAATGCATCTTGACTTACCTGAATCGGAGTTCATATGAGAGAGATATGATCATTTAAAGTTTCAGTTGCTGGAAATTTGCAGCAGCAAATTTGCGATGTTCATCTGGCACTATCTATTGTCTAATCAAAGTGATTCTAGTTTCATTAGCTTCGTTTGGATGTTCGCTTTCCAACCCAACTATTGTGCATCAAATAGGGGTTCAGTGATGAAGTTATGGCTAGAAACCATCAACTGCTCCCCTCTTCTTCTTCTTCTTCTTCTTCTCTCTCTGTAGTTGCTGCCCTTTTCTGGTAGCTAGGCAACTAGTTGCTGGCAGTCTCTGGTTAAGTGGTCTTTCTCTTCTTTTTTTTTTCTTTAACTTTAGAAATTTGTAAAAAATTCATTTTAAATCCAAAAATTACAAATAAATAATCGTTAAATTTTTTTTTAAAATACACTTTAATTTGATATATTAAAACTTGAACAATAACTACTTTTAGATTTATTAGAAATAATTGAATATAAAAATTAATTTTCAAAAATTCTTAAAAATTAATATTTAAGTATCAAAATATGAAATTAATTATCCTCACATTTAAATTTACTAAATACAAATTTTTATAATATCCACATTTAATTTAATTAAAAATTCGGGGTGTCACAAGTATGCTGATGCATTCCTACTTGAATTGATAATTCCACATAAGGGGATTAGTCCCTTTAGGACTCATAAAATAAAGAGCTCATTTCCTGCTAAGTTACAACAATAAAAAATTCATTTACAAGTAAGATATTGTAGCAAGTAAATCATCTCCTAATAAGGATCTACATCATAAGATATCACTATAAATAGCCTTTAAATATCCATAACTAGGGTAACTTCTAACTCTAAACTTTATAATTCACATACTCTCTATAAATCATAACTTGACTAACTTAAGCATCAAAATAGTCCCCTAAACACATCACTTGGACCTCTAATTTTTCTATCTTGTATGAATCAAAGATCGCCTAACAATATGCTTGAGATTAGAATTTATCTTGAGCATATTAATTAGTACGGTGAGCATGGAACTCACTCCTAAAACATCTATTTGCCCTTGTGCACCAGGAAGGGGATTGAATTGGTGGTAAATTAATATTTGGATAGAAGGAGATAGGGAAAGATAATAGGCACAATTGATTTTATAGTGGTCTGGGTGTTAACGAATCCTAAATCCACCCTGTAATTTCAATTGGGTATTTTACTACTACTTGATACTTACAAAGGAGTTTCAAACTCACTCCAAACTTACAATGTGTTTTAATAGCTAATACACAACATTTACAAGTGTTTCCCTTAGACTCACACTTAAACCTGTACAAGAGTTTTCTATTGGCTCACTCGCAACCCAATACTATGTGTTTTCAAGGCTAATACTTAACCCTTTGAGCTATTAATGCCCTAAGAACAACCAAATAATAATAATTGAAAGGTAAAGGCCTTGAGAATTAAATTTGCAAGATTTTGGCTTAAATGAAAGTTGTTGGATCATTATGATTAGAGGGGGTATTTATAGCTTCTTCTCTCCAAATTCCTGTTACAAAGAGTAATGTAAAGAGATCTTCACAACAACCACAAAATCTTGCATTAAATGCTCTATTAGAGTAATGTTGCGATCGCTAAGCCTTTTTCCCGATTGCGACTCCATTTCCACTGTTGAGATGGAAATATCACGGTCGCGATCCTTAGAAATCTCAACGGCTAGTTGACACGTGGCATCTTCTTGTTAGTCCCTCAACTATCCATTGCAGTCATTAAGTTTTGTACAAAAGTAGCAATCGCGATTGCCCATTCGCAGTCACGAATCCAAGATCGAGCTCTTGATTGTGATCGCAATTTGCTCTATCTCTCAAGGCAGAAATTTGAACTAATTGGCTTTCTGAACATTTTGGTCATGATATAGAGGTCGTGGTCACTATTTTACTGTCATAGTCACTATTTTACTGTTGTAGTCGCAATTCTGGCATAATGGTCGCGACTCAGAGGCCAAGCAAAATACTTTAAGAGATTTTAAGAACCTTTGAAATCCAATCTATCAAATATGTTATAATCTAAAAAATAGACACTCAAAATACATATTAGATAGCTTCAATTTGATTAACAAGATCAAAATAGAAATTGACTAAACTAATTGGCTTTTTGAACATTTTGGTCATGATATAGAGGTCGTGGTCACTATTTTACTGTCATAGTCGCTATTTTACTGTCGCGGTCGCAATTCTGGCATAATGGTCGCGACTCAGAGGCTAAGCAAAATACTTTAAGAGATTTTAAGAACCTTTGAAATCCAATCTATCAAATATGTTATAATCTACAAAATAGACACTCAAAATACATATTAGATAGCTTCAATTTGATTAACAAGATCAAAATAGAAATTGACTAAATTTTGAAATAACTTAAGTCAACAAGATCACTAAAATTATTGTGTCCAGTGGTTGGTGAGAATAAGATCATATAAAGAGTAAGGGGTCAAAGGTCTACCTCTAATTATTTTTACTTTAATTTTTCAATACTGAATGCTATATCAGGTTCTATCTCCTATATATTATAATGCATTCATATATAAGTTGAGCCATATTATGCATATTAAAAAAAAAAATCTTTACTTAATTAGAGAATTTATTTTTTTATTGATCATAAACTTAAAAAAGAAAATGCAAAAACGAAAGTTGTGAATTAATGTATGGCCCAAAAGTGGGCATGCAGCATCCACCAGGCACCAGCTACTGCAGATGGGGTGAATAGCTAACACCAATCAAAGGCACCTCAAATGCCATATATTCATTCTGTCAATCAAATTAATATAAATGCAATTAATTTTATTAGCATGATTATGTTATTCCAACAACTGCTAAATACGGTTCTGGAAACTATAATTCTATAAATTACCAAAACAAATAATATATCTATACATATATATATATATATATATGATGTAGATCCTTTAGGACTTAGAAAACAAGGAGTTCATTTCCTACTAGGTTATAACTAAGGAAAATTCGTTAAAAGTAATATATTATAGTAGGTAAATTGTCTTCTAATAATTTGATTGATTTTAGTATCAGAATGGTCCCCTAAGCATATTGTCTGGACCATCTAATTTTCTACTTTGTAGGTATCAAATATCACCTAATAATGTACTTGAAATCAGAATTTATCTTGAACGCATTATATACTAATTCAGGTGATTGAATGAATATTAATATTCATTCAATTAACTCTATGATACCCATTCATAGACAATATCAACTAGCCCTACTCTCTTGAAAACAAGAAGGCATTGCTTTAAAGATGCATGAGCAAAAGATACATTTTATCTTCTTGCAAAAAAATACTCTTAAGTAGTTTTTTATGGTTACTTTGTTTTTAAATAATATAATCTATCTTGTTTGTGAAAAAAATTAGTTCTTTATGAAAAATAATAGTTTTATTTATATTTTTTATAAATTAAACTATTTTTTCGTAATTCTTTTTAGTTACGAAAAAACTTTTAATTTTACGAAAATATGACTTTTGCAAAATAATAATTTTACAAAAAAGAATAATTTCATAATTATAAAAAAATAGCTCTCTTGCAAAAAATCATATTCTTCTTATATTTTTTCGTAATTTGGACTATTTTTTTTATAAAGTCTATAAATATATAAATTTAAAATACTATCTTAATCATTCTAGCGTTTCTTATTTTTAATTAATGAAATGTAATAGTAGGTTAATTTAAATATAATACTTTAAATATTTTAATTATATTTATTATTTATAACTATTCTATTAGCAAACAAAATAAAATTTTGTACTTTATTTTAAAACAAAATAATATAAAAATTTACCTATATGATGTCTTTTATAAGAAGATTGTGATTTTTTTTCAAAACAGTAATATTTTTTCCTAATTACAAAATTATTTTTCTGACAAAATTGTTATTTTGTATAAAATAAAACATATTATAAAACAAATTATATTTTCATAAAATTAAAATTTTTTTCACAATTAAATAAAAATACAAAAAAATAGTTTAATTTATGAAAAAATATAAATAAAATTATAATTTTTCATAAAAAAAAAAAATTCGCAACAAATTATATTTCTTTATTTTTAGACAAAAAACGTCATACTTCTAAATGTACAAGTCATTAATTTAAGGATTGAAAAGCCATTGTCAAGCTCAAAAGCTTAGCCCTCTAATACTCTCTGTACAAATTTTACAAGACTTAAACCCAAAGATCACATAACAAGACCAACCAGAAGGATTCTCATTCATGATTCACCCATATGAAGCTCCAGAACCCCATCACAAGTCATTTCTAATCTCCAAATTATTATTTTTTTCGTCCATAAATTATAGTTAATATTCCCTTTTTAAAATGTCTAAAAAAATATAGTCTCTTTTTTTAAGTTAAAATTTATTATTTCATTTCTTAATATGCCCTTTAGCATGCTTAAAAGAGAAGTACTAAAATTTTTTTCTATATTACATTTTTTTTATCTTTTTCATATTATTAAAACATGTGACATAATTTAAAATTTATAAAAATTAAATAAATTAAAAGAACTTTAATAATATTATAATTATATTAATCAACTTTCACGATATTTTATTTTTATACTTAATTTTTTCTTTTTTACCTATTCTTTTAACATTATTATTTTTTTTATAGGAAAAAAAAAAAAGGGAAAATCGTTGAAGCAATATTTACGATAGTTTGTTGAATGGAATTTTTGTCTCATGTTCGACCTTAAATAAGGTTGTGATACCTATAGCCAAAAGTGCAATAGCGGACAAGTTAATCGAAGTTGAGAACTACAGTAGTGCGCTTTTTAAAAATATCCATGAAAAAAAAATTGAAAAATGTAAAACTTGTTAAGAATATAATATATGAAAAAAATCTTATATTTATTAAATATAAACATATTAAATGATTAATATGAAAATGAATTTTCTAATTTTAACAAACTGGTTTTTAAGATTAATTTTGTCAAATTTATATTAAAAAATTTAATATGGTATCAAACTTAATCGAATATTACATAACCTGTTTTATCATAATTCAGACAAATATTTTAATTTCTTTTTTAATTTTGGTATGTTCCGAATTTTGTTGGATTTCAATTATTTTTCCATAGTGTTTGATGGATTTTTAAATTTATTTTTTTCACTAATTTTGTATTTTGAAAAATGTTATATAACCCAACATTTTTATCCCAACTGATGTGTCATTATCTTATTTATTAATTTTTTTTTTAAAAGTGTATTATATAAAATATTTTCCAATGCAATAATACCACATCAGTTGGGATAAGAAGTTGGAATAAAAATATTAGGTTGTATAATAGCCAATGGCCCAGTTGCCAAAATCTCATATTGATTATATTCAAACATCCTTAACAGCTAGCTTGAACCCAGAATATAAAATCTTGTGGACGAATCCCTTGGAATTTGGTAGATTTTAGATAAATGTGTATGTACAAAGATTGGTTGTGCACTACGTTCACTTCTTTATCTCGTAAATCTCCACAAAAATTGGAATCCCAAGTTCCATTTGAATTTGATTTTCAAATTATGAGTAGGTTTAGACAATTATATTAGGCCTTAATCTCAAACTAGTTGCTGTTGTGGAATTCGGGTTAATTTCCACCAATAACAATGATATTCACCTTGAGAACTATTATCCAGGTGACTAGAGTGTGAACGATTGAACTAAAAATCACCCAAAGGAAAAATTCTCAGGTAAGTGGTGAGGTCACAACGGTCCAACTTAAAAACCACTTTCCTAGACAGAATTTAACCAATACAAGTAATTTTAATAGCACAATAATTCACCACAACTATACCCGACAATAGCTATTAAATAGACACAAAATAACATAAAGAGAACACCAGAAATTTAACGAGGTTCAGCTAATTTTGCCTACGTCCTTGGACACTACCAAAATAATATTTCACTAATTGAAGAAATATTACAAAAGAGAGAGAAAGAATAAAATTGCCTAAATATAGGAAAAGGGCAATTTTGGGATGAGAAAAACTAAAGGGAGGAGGAGTCTATTTATAACTAAAGACTCCTCCCATTTTTCTTCAAATTCCCTATGTGGAAATTTTACAAAACCAACAAATCTCCACCTTGGAAAATTCCAAACAATTCTCTCACAAATTCAAATTTCAGTAGTGTCATCTAATGCACTTTGAAGCGCCAATCTTCAAATTCTGATAACATTAATCAAGTCCAAACAGTGTTGGAACTTGATAGCTGTAACTACTTTTGTCAACATATCAGCAAGATTCTCAGTGGTCCGAATCTTTTGGATTGTGACTCCACCTTCTTCTAAGATCTCTCGTACAAAGTGATATCGAACATCAATGTGCTTCGTCCTTGCATGATAAACTTGATTATTTGCTAAGTGAATAGCACTCTGACTATCACAATGCACTTTGATATGCTTCTGTTCAATTCCCAGTTCACCAAGCAACCCTTGAAGCCAAATTGCCTCCTTCATAGCTTCTGTAACTGCCATATACTCTGCCTCTGTAGTAGACAAAGCCACTGTTGACTGTAAAGTGGACTTCCAACTAACTAGTGCCTTTGCAAAAGTAAACACATAACTAGTAGTTGATCAACGCTTGTCCAAATCACCTGCATAGTCAGAATCACAATACCCAACTACGTACTGACCTTCTTGCTTATCCTGCTGAAATACCAAACCAACATCTACGGTGTTCAGAATATACCGTAGAATCCATTTCACAGCTTGCCAATGCTCCTTTCCAGGATCATGCATATACTTGCTTACAACCCCAACTGCTTGTGAAATATCGGGTCTCGTACACACCATTACATACATCAAGCTACCAGCAGCACTTGCATATGGTACTTTTGACATGTATTCCCGTTCTGCTTCATTCTTTGGTGACATGGATGCACTAAGCTTGAAATGAGGAGCAAGTGGTGTACTAACTGGTTTTGACTTCTCATTCATGCCAAAACATTTTAGTACCTTCCTTAAATATTCCTTTTGAGACAAACAAAGCCTCCCCAATTTCCTATCTCTTGAAATTTCCATGCCAAGAATCTTCTTTGCTTCACCAAGATCCTTCATCTCAAACTCCCAATTCAATTGAGTCTTTAATTTCTCAATTTCTGTCTGACTCTTGGAAGCTATCAACATATCATCAACATAAAGAAGAAGATATATATAGGATCCGTCTTGTAGCTTGCGTAAATACACACAATGATCATATTTGCTTCTCATATAATTCTGCCCTATCATAAACTTATCAAATCGCTTGTACCACTGCCTTAGAGATTGCTTCAATCCATACAGCGATTTTTCCAATTTGCATACCATCTTTTCCTTTCTAGCAACTTTGAATCCATCTGGCTGAGTCATGTAGATTTTCTCATCCAAGTCTCCATGTAAAAATGCAGTTTTTACATCCATCTGAACTAGTTCCAAATCCAACTGTGCTACCAAAGCCAACAAGATTCTGATGGAGGAATGCTTTACAACTGGAGAAAATACTTCATTATAATCAACTCCCTCCGTCTGAGCGTAGCCTTTAGCCACCAATCTTGCTTTGTAGCGAATATTATTCTTGTCAGGAAATCCATCTTTCTTTGCATATACCCATTTGCACCCAATTGCCTTCTTTCCCTTCGGAAGACTAGCTAGTTTCCATGTCTGATTCTTTTGAAGGGACTGCATTTCTTCATTCATGGCGATCCTCCACTTTTTCTGTTCTGAACTTTGAATTGCTTCATTAAAAGTGGTAGGAACATCATCGATTGCAATTGGTGATGCAGAAGAGACCATATCAGCATAACGAGCAGGTTGTCTAATGGTCCTCTTTCCTTTTCTTAGTGCAATTGATTCATGTTGCTGTGGAGGTTCTTGGGTCTGAACCTCTTCTTCATTTGACTCTTCTTCTACCATAGGAGAGTCAACATCAGTTTCTTTATTGGCTGGGACAATTCTATTACTATCAAACTCCACCTGTTTGGAAGTACCCTCCACCTGCTGTGGAGTACTATCTATCTGTTCATCAGTTACCTTTCTCAACATGGTAGATTCATCAAAGGTAACATCCCTGCTGAAGATTACTTTCTTTGTCTCTGGACACCAAAGACGATAGCCTTTTACACCAGATGTGATCCCCATAAATATTGCCTTCTTTGCTCTTGGATCCAGCTTTGACTCCTTAATATGATAATATGCAGTGGAACCAAATACATGTAAGGAATTATAATCTGAAGCAGGTTTTCCAAACCATTTCTCTAATGGTGTCTTACCACCAATAACAGTCGATGGTAAACAGTTGACAAGGTGACAAGCATATACCAAAGTCTCAGCCTAAAATTCTTTACCCAACCCAGCATTGGACAACATACACCGAACCTTCTCCAGTAATGTCCGGTTCATACACTCAGCCACCCCATTCTGTTGTGGTGTATTTCTGACGGTGAAGTGCCTGACAATACCTTCATCTTCACAGACTTTCAAAAAAGGATCATTTTTGAACTCTCCACCATTGTCTGTTCGTAGACGTTTGATTTTCTACCTGTTTGAGTCTCTATCATCTTTTTCCATTTAAGGAAAATTCCCAACACCTCATCCTTCGTCTTCATCGTATACACCCAAACTCTTCGGGAAAAATCATCAACAAAGGTAACATAATAGTGTTTTCCTCCCAAAGAATTTGTCTTGGAAGGCCCCCATACATATGAATGAACATAATCCAAAATACCCTCAGTATCATGGATTGCTATTCCAAATTTCACCCTTGTCTTCTTCCCTTTGATGCAATGCTCACAAAAATTCAATTTGCAAGCCGGTGCTCCTTTCAATAATCCTTGATCTACTAGTAATTTCAAGGATTTTTCTCCAGCATGCCCCAAACGCATATGCCATAACCTGGTTGCTTCTGACTCCTAATCATTAGTAGAAGCTGTTATTGTTGCTTTCCCAACAATTGTACTACCCAGAAAGTAATACACATTGTTTCTCTTTCGAATTCCCTTCATTATCACAAGTGCTCCAGAGATAATCCTCATTATCCCATCCTTCGCTCTTACTTCTAAATCTTTTGACTCTAAGGTTCCCACAGAGATGAGATTTCTCATTAAATCTGGCATATAATGAACACCTGTTAAGGTTCTGATTGATCCATCCTGATTCCTCAAGTGAATTGAACCAATCCCATGTGTGTCAAGAGGAAAATTATTTGCTGTGTAGACAACTCCACCTTTTAGTTCTTTAAAATCAAAGAACCATTCTCTATTTGGGGTCATATGGTGGCTACAAGTTGAATCTAGCAACCATGAGCTAGAACTGCTGGTTGATGGTGTAGCAGCAAATGAGAAGTCTGAATCTGCTTCATCATACTCAGCTACATTTGACTCTGAGACAGCCTTTCCCTTTTCAGGTTTGCCTTTATTCTTTAGCTTGGGACAATCTTTCTTCCAGTGCCCCTTTCCTCGACAAAAAGCACATTCATCTTTACTCAGTTTGGATTTCGACTTTGATCTCCCTCTCCTTCCTTTATTCTAGCTCTGCAAACGGCCTCTAACAACAAGAGGTTCAGCTTCTACACTTGTATTTTCTTGCTTTTCTTTCTTTCTCAATTCATAACTATACAAGGCAGCAGTTACTTCACTGAGAGACACAGCAACCTTCCCATGAAGTAGAGTAGTTTCAAGGTACTCAAACTCATCAGGAAGCGATCCCACCAACATCAGAGTCAGATCTTCATCATTAAAAGTCACATCCATATTCATCAAATCAGTCACCAGCTGATTAAAGCTGGTAATGTGATCATTCATAGTGGTACCGAGTACATAATTGAAGCGGAACAATCTCTTCTTCATATAGAGCTTGTTCTGACTACTTTTCTTCAAAAACTTCTCCTCCAGTGCCTTCCACAATTTATTTGCAGAAGTTTCTTTCGAAAATGCATATTTCTGCTCTCTAGAAAGACACGATCGAATTGTACCACATGCCAATCTATTAATAGTCTTCCATTCTTTCTTCTCAACTTCCTCTGGTTTCTCTTCTTCAATGGCAATATCTAGACCTTGCTGAAAAAGAGCATCTAGAACCTCATTTTGCCACATGCCGAAATGACCAGTGCCATCAAAAATCTCCACTGCAAATCTGGCATTTGTTACAGTAGTTCTTGCCAAAATTGATGATGATGAAGATGTGGATGCTTTTGTACTGTCTCCCATTTCTGCTGCAAATTCTATTTAATAGCTGTCAATGCGGAATGCCAATTAGCCCAAGGAAATTTTTTCTGATGTGGAAGATCAGCCTAAGCCGCAACCACAGAGCATACTAAAATAAACCAAGAGCTCTGATACCAATTGTTGTGGAATTCGGGTTAATTTCCACCAATAACAACAATATTCACCTTGAGAACTATTATTCAGGTGACTAGAGTGTGAACGATTGAACTAAAAATCACACAAATGAAAAATTCCCAGGTAAGTGGTGAGGTCACAACGGTCCAACTTAAAAATCACTTTCCTAGACAGAATTTAACCAATACAAGTAATTTTAATAGCACAATAATTCACTACAACTATACCCGACAATAGCTATTAAATAGACACAAAATAACATAAAGAGAACACCAGAAATTTAAAGAGGTTCGGCCAATTTTGCCTACGTCCTCGGACACTACCAAAATAATATTTCACTAATTAAAGAAATATTACAAAAGAGAGATAAAGAATAAAATTGCCTAAATATAGGAAATGGCAATTTTGGGATGAGAAAAACTAAAGGAAGGAGGAGTCTATTTATAACTAAAGACTCCTCCCATTTTTCTTCAAATTCCCAATGTGGGAATTTTACAAAACCAACAGTTGCTAAAAATTTTGGAAAAAATTACCAGAAAAAAAATAATAGAAAAAAAATGTTCTTTCTTTGATACAACCAGTTGCAACTCAATTTTTAAACTGTTGTCCTGTAAAAGGGGGGAATGGTTCTGTTCATTTAGAGCTCCCTTCTGCTTTTTGCTAATATTAATATCTAAAGGTTTGAAAATGATCAAGAAGAAAGTTGCGTCAAGATTTCTGAGTTGAATTTATTTGGCTGATCAAACTCTTATCCTTGCATGCATATGCCAGCTCTTAATATGCAAAAATACCGTTGTTTTGAAATCTATGTTACCATGTGTATTTTGAGAAGTACTAAATGTCTTCTTTTTTTTTATTTTTTATTTATTTTTTCTCTATTCTCATGATGAACCGTAAGCTAGATTTGTAAATAATATATATCTATAAAATAACATAGATATTTTGAGATTTAAAGGGGACTTCTAAATGACACCTACAAGATGGACCTAATTCTTGTACATCCTCCACGTCTAATTGCTTTGGCTTGCATAGACATTGCTACCGTGTTTAGAGAAAAAGATATAATTCTCAAAAAGATATACATGAAAAACATTGATGTAAAATTAAAATAATAAGAATAGAAAAGTTAAGCATAGAAATAAAATTATCTTAAAAATTGGCTAAAAAGTTAAGTATAAATAAAATTATTTTGAAAGTTGACTAATATAATAATAATGTAATTGAAACTGTTTAGTTTATTTAATTTTTATTACTTTTAAATCATGTTACATGTTTTAATAATATGAAAAAGTAGAAACAGAGAAAACACTAACTCATACCAGGTGGAATTTGGCCTTGTAAGTACATGATCAAAAGGAAAATGAACCAATGATTCAAAGTCATTGCCATCAGCGATGAATGATGTCATTTTTCAATTAAATTCTTTTGTTCGGACCCTTAAATAGGTAGTTTTTCTATTTATGAAAATTTTTTATTTTTGTGTAACTTTTGGTTTGTATATCTGATTAAGGAGCCGTTTGTGGTGTTTTTCTTATTTTATTTCCTATTTTCTTTGAAGTAATTTTACAATCTTAAACAGATTTTGTGTTAGGGTTTTGGTACCTATATTTATCTTAAACAGATTTTGTGTTAGGGTTTTGGTACCTATATTTAAACTCATGTTTGATTGTTTTGGGCATCCAACAATACAGAAAACTTTGAAACCCTAATCTTCTCATTTGCTTACGCTATATCACTAATCTCCAAATTACAATATATTATACCCTCCATTCCAAAAAAATTATCCACTAATTATTTTTAAGATATTCTAAAATATTTGCCCATTATGTAGAAATATATAAATAATAATAATTAATAATATATATTATTAATTATTATGTATATCTAATCTCCAAATTACAATATATTATTCTCTCCGTCCTAAAAGAATTGTCCATTACTCATTTTTAAGATGTTTCAAAACGCTTGCCCATTCTATACAAATGCTGAGAACTTATATAATCATGAGAGGAACAACCTCAAAAGCTAACTATTGAAATTGGGTTTGAGAATTTAATTATATATTAGCTCATTCAATATTTTATATTTAATCAATGTGAAATCTATCTCACATCTTATTCATTTGATTATTTTCATTCTTAACACACTTTAAAAATAAATATATATGTTTCTGTATTTTATCTTTATTAATTGAAATGTATAGTACTTGTGTATTTTCAAAATTAATTAAAAAAATAGGAATAAATAAGGATATAATTGAAAAAATATAATAAAATTTATAAAGTAATAAGCAATCAATGATTTTTTTAAGTTGTGTGAAAAAAAAAAAAGAACAATTTTTTTAGAACGTACAATATTAATTATTTGGTAATAATTTGGAGATAATGATATCAGAATCTAAATAAACTAGATTATTTGACATATAATAAAATTATATCACATATCGAGAAAAGCAAGGTTTTTTTTACATCACATATTAGCATATAATAGTAGTATTATAACAAATTGCTTGATCTCTTGAGACAGGAGAGAGAAAATAAGTGATATTGTCATTATTTTATTTTACATTTGCTTGCACGAGAGGTGTTTAATAGATATGAAACTGAAAATTAAAAGTTAAGGGTATCACAATTTTTTTTTTTTTAAGAATAAAAATTCAGGAATAAAATTATGCATTTGGCCAATCAATTTTGACACAACTTCACCTCCCCACTTTTGCTCTCGAGTAAACTCCTTTCTGTGCTATCCTGAAGCAGATAATATGAAGGAGCATATGCCGGTATTAATGGCATAAATCACACAGAGCACAAAAAATAATAAGAAATTCTTAAATAGACTAAGAATATCACGTCACTCTTAAATTAAATTAATAAAAATATGCACATTAATTAATAATATCAAATCATCCATAAACTAATCCAATAAAAATAAACTATATTAATTAATGATATTATAATTTATGAGTGATTTGACATCATTAATTAACGTGTCATGAACTCAGTCTACTTAAAAATTTCTCCAAAAAAAAAAAGCACATGGCATAAAAAATAATTATTTTCAAGCCAAAATAATTGTTTATATAGAAGCACGAACTAATAATGTTACAATTTATAGAATAGAATAATGGCTAGCCAGCTGCACTTTTTCCAAAATCAATAAACAAAGTCCTCTACTAATCTCAAGAACTTAAAGAGTACTAAACTGCTGATTAGCCAACAACCTTATCCAAGGGCTGTTGCAATTTCAGTGTATTATATTTGGTAAGATGCTGTCGAATATAATGTGATCGATGTAATCAAATAAAAAGTTTAATGAAACAATAAACTAAAAATTCAATAGAATAGTGAATTAAAAAAAATTATATTACATTACATTACATTATACTTTGTTAAAGTTTACTAAATACGCACCCGATCATCATGAATAATAAAAAAATGTGCATTAACTTTGATGGATTATGATTTTTCTCTATAAATATAGCCATGTGATAAACATCGATTATCAAATAATAGAAAGAAACATCCTTTCCTTTCAATGCCTCTAACACAAATAGTAATTTCAGTAGTTTCTCTATTTTCACTGGCAACTTGTTATCCAGTTCTTAACAACTTTCTACAGTGCCTTCCTAATCGTGTTCAGCCCTCTAGACCAATCTATGAAGTCATCTATACCCCATCTCATTCCTCTTTCCAATCTGTTTTGCAAGCTTACATTCAAAACCCCAGATTCCTAACCCTAAAACCCCGAAACCACTAGCTATTATTACTGCTCTGCATGAATCCCATGTCCAAGCAACTGTTATCTGTGCCAAGTCTCATGGCTTACAAATCAGGATCCGGAGTGGTGGCCATTGTACTGAGGGCCTTTCTTATAGGTCTGATGTTCCATTTGTCATCCTTGACATGTTCAATCTCCGATCCATTGACGTAGATATTGCCACTGAGACTGCATGGGTTCAAGCTGGGGCAATTCTTGGGGAACTTCATTATGTGATTGCCAGGAAAAGCAATGTCCATGCCTTTCCGGCTGGAGATTCCCCTGTTCTTGGTGTTGGCGGACATTTTAGTGGAGGAGGTTATGGGAACATGATGAGAAAATATGGTTGTGGATAATATTATTGATGCACAATTAGTTGATGTCAACGGTAATATTCTTGACAGAAAATCCATGGGGGAGGATCTGTTCTGGGCAATTAGAGGAGGCGGTGGAGCAAGCTTTGGAGTCATTCTTTCTTGGAAGATCAAATTGGTTAAAGTCCCTGCCACTGTGACTGTTTTCATGGTGGAAAGGACATTAGAACAAGGTGCAACCAATACTGTTTATCGATGGCAACAAGTTGCTAGTGAACTAGCAAAAGAACTTTTCATAAGAGCACAGGTACAAGTTCAAAATGGAAGAACTGAGAGCGAGAAGACGATTAAAGTCGCCTTCATCGGCCTCTTCTTAGGGCAAAGTGGCGAGCTTCTTACCTTGATGAATCAGAGCTTCCCTGAATTGCATTTACAGCAACAAGATTGCAAAGAAGTGAGTTGGGTTGAGTCCACAATGTTTTGGAGTGGATTCCCAAGAGGAGCATCTACTGATGTTTTACTCAATAGGACTTTCCCAGCACAAATGTCTTTTAAATGCAAATCAGATTATGTGAAAGATATAATCTCAAAGCAAGATTTGGTAAACATATGGAAGATATTTATGAAAACCGAAGGAATGATAATGCAATGGAACCCTTACGGAGGAAGAATGAGAGAGATTTCGGATACTGAAACTCCAGTCCCTCACAGAGCAGGATACCTATTTAAAATTCATTACTTCACACGATGGTCTGAACAAGGTATAGAAACCACCAACTTTTATCTAAATATGTCAAGAGAAATGCATGATTCAATGGCTCCATATGTGAGCAAAAACCCAAGAGTGGCATTTTTCAACCATAGAGATCTTGATATCGGTAGCAATCTCAGTGATGTGACCAACTTTGAGGAAGCTCAAGTTTATGGCAGCAAGTATTTCAAGGGTAATTTTCTAAGGTTGATGAACGTGAAGAAGAGGGTGGATTCAGATAACTTCTTCAAGAATGAACAGATTATTCCACCCTCACCAGCTCAAGTGATTTGACAACATTTTCCTTGGAATGTTCATGCTGGCTGTGTAACCGGTATTTGATAATAACAAAGACCTAATTTGGTGTCTTTGTATTTGGTTGTTCAATCTATAACCAATCATCTGAAATTCCACATGAACGATATCACAATGAATAATAAAGACTAAATGAAAATATAAAAGAATAAACACTAGGTCTTGATTTCCAAATGAATCCTAAATATCATAGCATTCATTATTAATTTAATCAACATGTGCAGAAATTTTATCATATTAACTTGACCATGCAATTTTACAGTCTTCGTTATTGTTTGAACAGATTTGTATTATTCACTCAAAATATTGCTTGGGATTTTCATCAAATTAAGATTCATCTTTCTGTCCAAGACAATTCAGGGATGGAAATAGGTAGGGTACCAGCAAAAAATGTACCTGACTCTGAATTCAATTAGTGCTACCCAACAGATCTGTTACTCTATAAATACCCATCCAAAATGGGCCAAACCTATCGCTACCTAAACCCTATTTAAATGAAACGGGGTAGGCTCAGATATCCTAATTTACCCCCCTACCAGAGGTCACTCATACTCCTATCTGAAAAAATTTTCAAGCCATCTTGATTTTGAATCACCTTTTATTTAAGATCAAGCAAGTAAAAATATTGCCACATTAACTTGCACATTGCTACTGTTTCTTTTCTTATAATGCTCGTTTTTTCACATTGGCTTTCACATCACAGTGTTTCTTTTCTTGTAATGCTCATTTGGACTAGAGAATTGAGCTTCAATGATGGCTGATAGTTGCCATGGCTAATAGACAGCATGGGGAAAGTCATTGTTAATGTTATAGTTCAAAGATTGCAATCGTATGCAATGATTGTTTTTCTTTTTGAGAATTTAAAAAAAAAAATTGAGATTTAGAAGGACTTTTTCTAAATTAGACTAATAATGAAAAGAATAAGAACAGAGATAGACAGGAGTGAGAGAATTAGGATTTATTCTCTATTAGACTGTTGTTAAAGGGTCTAATAACAAAATTTGTTTGAAGGGAGTATTTGTCGCAAGTATTCGAAACTTAAAAACCTGAAATTTGTGTCCAAGCCAACAAAAAAGTAGGTTCATCTCTTTGCACCGAACAGAAGTTCTCTTTTATGTTGGAGGCCTTCAGCATAAATATCTAATACTTGCAAAAGTTAAGGTCGTATTAGAAGAGACCAAAGCGTAAACATTCCACAGTACACAGCAAGGAAATTTCGAGACTGGTGGTATGATTCAATTACTCGCCAAAAAAATGGTTAAATTATCAATAATTATCCACAAAATAGAAAAAATAAACAAAGGAGCAGGCAGTTCATATCCTTCTGACTCCTTTCTTTTTTTTTTTTTTTTTTTTATCTCGAGGAAAAAAAAAAAGAGCTGGTAATAATCTATACAGAAAGCTGTATACAGGAACTGTACCAGACTAATCACTCATGAGACAGCTCGCACTGCATCTGTTGGGGGGTTATTGACAATGCAAAGCCCACTATCAGAAGCGATCACTGCAAGGCACCTGTAGCTCTCCAGAAACAAGATGGAAAAAATAATAAAAGATGTATCAGAAGGATGAAACATTTTTTAGGAAATAATAAAATTATTGGTACACATACAAACTGATAGCAAGCTATGAGAAATTGAAGTGGCATAAAGGAATCAAACTGAAATGAAACCATTCATTACGAGCTGAAGGTGCTTCGTTTCAAACAAAGATGAAATGAATCTGCAATTTTTTTCTCTACCTTGCATATACTAAAAATTGCACCACTAAGAGATCTTGAAATGACAATACTTTAAGCTACAAGGACAGCCCATTCACCATCATATTGATACATACATATCAGCCTACATCAATAAAACAAAATTAATGGTACCCCAGTGGACAAGCCTTCCTACATTGTGAGCTCTATGGATTAAAAGGCATATTTCCACCTAGTATGTTCTTTTTCTTTTCAATTCTAATTTTCTATTTTATATGGCTCTGCATTTACATAGGTGATAGGCCAATCTTTCATACTAGCTCTGTTTATCAATGTACTGGTCGTCATTGCACAACCATAAACTTCAGCCATTATTTGAAGTGTTGGTCTTAAAGTGCTGAGAGCTTATGATGGTCCCAGTAGAACAAAGATTCTGGTTCAAAATAGAACCAATAGGGTGACCCATTTAATTAGGTTCATCAACAGAAATTGATGAAGCAGCAGAGTGCTGAACTGTTAAAAGAAGTGTTGAGATGTGAGTGTTGAGAATGGCCACACAAGGCAACATTATTAAAATGATGGAGTAGCATCTGAGATTATCCCTCCCAGAACACAGTTAAATGAGGATGACACTGATTGATGCCTTTTCCTCAGAAGTTAGAGCAGACAATTCAAATAAATAATTAAATATGAAAGAGAAGTGATTTTATACTTGTTTCTAGGATGTTCAAACAAGAAATCAGAAGCTACAAAGATATGTTTTATAAATGTGTTTCAAGTTCATTCACACTATAATTTGAATTACTTTCATGGTACTAGAACATTGTTGAGGATCTGTAGTATTTCTGCAATTTTATAAGCTCCAAGTCTTAATTGTAAAAACGAAAAGAATTAGGACTTAGGCTCTTGTTGTTTCACGGAAAATAACTTGTCATTGAAAAATATTTTCCAAGGAAAACATTTTATGAAAAAATATTTTCCAAAGAACTAATTTTTTATTGTTAGTAAAAAATTTTAAAAATTAGTTAAAAATATAAAAATTTCAATTTATAAGACTATAAATATATTTAAACTTATAAGAGTTTCATATTTTTAAAATTTTATTATTCAATGTAAAGAAAAAAAACATAAAAATAAAAAATTTGGTGGCCGCTAGAGACCGACAATGTTTGTCAGTGATCGCCGGCAGCTGATGGCAATCATTAGCGGTCAGCAGCTGCCGGCGGTGGTCATCCGTGGTCGCTTGTATTGAGTATTGATTGGTAGATTAATAAATTTGTATTTATATATTTTCCTTTCATTATAATGAATTTATCAAAATCCGGAAAATGACTTCTGTTTTGAAAAGAGGAAATCATTTTCCTTAAAAATAACTTAGTTTTCCATTGACCAACAAAATAATTTCCAAAGAGTTCTAAATGTCAAAAAATGCAGAAAATATTTTCTGCAAAACAAACAAAACCTTAATTGTAAAATATAACCAAGTTTTAGGACAACAAATATAGTTATCCCTTTAAAGAATAGAACGATTTAGTTGATTTTAGAACAGATAGTTATTCATAATATATCACATTAATGGATGGCTATATATATATATATATATATATATATATATATATATATAGAGAGAGAGAGAGAGAGAGAGAGAGAGAGAGAGAGAGGGAGAGGTTAATTATTCTAATTGTTTCTGGACTTTACACTAATTTTCATTAGGGGTGCTCAAAAAGTTACCCAACTCAGCCCAATTGACCCAACCCGATTAGTCAGGTTTTGGTTTAAATCCACCAGATAGGGTCGGGTGCTTAATATCTGGAGGAAAAAAATTCAGTTAGGTCGGGTTTTTTCATAGAATTTACTCAGAAATCAATCAAGAATGGATAGACCCAACCCAAACCGACCTTTCTCAAGTCGGGCCAAGTGAATTTCCACCCAAAATTCATAGTTTACTTGGGAAAGTCAGGTTGGGTTTTTCTCTAACCCGAGCCAACCCATGAAAACCCTTAATTTTCACTGTAGTAAAAGAAAAAACATTTATATATTTTTTAATATTTGGTCATTGAACTTTGATTTATCACAATTAGGATCCTTCAGCTGTTTTTGACAAGATTTTGAAAAACCTTGCCAGAAATTTAACATGACATGCAATCTATCATATTACTATAACACAAAATAATTAAATGTAAACCAAAAAGAAGTTGAGGAAACCTAGAAACCTTTAACTTCTCACTTTTTTTCAAGAAAAATCAATATTGAATTTCAGTTTCACATCAGATTTTCAGTGGGTTTCCACCAAATCAAGTGACAATAACCTGATTAGAACAAAATTTAAATTCAGTTACCAAATATTAACAAATTAAAAGTTTGATGATCATAATGAAATCCATTGCAAAGTTCAATGACCATTAAAGTAATTTATCCAAAATAAAAAGAGAAATCATCCTGACGTTACACTGTTTCAGGTCTCATAAACATTAATATTAATATGTCATGTACAAGATATATTAAATCTAATGTGATCTGACATGGTTAATTTATTTGAAAGTGCATCACAAAGAAAATCATATAACAACTAAATAATGCTATTATCTGTTTTGGCACAAATCAATACAATACAAAATATTTTACATGCACAAACAAAATATTGGTAGATCATTAAAAGCTGCATATTCCCTGGTTATAAATAATTATCCTAAATTGCTACTATTCATGCTCAAAAATGAGTGGCATTAAGTTGTATATTGGCTACCCATTTATAAACTCTAGAATCTGGATGGATTGATGGTAAGGCACAAATAATGGCATAATATAACAGAGAAATCTAACTATAATTAATTTTCGAATTACTAAGAATTCTGCAGTGTATTTATTGAATTTTTCGTTGAGACACCTTACAGAATATTGAGTATTGAAACAGGTACTGCAGCATCTCAAGAGAAGCAGTCAATCCCTAAGTTTGAGCCACTAGTTCTCATGCAAAAGGCACACAGAACTCATACCATAGTCAAAAGTTTAATATTGTTAATGCCAAAACTATCATGATATGAAAATTGTTTCGACCTGGATTTAAAAAGTCCCAGATCATCTATTGAATCAAACATCCACAAAAACCTCCTAATTTCAAGTCAACCCCTCATATTGTGTAGGACTTTCCCATACGTTATATCAAGAGATATGGATTTCATATATATGACAATATCTAAGAATTTAAAAGGAAGCATGGAAACTAACGGGGACTTGGAAATGATTCCATGATCCACAACCCCATCAACTTTATCAAGGCTTTCAGCGACTTCAGCTGCAATCACAATTACAAGGAAACATTATTTTTAAAGAGATCAATGGAAAAACCAATCTTAAAAAAAGAGAGATCAAAACAAGAAAACATCATGATTCTTAAACCTACCAAGACTTTGTATTGGAGATGTAAAGATGACATCAAGAACATTGTGACCTTCTCTAGTGACAAGAGGAAAGTCACCCCCTAGTGGACCTGCATCCCCTATAGAAGGCCTTCTCCATACCTTTGATTATCATAAAAATAGCAAAAGCAGGAAGAAGTTGGGTTAGAAGTCAAATGAAGAGAAGAACTACAAGCTACATATATTACCTGAATCTTTAGTACAGTACTAGGGATTGTCAAATAAGGCCATTGTTCAAAGCAGAAAGAGACTAATTTGAGTTTTCAGAACAGCAACTTCAATAAATTACTTAAAGGTAGAATTGTTCCATTGAGGATCGTACAAGGTCACAACCACAAAAACACTCTTTGTTATATTCAACTAGAAGCTCAAGATGTTAATAAATCATGTCTTTTTTCTTTCATGCTATAGAATATTGTTTATTACTCAAGCAAAATAACATGGTTCCTCGGGCAGGTCTTCCAAGCAGGTCTTCCAAAACTAGGATTTTACTTTTTTCAGAAAGTAAATTTTATTTCTAAAATGTAAATAAAAATCTCACTAGATTAACAACTCAGTTCATATCTTATGTTACACTAGAAGCCACTAATATAAGAAAAGCATCTATCATACTTCCTACACTTTCAAATTTTGTTAGCTTATGATTTGAGTAATATGTCATGATTAGTTGATTCAGGTTTGCTTAAAACATCCTTTTTACATATTCAAATTATATACTAATGCAAAGTCAAATGAGGAAAAATAATGATAAATAAATATATAAGTAATTAAAAAGCATGTAAAGACCAACTACTCTGACAATATCTTGAGTCTAAAAATTGTAAAAATGATACTAGACTTGTACGCAAGCTAACACACCAGACCAGAAAGAGAGTTTTCTTCATACAAACAACATAAGGCAGACTAAACATGAATCTCTTGAAGTACCACATGGTGTGTGAATATTTATGGAGCGTAATTTTGTAGGGATTTCAGCCGTCCAAACACTCAATTTAATAAGGGGAATTTTTTAAAAATAAAAGCTCAAACTCTTTTATTGTTTTAAGAATTATCCAAAAAGTAATCAGTTTAAATTGCACCACAATACATGCTGTGACATTCATACCTCTGCATCACCCAGAAATAAATCATCAATCTGTTCAGCAGTTTCCATCCAGTTCAGCTGAAGTGAGAAAAAGAGAAAAAAATCCATGTAATAAGATCATTGATCTCTTATTCTAGCAGATAATGCTTGAATTTAAATTGGGTGCTTACAGATTGAACTAAAACTGGAATGGAACCATCTAGAACACCTTTGTACTTTTTTTCTGTGATCATGAACACATGTTTATTGGCTGCATTTAGAATTGACTGTAAGGTAAAAGGAAGAAAGGGAAACGTATTAGTGAGCATTTCACATTGAGAAGACAACCTTGAGACATCAATGCAGAATGTTTTCATAAATAAAAACATTTGGCAATCAAATTTCACACACATATGATTCTGAAAAATGGCCGCAAATTTGGTTTTTGTCCCAAAACTTCAGGGAAACAAGACTTAGAACACCATACTCACCTTTTCTTGAACGATTGACTCCTCACCTTGTGCTTTTCGTCGACCAATGACAGCAAATAGTGTTTCTTCTTCTATAATATCAGCATCATCAAATGCAAAATCAATCTGCATAGCAACAGCTCAAAGTAATACAGTGGAAAGGTTCAAAATACCTGAAATCAAAATCATGCAACTGAGAAGTTCTAATGACATCTTGAAAACTAGTGCAACAAATTCTCCCTGGAATTTGCATTTCATTCTCACTTCTAAATAGATTTTGCTTCTTCGTATCAACTTGTGACTAATCAACCAATATAATCCTAGGCATTTCTGAAATCATCCTGTTCAATCTAGCTTTTGCTTGAGCATGTTCACTTGCAGTGCATGAACATTTCACTCCATGTTCTTTAACATTAATATGCATGCATCCAGAACTTGTAATATTGAAAAACAAGAAACTTTAAAATATTATTGGAATTTAAGCACACTTGAGAACCATCTTGGAATTGATCCAATGGAATGCCTGCCTTAGCTGCTTCAATTGCACTTGCCACTGACCTACAAAAGTAAGCTATACATTGAGGAGTAAAAATGGAGAGAGTAGTGAAAAGCTTAAATGATAGTTAAAGACAAAAGAGCAATAACAATCCAAGTGCATAATTATCCACAATATCCTGATGTGAGCACAGACAATAAAAGAAAGAAATACAGAAAACCAGCACAGCATGGAGTTCATGTGATTTTCATTAAGGGGGAGATAGACGAGCACAAAAGGACTAAATTTTGCTTCCCATTCATTAAGATAAATTCATCAAGTAGCAAACAACTTATTTGAATGGAAACCTTTTCGAAAAATTCAAAAGCTGCTCTATTGTTAAGCACTTTTTCACGTTTGATGTGATTTTGTTTCGTATCATTTTAATGCTCTTGGCTTTCATATGTTATTATCTCAATACTAACTAATATTATAAAAATGGTACTTGCATAATGCCTGTATGACATAAAATAACAATTAAATACAAGCATTATTCGTGTGGCAGCTACTTAGATGACCAAATGGAATGAGATAAGTGCCATGTTAATCTTCTTTTTTGTTTCACAAAATATAAGTTTATTAAATTTAATTCACAAACATTAAATACTATTAATAAAACGTTAGTCTCAATGAGTTATTTACACCATAAGTGTACTCTGTAAACCTAAAAAACCACAGGTACTAAAGTGAAGGGGATTAAAAAAAGAAAACCACACCCCCCAAAGTTAAAAATAGCTAAACCACAGATTATACTTTTTAACTTTTTCCAAGCTTTTCGTAATGGCACAAAAGAAGACATGGGGACATGGCAAATGAGAAGATAGAGAAAAGAATCACCATTAATGATGCCATGGGAGAACACAAACTCACATGGGTATGCCTACTATATCTTTTAAAGCACCTGCTCGAAGTTGTCGACCCAAATACTGTATAGCCATACCAGAAGCATGTCCAGACCCTAATCCAATGACCATGCCACTTTTTATGTATGAATCAACCTAGAAAGCCGACCAACAAATGAATAATCTCCAGTAATTAACCACCACTAATAACCATATTATGAACATGAAGTTAAAGTGAACAATATGAGAAAGGCGGATGGCAAACTAAATAAGTTAGATTGTCAAAAGCCTTCATGCTGCAAGCTTGAGGCCTATCAGTCCCTTCAACCTTTTCCCTACTGAATTTTACCTTTTTTCTCTTCCATCCTCATTTCATACAAAAATAATAATAATAGTTAAAACTCATGTACCAAACTGATAAAAGAATTGCTTTGTCCATGAAGTGAAAAAGCACTGAATCATATGCTTTTGAATATTTGATTGAAAAAATAATATATCTATATAAACCATTAAATATTGCATTTTTCATATTCCATTACATTGTTCATTGAATTGCATCCTTCCATCATAACCCTTTAATTCTCTCTATACCTCAGTAACCTCACACATATTACTTCAATTGAAATCCTTAAAATTTAAACCCAAAACCAGCTAAATCCAGTTCCAAAATCCCAAAATTAAACAAAACAAGAAATCAGGAAACCACATAATCTTCACAGGAAATGCATTCTCAAGCCTAGGTAACAATGGAAGCCCGCTAAATACTGATGAATTTTAAGAAACCACGTTCAAGAAACAAGGCAAAGAAGAGTGAATAGTAAAAAAAAAAAAAAAGAAAAAAAAAACAACCGTAAAGGATTGCAAGAATAGAAAAATGAAGCAAAGGATTGGGGAATCATTCATACAGTATGCTTGGCTGCATGGAGGAGAGCAGAGCTGTCAGCCCGAATGATGGGGAAAGAAATTGCTCCGTTTCTTGCTGGATTTGAAGTTGAGCTGTTCTTGAAATTAGTGGGAGTAATGGAATATACAAGTGTTGTTGACAATAATGAAGCCATTGTTAATTGATTCTCAGTTTCCCTCCCTTTCTCTCTTATCCCTTTCTCCTGGTTTCAAATGGATGTCTCATATACATACAAGTAGAGATGATATTTTTTTTTTTTTATCAACTGGCCATTGCCCATTGGGTCAAGCTCTCTTCTATTTTAATTAAGAAATTTTGGGAAGAATAATGGAGGTAAAAATATAAAAGGAAAATAGTTGGATTTTTTCTTATATTAAAAAAAAATTAAAAAATTTAATATCGATAAGATTCAAATCATAGTATACACTCTTAAATAATGTCACTTCAATAATAAATTAAAATATGAGTTCACATTGTATAAAATATAAATAAAAAAAGATTTTTTCGTACTAGTGAAACTTTTCTCTCCACCTCTTTTCTCTCTCTTTCTCTCGTTAAAAGTTTGCTTCTCTTTATTCTAGAGCTTCTAGTAAGGAAAATTTGCAGTAGCTCAGGACAGTACTTTTTTTTCTTTTCTTATTTCAATTTTTTCTCTTTGATTGTATTAATAACATAGTGTCTAAGGCTTGGTTCCTTTTCTCCTACTGTTTTCATTGGTTTGCTTTATTTTGTTCTTGTAATTTTGTTGGTCATTATGGTGATTCTTGTGGCTATTCTCATCCGACTACTCTTCCCTCTTAAACGTCCCAAGGATCTCCTTATGAATGATTTTTGGGGGAAGGTTTAGCCTCCATCACAACATGATCTTTCAATATGGCCAAGTTAAAGCCCTAATCTACTCATTGCTCCTCCATTTGGCTCAGTCGTAGGCAACGACAGGGTTTATGGAGAAAATCATTGGCTCTAGAAGGGAGAGAATGGGTCAGGGTCATTTTTGTAATTTTTTTGCTCATTTATGTAATTTTTTTAAT
This sequence comes from Reutealis trisperma, assembly GCA_947687605.1. NCBI lineage: Eukaryota > Viridiplantae > Streptophyta > Magnoliopsida > Malpighiales > Euphorbiaceae > Reutealis > Reutealis trisperma. Next base: position 505,298 of record CANTUT010000250.1, on the reverse strand, counting down.
GTTATAACCCTTATATTCAATAGTTTAAATTTGGATCTAGATCCATTTGTTTATTTGTTAGTTGGCCATATAACGAATTTAAATCTTGTACTGTGTTAGGCTTAAAGCCCCATTAATAAATATCTTTTTGGAAAAAAAATATAAAGAAGAAAAATAATTTAGTTAATATGTTTGGAAAAAAAATATAAAGAAGAAAAATAATTTAGTTAATATGATTAAGGTTACGTCTCTAGCAAAGAGATCACATCTTGGAACACCATTCACTATGTTATGATGATATATTATATATGATACTCTATCCATTTTATAATAATAGTCGTTTTAAAATGTTGCACAATAAATATTTTCTTATTTTATCATTAAAGATAATAAATGTTGTATAAAAAATGAAAAATAAAATGGAGTTGGAAATAAGGGTAAAATTGAAAAAGAAAATATAATAAATGTTATATAGAATTCTTAAAATGACAATTAATTTGAAATAATTTTTTTTTTAAAACGACTATTATTATAAAACGAGGGTATATGTTGTAAAAAAATAGCTAATATACTTTTTTAAAATGTTTATTTTTTTCATATTTAGAAATTGTTTTTTTTAAACATACTAATGTTTAGTTGAACATTTTTTATTTTTCATTATATATATATATATATGGTAAAACGGTTTTGATTTTATAAAATATTAATCAAATAATGTTTAATAGACATCTTATGATTAAAAAAAAATTAAATTTGATAAATAAAAATGAATAAATTTATGCAAAGCATTAGTCAAGAGTCATTTAGTTCACAATTTTGATGGATTATAATGTCTGAAGAATTATTCGATGTGAGAACTCACAGCTAGATAATATTTGATAAAATTGAAAGTCAAATAATATTAAAAATTCAAGTATTAATTTTGGGTATTGTATAATATAATTGAAAATTTTTAAATTATTTATTATATTTTTTTATAAATTTTAAATTAAAAATTTTACTTATCATTTCAAAACAAAATTAATTTTAATTAAAATTTTTAAATGATAGATTTTCAAAATAAATTTAAAATAGTAAGTGTTGAATGGTCTTATTATTATGTAATTTTATGGTAATAATATTTTAAATATTTTAAAATCTACATTTTAAAGGAAATAGTTCATCACCCACTCCGATTTAACACTATAAAATAATTGAAGTGGTGCATTATATTGATGATTGTTATTAGCTTGATAATCTAGGGAAATGATTATTTACCTTATAATAAATATATGGTTAAAGTCTTCGAATTTTAAGTAGCTTTTTTAATTTGAAAAACAACATAATAAATATAAAGTTGTATTATATCTATATACTATATAGTAAGAGACAAGGTTAGAGAAATTTTGTATGAGTGGAGAAGCTAGATAATTTTTTTTAAAAATTTTTAGTAATTTTGTTAAATTAAGTTATAAAAAAATACGTAATTACTTGGAATTTTAAAATCCTAATTTATGTAAATTGATTATAATTACTCTATATAACAATTACATAGTTAAATTGCCAAAATAAATTTTATAGATTTCAACTTATAACTTGCAATAAGAAATAAAGTGTGTGTATATAAGAGACAAAATATGTCAATCCGAGCCCAAGCCCAGTATGCGAGTTAGGACTAATTAGGCCCAGATTGCAAGGAAGTTTTCCGCCCATCACTTATAGACCGAATCCAAAACAAACTAGTATGGCATAGTAGAATTAAAATCAATTTCAAACTAAAATCCTTATCGGAATATTGCATTGACATAGTATTTATAAATGCTTCAAATGAGAACCTTCTAAGGTAGATGATCTTTGAGACAACTCACACTCAATTAGCTTTATAAGCATTCATTTTCTCTCATTAAGATATAATTCAATTCATCATCCAATCAATTTCCATTTGATTGAATTTATCTTGATCAAATTGGCGCAGTCTGTAGGAAAAGATTAATCGAATTGTATCCCCAAAAATATTTATAGCTTTTCAAGAATCTAACGACCTAGAAAATCTCTTAAAGGACCCTAGAAACAATCGAACTTATTCTGAGACTCATAACTAGGATGAAACTCGCACCCCATCACAAGTTGCACAAGACCTACTGACATAAACACAGCCTTATAAAAATGTAACTCTGCCATTCAAGGAACAAATGGTAATCAATTTGTGATCTTGAAAAAGAAGCTGCATCTACTTTGCAACTATTACTAACAGCATTACAGACCCCATAAAATAGTCCAATTTCCAGCATTTAGATGGACAGAGAGGAGACCTGAACCAAAGGCTAGATTTTGAGCAAACTCTTCTAGAAGATCTAGAAAGGGATTATTGAACTGAACGAAGCAAAGGAAGAAGGTCTAAAATAATCATATCCCAGTCTAGACAGCCGCCTTGCGATGAAGAAGATACCCTTTTACCTAACAAGACATCCTACTGGCCCAAAATGTAGCACTCGTGCTAGAAGTCAAAGTTGAAGCCTATAGAGTCAAAGGACTCAGGAGAGGAATGAGTGAGATTAGGATGGTCAAAGAGATAGAAGAAATAAGAAAAGAGGCAGGGAATATGAACAAATTTCCTCTGAATCCTCATCTCACAGTAAAAGTCGAGATGAACGAGAAGCTGCCAGTCAACAACATACCGAGGATATAAGGGAAATAGTTAAGAAATTCCTAGACAAGCTCATTGGGACATAGGAAGGAAGTCTATGGATAAAACCTGAAGCTAGCATTAAAATTTCATTTTACTAAGTCAATACAGGAATATAGGATGCCTAGTAAGTTCAAACCCCCAACATTACAAAAGTATAGTAGAGAGGCAGATCCTAGAGTCCATATAATGGACTACAAACATGCAATCAAGCTCCAAACAGGAAATGATGAAGTGTTGTGTAAAGCTTTCGAGGCTCATTAGAAGGAGTAGTAACTAGGTGGTTTAACAGCCTAAAAGAAGGGAACATCTCAAATTTTGGTCAACTCGCCACAGCTTTTATACAAAGATTTACAACCAACATCCTATAAAGAAGTGAACACAGAGTTTGGAAGCTATCACGCAAAAAGAAGGAGAGTCTTTAAGGGACTATATAACTCATTTCAATAGAGAAGCTTTGAAGGTAATCCACCTGGACCAAGCCCGAGCAATGGGGGCATTACATAATGGCATCTCCCACACTGATTATTTTAAAGAATTATGCAGATATATGCCTACTACTTTGGAAGAAGCCATAGTAAGCAGTTAGAAATACATCAGATAAGATGATGCTTCACATTTAAAAAGAAAAAAGTAGGGGAGGCCCCAAAAGGAGAGCCTAAAAAAAAAAAAAAAAAGGGCAAAGGAGCCAAAAAGAACTCAGATGGAGGAAGGAATAATAAGGGTCGATCATCCTATGCCCCTGATTTGTCAAAATTAACCCCACTGAATGTATCAGCCTGACTAAGGTATTTGCATCTTTCAAAGATAAAGATATTTCAGTTCATCCCTAACCCATGGTAAAGCTAGCAAACCAAAGGAGTAGAAATAAATTTTGCTTATTCCACAATACCTATGGGCATAACACTAATGGCTGCTAGCAGCTGATGGAAAAAATAGAAAGATTTATCAAGTAAGTTGTGAACCCTCAAATTTGCACCCTTAGATTTCAGCTACAGCTTGACACCTGCTATGATTAAAACGCTATGCAAAGCCAGTATGGCGGTCCCACTAACTGTTTAGCAAGCAAGAGTCAAGGGAACAGCACTCCATTGAAAAATAAACTTCCTGAATATTTCACTTTTAGATGATTGGTTTTTGATTATGAATCTATAAAATTAAGTTAGGCTCAAATTGGATCAGAAACGGACCAAAACCAGCCAAAACAATGTGAAATTAGGTCAGACCAACTCCAACAGCGTGCCACCAGGTTGGGCGGCATGCCCAGAGTGCCAGAGGCATGGGTGGCACTAGTGGCACCCAATGGTGCCCCTTCCACCTGCTTTACAAATAGAGCTTCCATTTTAACTATTTGACATCGATTTTGAGAGGAAAACTCACTTAAAAGCTCTTCTTTTTATGCTAAAATTGTGCTAAAAACATCAAAATACATCACTCCAAATCCTTTTAATTAGCTATTATTACTCTGTTTTGCTAACCTTTTCTGTGTAAGGTTCAACTTCAAGATTCTCAAGTCCAAGTTGAAGCTTAAATCCGGAGTTAAGCTTGCCCCATTCATCCGAAAGTCAAGGAAAGCAAAGGTATAATCCTTTTCTTCTTTCCATTTCTAAAATTGTAAAATTAGATCTAGAATTCTTTCTTTAGATCTAAAACAGAAAAGATCTAAAATTTATTAATTTAAGAATCATAATTAAATTAATAACTAAACCAATATTTTTTCAAAACCCCTCATTCGTAAGAAGGAAGAATTGCGTGGAGTTTGATTCCTATTCAATAGGATACGCAGGCTGCCATTTTGTAAGACATCAACTCCAAAATATTTTTCAATAATATTTTCCCCTTTGTTTTGTTATTTATTTGTATATGTTGAATTCTGTGTTTTTATTTCTGTAATTCAGTTGAGGAATGTATACTTTTCTTAGTACCCATAAGGGTTAGAGGAAAGATCCTCTGTTCATTTGTTTTGGTTTTGTAATAATTAAGTAGGATTTATTTTGCTTATTGATTTATAAGTGTCATTTCATTTTATCATCTATAACTGTTTTATTCATCATCTTTACTCATGTTCATGCACACATAAAAATTGCCTTTTTTGTAAGAGTTATTTTGCAACTTTTTGCCAAACTAAAGAAAATTGTATTTTCTCAATTTATGTAATTACCAAAACCTAATCCTGGAACCCTCTTTGATCACTCACGAATTAGTGCTTTTCATTTTATAATTGGTTTTGTAATAATTAAGTAGGATTTATTTTGCTTATTGATTTATAAGTGTCATTTCATTTTATCATCTATAACTGTTTTATTCATCATCTTTACTTATGTTCATGCACACACAAAAATTGCCTTTTTTGTAAGAGTTATTTTGCAACTTTTTGCCAAACTAAAGAAAATTGTATTTTCTCAATTTGTGTAATTACCAAAACCTAATCCTAGAACTCTCTTTGGTCACTCACAAATTAGTGCTTTTCCATTGGGATGAATCAAATTTTTTTGGAGTCAATCAATTTGGGTTTTTCTTTAATTTTCCCAATCAAAATAAGTAAATTAAAGTGGCGACTCACTTTCACAAATTACAAATTACAAAACTCAATTTTCTGAACTCGTAGAGAAAATGGAAGTAGCTTACAATGTCCTCATTCAAATTCACTAGTAATACAGGCAGTTGTAGCAAACTTTCTAGTAAAAAGAATTTTGATTGATGATGGCAGTTCAGTTAATCTCTTAACTGCTGAAGCATACGCGAAGATGGAATTGAGAGAGAGCAAACTGCAAGATGTAGGAACGCTAGTTCATACACTAGATGGAATCAAAGTGCCTTCAGCTGGGATAGCCAGACTACCTATAACCTTGGGAATAGCACCTGAATGCACCATTGCTATGGCGAACTTTGTGGTAGTCAAACTACCTTTGGCATATAATATTCTGATTGGAAGGCCTCTCCTTTACGATCTAGATCCCCAAGCTTGAGGAGGGGAGAAATACATATTTATGGGACATTAAGAGTGAGGAGAGCCTGAGAAAAAGAAACAAAAGAAGACAACCATCCCCTAAATAAAAGAACTAGCTGTGGTCAATGCAACCATTGATATTCCGGAGCAGCGAACTAAACCTGTTGAGAAATTAAAAAAGACACATATAAAAGGAGAAGAGTCAGGAAAGTACTTACTGGTAAACTCCTCGTTGGGAGAAGATCAAAAGGCTCAAGCACATTAATTTCTGGTGGCGAACTCGTATAGCTTTATATGGTCCTCAAATGATATGAAAGGTATTAACCCGGAGCTGATCACTCATGAACTTAATATGGAACATGCATTTAAACCTGTCAAATAGAAAAATAGGTGTTTCAAGCTAGAAAGATAGGCAGCCATAGACAGCAAAGTGGACAACTAATGGAAGCCAAGTTTATAAGAGAGGTGCAACACCCAGAATGGCTCATCAATATGGTGTTGGTGAAGAAATCAAATGGAACATATAGAATGTGTGTAGATTTAACCAACCTGAATAGGATTTGCCCAAAAGATTCTTTTCACCTACCCATGATTGACAAATTGGTGGACTCAACTACGGGCTACAAATACTTATCTTCGATGGACGTGAAATAAGGGTACTACTAAATCAAGATGCACCCTAAAGACGAGGAGAAGACCTCATTTATAACTGAGAAAGGGACCTATTGTTATATCTCCATGCCCTTTGGATTGAAAAATGTCGAAGCTACATACCAAATGTTGGTGAGTAAGATATTTAAGGAACAACTCGACAAAAATGTGAAGGTATACATTAATGATATGATCATCAAGAGCTGAAGCTTCAAAGACCACCTGAAGGATCTAGCCGAGGTGATGAGAGTAGTGAATGAATATAGCATGAAGCTAAATCCTGAGAAATGTGACTTCTTCGTTTAGGGAATGGTAAGTGAAAAAGGGATTGAGCCTAATCTAGACAAAGTAAAGGCAATCTTAAACATGCTGCACCTCGCAACTTAAAAGAAAGATAAAGGCTCACAGGCAGAATTGCTGCTCTAAACAGATTCCTGTCAAGATCGGCTAAGAAATGCCGCCAATTTTTTCAAAAAATAAGGAAGAAAACTACATTTGAGTGGACTGAAGACTGTGAGCAGGCTTTCGTGGAGCTAAAAGCATATCTTAGCGCTGAATAGGTTCTGAGTCATCCTTTACTAGGAGAAAAAGTACTAATTTACTTACCATCCTTGCATCAAGTAGTAAGCTTGCTTCTGATCAAAGAAGAAGGCATTGTACAGAAACTGATCTACTATTTTAGTAATGTGTTACATGGCACTGAACTAACTTACTTACCCATTGAAAAGATAGCTTACGCCTTGGTTCTACTAGCTAAAAAATTCAAAGTTTATCTACAGGGTCACCAAAGAGTAGTGATAACTAACCAGCCCTTACAGAAAACATTGCACAAACCAAATATATCACATCAAATGCTATGCTGGTTAGTGGAATTAGGATAGTACGAACTCGAATACAGACCAAGATGGGCTATAAAGGCACAAGCCCTCACTGATTTCATATCAGAGTGCTCATTCAACTCCAAAGAACAGTAAAGTGAAATAGACATATCGGCAAAAACAGAGACAAGGAATCAAATTAGCAATGAAGGGCTGAGATGAGAGCTTTTGTTAATAGAGCCAGTAGCAAGGAGGGTAGTGTGATTGGCATTATTCTGAAGAGCAGTCAAAAATTTTCACTGGATTACGCCCTTGGGTTAGGATTTAAAACCAAAAAGAATAAAGTAGAATATGAAGCTATAATCTAAGGGCTACTACTAGCAAATTACCTTTGTTTGCAATCCCTTAAGGTCTATAGTGACTAGCAGCTCATCATCAAACAAATACAAGAAGAATTCAAGGCTAAGGAAGATATCATGATTAGTTACTTATAGAAAATGAAGGCCATAATACAAAAAATGAAGGACATAGAGGTGGAGCTACAATTTTGCAAATCCTAAAGGAACAAAATGGTCAAGCAGATAGCCTCTCAAAACTAGCCACGACTCATCCAGTCGAACTGCCTAGAAGAATCTTTATAGGATACTTGGCATATCGTAGTACCTTAAAGGGGGAGGAGGTGATGGACATAAATGAAGAGCCCTCATGGTCAGACCTCATAAAAGCATATCTAAATCATAACGAGTTGTCTAAAGATCCTAAAGAGGTAAAGAAAGTGAAGCAACAAAATGCCCACTTTTCTTTTCACCATGGGGTATTATATAAAAGAGCTTTTCTCTTCCCTGGTTGAGGTACTTAAGGCCAATTGAAGTAAAGTACGTCCTCCAAGAAATTTATGAAGGATGTTCTAGAATGCATATTAGAAGAAAAGTTTTGGCCGCCAAAATTATTCGATAGGGATACTACTGGCCTCGCATAAAAGATGCCATCACTTTTGTGTGAAAATGCTTAGCATGTCAAAAATTTTACCTATGAAAACATGTACCAGCAACAAAATATATGTCAATTGCTAGCCCATGATGGTTTGTTAAGTGGGGGATAAATATAGTGGGCCTTTTCCCTATGGCCTCAGAATAAAGAAAATTTCTACTCCTAGCAATGGAATAATTCACAAAGTGGGTCAAAGCCAAGCCCCTGGCAAGTATAATTACAAATAAAGTTATTAATTTTTATAGGAAAATATTGTTTGCTGGATTGATTTATTCTACAAGCTTGTTATTGACAACTAGAAGCAGTTCAACAATGCTAAAGTGAGGGCCTTCTGTAACATAAAATAACTTTTCTCATCAGTAGCTCATCCATAAACAAATGGATAAGCTAAGGTAATAAATCGAATGACTCTCAAAGGCTTAAAGCGAAGACTAGATGCATGTGGCCAAAGTTAGGTAGATTAGCTTTATCACGTCCTCTGGGCATATCAAACCACTCTAAGGCAACCCACTGGGAAAACTTCCTTCAACCTAACATATGGCATAGAAGCAACTATCCCCGTCACATTGGCCTACCCAATGGGAGAATCAATTTTATGAAGGACGAGGTGAATAGCTAAGTAAGAAGAATGGATCTAGACCTTCTTAAAGAACTCCGAGAAAAGGCAACTATCAGAATGGCTGCGTTCAAACATCAAGTGAGCAATTGTTTTAACAAGAAAGTAAAAGCCTGGGTATTCAATGATAGTCATGAGGTACCTTGAAGGTACAGGCAAAAGAGATGGAACTAGGATGGACCATCTAAAATACAAAAAGTAATTAGGCTAGCTACTTACAAACTTACAACAATGCAAGGAGTAGAAGTTTCGCATACTTGGAATGTCCAACTCCTAATGATGTACTATCAATAATGAAATTAAAAAAAAAAGGCTACTTTTTTCTTCTAGAAATCGCACTGATGGTTCCTTTCCTAACATAAAAAATAAATAAATAAATAAAGAACATACATTCTTTATTGAGAATGAATAAGATCTAGGAGATGGCTTTTTGTTGAGAGAGCAAAAAGCCCAACCAAACGATCTGGAAGATCGTTCTCTGATGAGAGTGCAAAGAGCCCAACCAAATGATATGAGAGATCACTCTCTGATGAGGGAACAAAGAGCCCATAAAAAAATTAAAAGCACAAAGTCCTTTTTAAAGGAAATCCAAAAAAAAATTATCATTGGCAAGAAGAACCATCATGCAAATCTTTAAAGAAGGCAGACTTCTCGAAAAGGAAAAGACAAATTATTAAAAGACTTAAAAGAATTGATGTTCACAACTAAAAGAATCAAGGTGATTTTTCTTGGAATTGCTTCTTCCTCAACAATCTCAAACAGACACCTACTTTCTCATAGCAAAGTTAATATGAAGAATTGAAAAATAAATAATCAAGGCAAGATTGAAGAAAAAAGTATAATTTTATTGCAATTATGAAAAATAATTACAATTGTTCTCAAAGACTTTACAATGTAAACAAAAAAAAAAAAAGAAAAGAAAAATTATGAAGCTAGAGGAGTCCGGTTTATTGGAAGAGTACTCTAAGGAGGACGAACCAAACTATAGGAAGCTAGAGATGAAGACAAACTAGGAATGAAAACTCGCTTGGGCATATGGGAGAGCACTTTTGGAATTTGGCAACAAAAGCATCAATTCGCTAAATTGTAAAAATGGATAGCTCAAGCGCTGGAGTCCAATGCTAGTTAATGGTTATACTATAAGGAATTTAAATAGTCCTTCAAAATGTTGGCCTTCTCCTATTTTACCTTCTTGCGAAGGCACTCAAAACTTTAGAGCTTGGTCTGGAGCTCCTCAACTTGCTTTTCAACCACTTAGAAGTTCCTTATCAATATTGGATAATCCTCAGCTTACTCTTAGAGATATGCTAGCTTAGCCTCCATCTTCTTAATTTCAGCCAGCAATACACCACTAGCCTTTAGCGATCTTGGAGCTTGGTATCCTTGATTTTTACCCTAGATTCTAAGTCAGCCAATTAAGAATCAAAGTTGTCAGTGGTATGCCCTAGCTCTTCAGATTTTTTGGTAAAAAGGCCTTTAAAGTGGTCTCTTTCCATAGCCAGCCTCTTTGCCTCATTTTACAGTTCCACCAGCTCAGTAATATCAATTAGTTTTCTCTTTTCCTCCTTCAAAGCAGCTCTTAAAGAGGCAACCTCATTATTTAGACTAACAATGACCTTCTAAGATGAAGATTGAAGGTCAGAGAGGGTCGTTTGCTACTTAATTATTGTATTATGATTAGAAGAGAAGATTCACCGCACCACTGATCGGTATCAAGCGAACTCCTCTCCCAATGCCTTATTGATTTGTGATAACCAAAAGTAAAATGAGAATTAAGCACTATAAAGAAAAAGAGCAAGAGAAGGTGGAGTAAAGATGACTTACCTCATTCAAAAGAGGAGGAAGAAGCTTGCAACTCATCGGACGCGCTAGTTCACTATCAGGTTGTCATTCTCCATCACTGGAGTCCAACATGTTAATTAGTGGGCTTGCTAGCAAGATACCAATAGGTGTTGACCTGGTGCATGCACCCTTAGCTGCAGGTTTTGCTTTTGATTTTGAATCCTCAGCTATTGTTAAGGACTTTTAGGTTCTCTTCTTCTTTTTTGGCTCTCTTTTTATAGGGATACTTTCCTTTTCATCCCAACAGAGGATTTAGCTCCCCAGTCTGCTGCTGTGGCAGCCTTCAATTCTCTTGTTCGCTCCATTAGCATAGGCAGAAAGGCAACCTCATTGTAAGGGAGTGGGGTGGGACCTCTAGCGAGCTCAAGAATTTTCTTGTACGAGTTGTCCTTGTTGGTAATATAAACTATGAAATAAAGAAAATTTTTGGATTAATACAAGCAAAGTGGAATACTGAAGACTTTAAGGAAAAAAGGGGGCAAAGAGGTGTAAACTCACCTGTAATCTCTTTAATAACAAGAGGCATGGTCTTACCTCGGGCATCCTTAATCTGGGATGTGAAGTCCAATCTTGCCATGTGTTGTTAAATTTAATTTATATTTGCAAGTGCACGAATCACTGATTTTATAGATAAGTGGTAATGAGATCATTTCCATGGAAAGAGCTATGAAAAGAATTATAGAAAAACTTAATTAAACCACATTAATTTAATTCTAACCTAATTCCAAATAATTTTTCAAATAATGATAAAAAAATATAAAATAGAAGCATCAAAATAACACAATTAAAAGTGGTTGAACTTGTGAAATAAAATTCAGATAAAATATTACCAAAATTTCAGAATTCACCAATGTTTAATTAATAATTTTTATAATGTATTGATTCTAATTTTCAGATGATAGTTTAGAAATCAATCTTTCTATCTTCTATTGATTTTATCACTAAACTCAATTTTATTAAATTTTCAGCTAGATTTTCTTTCACTTCAAAAGTGTAATTTCTAAGCATTATATGTATACAATTTAATGGAAAACACATAATCAAAGAAAATTATGTTTCTTTTAATAAAAACCAAGTATAGATAATTTTCCTAACAATAAAAAATACATGATAGAATTGATGAAAAGATATTATTAAATGAAGCCAAAATCATAAACATTAAATTGAAAAATATTTAGAATCAATACAAATAGAAATTAATAATTTAATATGATTTCATCATCCACCTTAGTAAAATTAAAACTTAGAAAGACATAATTAAAACAACAAAAAAAATTACAAAATAACCCATTTTAACAATTTGGATCTTTAATATTGAAATCTCAACTTCTTCCTTATTTTCTCAATTCTTCCTCTCACAAGCTCTCTTTTGCTAAACTATTTCCGTTCTATTTATAAGCATGAATAGCTAGATGGAAAGTTGATGATGAAGCCAATTTTGAAATGTTTTTTCTTCCTTAGAATGAAATGTGTGACTTTAAACTTTGAATTCTTAATTTTCCTTAGTTGGATTGCATATGGATGTTTGGTGATGACTTGAATTTTTGCAATTTTTCTCTTCCTTATCATCAAATGTATGACTTTGAACTTTGAATCATTTGCTTTCCTTAATTGGCTTGCGTGATGATGGTTGGTAAGTTCTTTAGTCTCCATTACACACTTGAAGATGATATCCTTTGTCAAAAAGAGAAAATGGCTTAGTTGGTTTTGTTGAAAAATTATTTCTTTCACAAAATTTATAATTATTATTATTATTATTAATATATATGTAAGTAAAATACTATAATTTCACTCAATTTTCAAGCTTTCATCATTTTATTTCCTATTTCACAAAAATACATTAGATAAAAATATTTATTTAATAAATGAATAGCAAAAAATTAAATTTAAGAGCTATTAATATGTATTAAATTATGCTCATCACCATGTCATAAGAACAATTGTCTTTGATCAAGGTTAGCATGGCTATGATCTCCTCTGGGAGTAGATTCACGGGTATGTTAGGAAGCCCGTACACAGCAGGGACTTGTAGTGAGCCTCTGAAGCCGAAGCCCTCCCCACCTCAGTATCTCTCTTTTATTACCATTGTAGCAAAATTGTTATACAGTTGTTCACCTTATTTGGCTAGCTATTAAAGAGACATCTTCTAGGTTTTGCTCCAGTGCACCATACATATCTGTCACTGGATTAGGTGAATCAAAAAAAGTACTAGAATGTTCGAATTATGGGTCGAAGTCCCAAGGCCTTACAAATGACCTCAAACTGATGGAAGTCTTGAATGGAATTGGGAGAAAGCATCATAGGACTGATGCAAAAGTAATTAAAGCACTCAACTAAAAAGGGAGATAGTGGAAATCTCAGGCCCCTTTCAATTTGGTGATAAAAAAAAATGATGTGGTTATTATCTTTCATCATCTCTTGGGTAACAGTCAACTTAGAATTTGGTAGATTCTCTTAGAGAATTTAGGGATATCTATTGCAAATCTCTCTTAGTTTTCTAGATTCCTATAAAAACCACTCAATCCAAGGCTTTTCAGCGTTGAAGCAATGTCTCCTAAGGCACCTTCTAAGTCAATCTTGATGTTATCATAGGAGATTTCTTCCTTTTTGGAAGCCATATTAGAAATTTATTGATGAAACCGACACAAAAGAGGGAAACTTTGAGGTTTTGAGTTTTTAGGCAAGCAATAAAGAAATTGGCAGAAGCATAAGTTGAAGTAATGAAGAAAGGAGGAAGATGAGGCAAAATGGATTTTTGAACTAAACTTAAACCCTAGAACCACATGCTAGAAACGACAGAACATATGCCTGCACAGTAGTGATGGAGCCACGTGATAGTGCTTTAAAGGAAGAGATAGCTTCACATTTAATGTTAAATTCTATTAGGCGTGTGTAAGTGAGATGTAGACCTTTAAGCTTCTACAGCAAGACAAAGGGACCTCATCGACGAATTGAGCTAGATAATATAAAATGAAGGGGCGCCTCGCGAAAATAATCTTAATCGAAATGAATGGATGAATCCCTTAAAATGAGGTAGGCATCTTGCACATGAGAATTGTTTCAATCGAAGCACATATGTTGCTCACTTTGGTGAAACAGGAGGCTCTGATAAGGGACAAAATATGCCAATCCACGCCCAAACCTAGTATGCAAGCTAGGACCAATCAAGCCCAGATTGCAAAGAAGTTCTCCCCCATCACTTGTAAACCAAACACAAAATGAACTAGTATGTCACAGTAGAATCAAAATCAACTTCAAATTAGAATCTTTGTCCAAATATTGCATGGACATGGTATTTATAAATACTTCAAATGAGAGCCTCTGAGATACACACACACACACAAAATTTTGCAATTTTTTTATGGCTTGTTTTAAATTTTTCTAAAATTCTGTCTTTTTGTTTCAGAATTATAATATATATAGATAGATAATAACTATTATTTATATAAAATATAATAATTTTATAATTATATATTTTTATTTAGAATAATATTTATATAATATTATTATTCTTTATAATGTATAAAAATTAATTAAAAATATTTTTTAATAATAAATAGTTTGATGAAGAATTCATCCCATAAGAAACTTCAAAATTAGCTAGTGGATGATAATTAATCCTAGGAGTCCCATATAGGCAAATATTAGTGCTACAATATGTAGACTAGTTTAATAAACTTTATATTAGTTTTAAGTTCATTTAAAAAAAATTATGTGTATATTAATTATAACTATTTGAAAGAAGCAAAAATTTTCAAGTATTTTTTAATATATTAAAATTTAATTAACAAGTTATATGAGATAATTCTATTTTTCTTATTATTAATGTCAATGGTGATTGCATCTAAAAATTTTTGATGGAAATTATTCCTTAAAGATGAAATAAGCATAAATTTAAATTGTCTTACTCAAGATTTATTTTCTCTACATTAAAAATACATATTTAAATTATAATTTAATTTTTATAAATGTGAATTTTTATCCTTAAAAATATACTAATAATTTATCATTTACTCTTTTTTCTTCAATTATTAAATTTATAAATAAAAATATAAAGATTTATAGAATTTATGATAATATATGCCAAAACCCAACCCAAAGGACCCGACTCCATTGACATTCCTTCAAAGCTCCAAATCCAACAAACGAAAGAGTTTACAGTATAACAGAAGAGGGAGGTAGAGGCTCAAATGAGTTCGCGAGGAGCAACCATGTTGATATCTAGGGCAAATAGAATCAAAACCAAATTGCAATCGACAATGGAAGCTACCACTATAGAAATCGAAGATGTTTCGCATCAGCACGCTGGCCATGCTGCTTTCAAAGGCAATGATGCTGAGACCCATTTCAATTTGAAGATTGTTTCGCCCAAATTCAATGGTCAGACCCTTGTCAAGCGCCACCGCATGGTCTATGATGTACTTTCGGATGAGCTTAACTCTGGATTGCATGCTCTCTCCATTGTCGCCAAGACTCCTCTGGAGGAGGCAGCAGCTGCTGCCTCTGCTAATCCTCTTGGATAACCACCATTTTTCCTCATTTGGGTACTTCCTATTTCTTTTTTCCTCTATTGGGTTTTGTTTATTTATTTATTTTGTTTCATTTTTATTGCTGTTATACAATTCAATTTAATTATAGTTTCATTAATTTCAATGTTTAGTGCTATATTGGGTTTGATTGATTGTTTTGATCTCCCTTTCACAAGAATAAGTAATTTACAATAAAGACAATGATCAAATTCTTTTTAAGTTATGATGAGATTAATCACTTGTTTTAATCTATTTTATTAAGCCTTCACAATCTAGATTTATAGAGCATTGTAGAATGCTAATAGCCTGTTCTTAAGTGTTTGGAAGGCATTTGTTCTGGATTTTGCTACACTATCAACAACAAGTGTGGCAACCGAAGGACACAAGGCATCTTGTTTATTGTATGCCAGAGGGTTGCCATCAAGAAAAAGAGTATAATAATGTATAGAACTTTCCTTCAATTAAATAGATATTTCACACTTACCTAAAGCATCTGTTCATTCTTCACCGTTTCAAATTCCAACCATGTTGCCTTAATCCTATGAGTGACATGCTCTTCACTCATTCCATTCCTTTGTATGAGACAGGTATTCAAAGTGATTGTGTATAAACTTTTTCTCCATTTAGGTTAACACGGCTAATATTACTTTCCTTTGCACTAATATGACAATGCGTATATACGTTCCAGCACTACTTTTACTTGAAATTTTTAGGTTTTTGGGTTGTCCCTCCATAATTATTCTACCTTCTAGTTGACCCAATATCAGATTTCAGTGGTCCATCCATTAGAACTATGTCATGAATAAAAGACGTGCGCTGGTAAACATCCTCTTGCATATGGATTGTCCATTCACTGATAAAGAAAGTGAAATCATAAGGGCACAAGATTAGTTCTTAGTCTAAACGAACTATGATAATAATCTGTGCTTAATAGACCTTATTTTTAACTTTCTGACTGTTAAATCCCAATTTTAAAACTTTGTTGCTACCCTACTTATCAAAATTGAGAAAAATAATAATGTTTCATTACTAATCTAATTACAAAATAATTTTCAATTTTTTTCCTCTTTCTCTCTCTCTTTCCCTCCCCACCCCACTCCTTTCTCTCTCCTCTCATCCCCCTTATCCCCTCAAAAAATGGTAGCCCCACACTTTCTCTGCTCTCCTTCCATTGATTTTAATTTAGTTAACAATTTCCATTTATGGAACTGTCAAATTCTTAGATCTCTGCTCTTTGATCTGGTTTTTCAATATTTTTTTTCCAAGTTTTGTAATCATCTCGTTTTGATTCAAACATGATCACTTATCACTCAACAACAAAGCATTTTCCTTCACATTCTCAGGAAAATTCTACTTGTTTATCTCATTTCTAATAATAACCATTAATTATTTTTGCATTTCCAGATCTGGTCTTTCATTTTTGTACTTGAAGATCTAACTAAAATTTTGCAACTTTAGATCTGGGTTTATTTGTTTATTTCCATATGTCTATTTTTTCAGGTGGATTGAATGTGTGTTATTTCTTTGGTATAGTGATAAAATAAATTTTTTTCACAGAAGGGGTGTTAGAGCATGTGTTTGATTTTCTAGCATTACACAGAAACCGCAACGCAGCATCGCAAGTGTGTAAATCAGGAGCCTGCCATTTTTGGTGGGGGATGGAGAGAAAGAAAGGGGAGGGGAGGGGTGAGAAAGAGAAAAAATATATATATATATCTTTTAATTAGATTAATAACTTTTTTTTTTTTTTTTAATTACGACCAAATTTCCAAATTAGGACTCAATAATCACAAAGTTTAAAATATGATCCAATTGCAAAACCCCTCAAAAGTTTGGGACAAATGAATGTATTAGGCCTATTTAGGAATAGTCCTTGCATTAGTGACCATCTATTTATACATATCGTTCAATATTTATGCATCTAGCAGATACTCCATTTGTTTCTGACATCCACCATCCGTAGGTCTTCTATATTTGTACCATATGAAACTTTTGTCCAAGTAATATCTAGCTAGCCTCTTAAAAGTTTCAAAACTGCCACTAACATAATTTCTGAATGTCGGTGCAGGTTGTCAATGGGGATATGTTTAGATAGTTGGAAGTAAAGCTTTGTTTGCAAAAGTGAAGAAAGATGGCCCCATCATTATCAGCTGATCACTTTCCATAACTCTCAGTCCCGGGAATTAAAGAATGGTCTTCTTCAACTTTTAAGATCATTTCTTTTTATTGTGTTACTCTTTTTCTTTTTTGGTAAGGTGGAAGGATAATTGAGCTGATGGGCTTGCTCTGCCAATACCATATGGCTGGCCTGTTCGTTGAATCATAACAATGCTTTGATTTTGTAGATCTAATTAAGTTTTGTTTAAATATGTTCCTGGGTCAGGCTACATAATTTTTCTTAATTTTCAATGGAAATTGTGATAGATTAAATTAGATTTTTAAAAGTTATGCTATCCACTTTTGATTTTTTTTTTTTTTTTTTTAAGATAATGACTAAATTATATTTAGTTGTTCAACAGTAAACTAAACTAAAAATAAAATAAAATAAAATTCTTTAGGGTCCCTTTGGTTTAAATCAACAAAGAACGTATAATTCATTTACAAATGAATTTTCATCAAATAAATTATACTAAAAATATTGAATTCCACGTAATTATGTTTAGTGCAGTTCTAAAATAATAATTGATTTGTTTTTTTTTTTTTTTCTCTAAAAATACCCTTCATAAAGAAATAAAAAATTAATGAAATCAAAGCAGAAAAATAATCACAAACTACAATTTTGTTTGCTTCAGACAAAATAACTTGTCTTTAGAAAATATTTTTTAGATAAAATATTTTCTACGAAAATATAATATTTTATGATATTTGGCTGCAACATTGGAAATCAATTAGAAAATATTTTATCAATAAAATTTTTTATATAAATTTTATAAAATTCATTTGAGAATCCTATTAAATTTGATAGAATTTGAGTTAGTTAAGTTCAATTCCATAGAATTGAATTCTATAGATTAAAATAAAAAAATTTTTTTATGAATTAAATACAAAATTTTAGAATTAAAAATGAATTTTATAAAATTTTATGGAATTGAATTCAATAAACAAAATGTAAATGGAAATTATATTTGTACGGGCAGTTGTACTTGTCTCAACAAACATCTATAGATAGCACTACACTATACCCATGTTGTCCCTTTTACATACAAAAATTCCCTTGAAACAAATTTAAAAAGACAGGAGTGTTCCAACAAGGAATTCAATAAAACAAAAAATAAATTTTTTTGTCATGTCTAATTTTATTATTGAGCTCTCTCTTTTTCTTTTTGTTAGTAAAATAATATAAATGAAATAGATGGAGATATAATTAAAATAAATACTAGAATTTAATCAAATTTTAATATTCATGTATTGCCCGATCTTTTTAAAATAGATTTATTTTTTATCGTGAATGTTTGGGAATTAAAGCGTTTATTTCCTAAGATACAATGAAACACAGCAAGAGTTTAACACTACATCTATTGTTCCAATCCAACTAGAAATTGTATTGCTCTATAATAGAATATAAAACTAAGGAAGAAAAAAATTGTGTGATTTTATTACACAATATAAAATTAAGAAAAGAGGAAAAAAATTTCTTGCTGAATTGAATGGAAAATAAGAGCTCTCTTTTATAGTGAAAATCAACAATAAAGAATTATTACACTATTAATTCTGAAATTATGAAACTAAACAGAGTTATTGTAAAAGAAAATAAATTACAAAAGAAATCACTTTTTTCTTTAAAAAGAGAAAAAGAGGGCAGTGATAGATAATATTTTGAAAAAATGTTTTATGAAGTATAATTATTTGTTATTAATTTGCTAAAAACTACCACATCAAACTGAACTAAATCAAATTAAACAGTTTAATTCAGTTTAACTGTTGAGGAAAAAAAGTCTAATTTTTAATTTTTATTACAGTTTGATTTTAATTTTCTTTTTCTAAAATAAATCAAATTAATATATATATATATATATATATATATATATATATATATATATATATATATATATATATATATATTAAAAATTAATATTTGCTTCAAAATATTTTTTAAATTTTAATTTTAATTATTTGAAATTTTTGAAAAAAAACATAATAATATAAGAATAGTACTAAAACGTAAAAATTAAAGAGAAAAAATATTTACTGATAAAAGACTTATACAACTGAATGATCTTAATTTTTGTAGAAAATAAAAAGAAAAGAAAATAGGTATTTTTTTTTTATAAGACGAGTATGATTAGAGATGACAATTTTAAATCACCCTTTAAATACTTACTTAACCTGATTTTAATAGAGCCGATTTATAAATGGAGTAAAGATAGTCTCGAGCATATCTTGTATACCCTGTATATTTTATATTATATTATATGTATTATTTAATACACATAAATAGATATTATATTTTTTAGAATTTATTTTTAGATATTTTTGTTGATATTATAATTATATTTTTAAGTAATATATATATATATATATATATATATATATATATATATATATATATATATATATATATATATATAATTTTTATATAAATACATATGTATTTTCTTATTTTTAAAAAATAAATAGATATCTAGCGTATGGCTCGATACGTGACGGATAAAATATAAATATACCCGTAATTAATAGTTGTGATGAAAAATTTAATAGTTGCCGACGAGTGATGGCAAAAGCTTCTTTTGGAGGCAAGCAGGTGGGAATGTGACAACTCAAGCTCTCAAACATTTGTCCAGAGGAACTGTTGGATTTATCATTGTCTATTCCATCCCCCACTAAAAAGGAGCACTTTCCTAAACGACAAAATACAACGAGAAATTACAATTTGAAATAATAAATATATACAATTAACCAGAAAGATTCTTCGTATTAGAATAGTTTTCTCTGCTCTCTCTCTCTCTTTTTTTTTTTTTTCGAAACATATTATTGATTTTAAAAACATGCGTCTCGGTCAAAATCATTTTATGAATCAATGTTAGATACAAGGATGTTAAAATCAGACTGAACTGATTCATTGGATCAATTAAATTAAAAATTATTTATTAATTTAATTTTTTAATTATAAAAAATCGGATAATTATTGAACTAAAAAAATTAGTTCAAATCTTGATAAGATCAAAATTCGTCTAAACGACATTATTTTAAGCTTAATTTTTTAGAAAAATAAAAAAAAGAAAAAAAAATAAATTAATTAATGAAGTTGGACTGATTAGTTGAATTGATCGAATCAATCAGATCATAAATCAGCAAAAAAATCAGTTTAATTTTCGATATGGTTTTAAAAATATTGATTAGAATATATCTTTCTTGATATTTATTTTAAATTTTGAAAAATAACTATATTTATTATATATTCATATTATATTATAAACCTTTTTTTTTATTTATCTTTTATAGATTTTAGTGTAAGCCTATTTTTATGTAAAGAAGATTCCTTTTTTTTTTTTTTTTTAATCCTAATCTAATTAAGGACTGCCACCACAGTGAACTAGGATCATCCATGAAGAGGAAAAATAACAAATTCCTTTCATTCAAGAAAAAGTTTTTGGTCCTCTAAAAAAAAAAAGTATTTGTTTTATGAGAAACTTTTGTTATAAAAACTACATATGAAAAGATTATTAATTTTATTTAACCTTTTTATTTTCGTTAAATTAAAATTGCCGCTAAAATTTCAAATCGAGATTTGAGCAGAGTTTAAAAAATATTCTTAAAAATTAAATAAGTTAAAAAAATATATTTATTTTCCAGCATATTGATCAAAATTTTATGAATTTATATATTGAATAGACCGTGTGCTTTTGGATTATTCAAAATATATAAACTAATTTAAAAATATCTTGACTAAATAGACAAAAACTATGGTATTGATATGTTATTATATTACTCAACTCTTCCCTTATAATTTAGATAGAAATTTAAATTTTATATAATAATAAAATAGAAATTAATTATATTCACCAATTAAGCTTGTTCATTACAGTCCATTTGATATATAAGATTGTTTAATTAAATAGCAATATTAATAAATAATATTATATTTAATACATATGATTTATGTTGAGTTTAATAATTTTAAAAATTTAACTAAACTATGAAATAAGTATTATTTAAAACTTAGCTCCATATTTTTAATAATTTCTATCATGTGGAATCACTAATCTCATTATTTATAATATTTTATTTTTTTAAAATGGTCTCGCTTTTTATTTTATTTATTAAATTATCCCACTGAATATAAAATTATAAAAATAGAATTAATTAATACTATAAATTAAATTTTTTATATCAAATAAGATTTAAAATAAGTAATCTTATGATTTGATTAAATTTAATATTCAAACTAATTTTAATAAACTTAATATTCAAATTAATTTTAAAAATTATCAATATGTAAACTAATCATACTATTAAGATTTAAACTTATTAAAGACAAACATCAATTTCCATACATATAAATAGATATTTATAACATTTACAATGAAACTAGTGGGACTAGGAGACAATTAGACAAGAATCTCATTCATTTCTTAATCTCATTGTCTCTTTACATATAGTTTGGTACACCATATTAATTCCATAACAACACCTATAATGTACTACTAATTATTTGCCAAATGCAACCTTAACTAACCCCGTTTTACTTAATAATAATAATAATTAAAAAAAAAAAAAAAACTAATTAAGCACCACGATTAACCATAGCCATGAAACGTTGATGAGATTCTTGTCTTTGCAGCCTCATTTCAAGATTAAACTTATTAATAAACTCTTCTGCTCGCCGATTCAACTCATCTTGACTCATCGATTTCTCCCTTCTTAATGATGCTCTGTCACTAAATGTATCTGATTTTCTTAATTCTCGCCGAGCCCAAGCTGCCGGATCAATCTCCTCCTCCTCATCATCATCCTCCGCTGCCACCACCACTGTCCCTGGTGGTACATCCCAAGTCTCACTCTTCTTCAGTTGACGTGACCGTGCCTTCCCTTGCCTTTCCATAATCAACTTCCATGTCTCCTCCAGAGTGTCCTCTGCTACTGGTTTTATGCTCTGTTCTTCAGAAAAATTTGTAAAAACAGAGTTAGAATAGCGCAACTCAGAAGATGGGTTGATGGGTGTTTCTTGTTTTTCATCTTCTTGAACCATATCTTGCCAAAGATTTTCTTGATGTTCATCAGATTTGTTAAGGGAAAGAAAATGGGTTTTTATGGTGGAAGATGCTTCTTCTGGATCTTGAATATCTTGCCAAAGATTTTCTTGAGCTTTGTCTAGGGAAAGAAAATGGGTTTTTGTGGAGGGTGCTTCTTCTTGATCTTGAACAACATCTTGCCAAAGATTTTCTTGAGCTTTGTTTAGGGAAGAAAAACGGGATTTTGTGGAGGATACTTTGGTGGTAGTTGTTTCAGTGTTGGTGGTGGCAGCAATGGTGATGATGATGAAGTTGAGAATTATGTAGATGTAAGGAGGAGAAATCCAGCTACGAAGGGAGATCCAAAGGCTAGGAATTGCAGAGAGAATGAAATCAAATGTAAATGGAATTATAGCCACTTTGAACAAAATAACAATGGATATAATCCCGCAAGAAATTAACAGCAACTTTGTACACCAAAGAGTAGCTTCAAATCTGCTTCCTTTGAAAATGGAGTTTTGAAACAGATTGGCCATAGAAATTAATTTAGCTAACAAATTTCAAAAAAAAAAAGAAAGATCTGTTGATAAGCTTCAAACTTTTAATCTATAAATGGTCTCAAACATCACAAAAAGAGAGACCCAAAACAAAAGCAAGCAACATTAAAGAAATTAATCAAAATGGAAGTGGAAAACAAAAATAAAAGAACCCATTAATCAGACTTGATAGAAACTCTCTTCTTTCCATGAAAATGAGAGATCAGAAATTCATTTTTAAAGAAAATAAAAGAGAACTTTTTGTTGGGTTAAGAAATTGTTAGGACACCTATATATATACCCGGCACGAACAGACCAAGCACTACTGTACTAGAACAGAAAAGATATATCACACTGTTCTTATATACCAATTTAATAAAATAAAAATATACAGAATAAAAGTAAATATTAATTTTTTTTATTAAATAAAAAATTAAAAATAAAATTATATTTAATAAAATATTTCACCACTCTTACTTTAATATATAACATAAAGTTATATACTTATTGTAGATAATAATCTTTCGTACTATAACTCAGTGGGGTGTATTTTCATTTTATTTGAGATAAAATTTTAAATTCCTTGCAACTTTTGCACTTTTTGATTCAATCCTGACCGTCCAATATATTCTATCATCTTCAAACCATTCCACCAATATCAAATTGAATTATCTTTCATTTTTTTAATGTTTGATAATCTTTTATTTTGGGCAATTTAATTTATCTCATCTGCTTTAAGGTCGCTTTCGCGATCGGCGCTGTTCTTTGAGCAGCGGTTAGGGAGTAATCACTAATCAGTCATCAAAGTCTTTTGTTTTAGTAAGTCTGTATGTACTTTATGATTATATTCATTTATTTGGAGTTCAAATGTTTATTTTAAATTAATATTCTTCCGCCCTAAAAAAATTATCTATTATTTCTTTTCATAATATCTTAAAATATTTATCCATTTTAAAAATAATTATAAAATTTATCAGTTTTATTCTTATCAATTGAAAGGTGTGTTTTCTTAAAATTAACAATAAAAATAGTGATAAATGAGTACATGTAAAGATATAAGTAGAAAAATATAATAAAAATTATGAGTTTACAAACAATTAATGATATTTTCTTAAACTGTATGAAAAAAAAAAGATAATCTTTTTAAGACAGAGAAAATATAAATTAAAAGGTAATAGAAGAGTATAGAGCTGCACAAAAATAAAACCAAATTGAATTAATTCAATTCAATCCGAATTAAAAACAATGGTTTAAATTGTTTTATGATTGGTTACGATTTTAAAATTTTAAGAAACTGAATTTTTGATTTGCTTTGGTCTAAGAAAATGAAAATTCAATTAAAAAAATGAACCAATAATATAATAAAACTAAGGTTTTTTTTTTTGGATATTATGCTTTAAATCTTTAGAAGTTTTTTAGATGATTTTTTATGTTATTATTTTTATCCTTACTAACTTTTTTGAAATATTTCATTCTAACTTTATTATTATCATGTTATAGAATTTTAAGTACACAATTTAGAATTTGTATTTCTTTTCATCGTATTAATAAAGTCGATTGTTATCTAATAATTTTGATATTTATTATATTTTTATGATCTCTATTCTCTTCAAAAAAAAATTTTTATTTTATTTTTTATCATTTTTGTCAAATCGACCAACGACTATCCAAACCGAATTTAAATAGTTTTGATTTGAATGTTTTTTAATATTAATTAGTTTGATTAAGAATTAAAGTATTTAAAAATCGACTTTGTTAGTTTAGGTACAAATATTTGTTTTAAACTGACCAAATTGAACCATGAACATCCTTAGAATAGTAATATGGTGGGGGAGTAATAATATGGTAAAAATATAAGATAAGGGGATTAGTTATTAGTTGATAGGAAAAAAAATTAATTGAGACATGAATCACAATTTATAAAGAAAATTATAATTGAACTGATCGAAAT
The DNA here is from genome assembly GCA_947687605.1 of Reutealis trisperma. Lineage (NCBI taxonomy): Eukaryota > Viridiplantae > Streptophyta > Magnoliopsida > Malpighiales > Euphorbiaceae > Reutealis > Reutealis trisperma. The sequence continues at coordinate 480,599 of CANTUT010000250.1, read as the reverse complement.
TTTAAAATAAAAAATTAATATTTTTTAAATTCAAACTCGGTCATAAATATGTCTATTAATAAATTTTAGTTGCTGATTACTTTAATTTATCAAACGAGTTAAATTAATATCCATGCATAAAAATTATCTGTTAGTTCCCAATAGCTAAATCAAACATTCATTTAAATTTAAACTGCCAAGTACAATATTTAAAAAAAAAAAAAAAAGAAGAGTGAATGATGAAGTAAGAGAAAATGAAAGGAAAAATAGTAATGGAGTGAGAGAAAAATGGATATAATTGAAATATATATTAGAAATGAGCACATTTCCCCTGAATCGCCTCTTGTGTATTATGTTATCTTTTTTTTTTCTCATTCTTTATATCCATTATTTATTGATCTTTTAAAATAAAGTAATCATTGAATAGAGAAAATAAAAGGTTAAAAAAAAAATTTAGGCTCCATTTAAGATGGATATTAGAGGTAGATTAGACCAACCCTTAATTTAATTCATCATAGTAAATTGAAATTAAATCGATTATTTCATTAATTATCATCTAGTTTCTATCATTCTAATTTTAATTAAGACATATGGATATTAAATTTATACTTTAATATCAAATATTGGCTCGATTTTCAAATTTTTCAGTTGAGTAGGCTCTAGGCCATTAATTTTATTCCTTCTACTAAATAAAAATTGAATTGATTAATTCATTAATTATTCATTCGGTTCATATCGGAATCCTTCCAATTTTAATTTAGGACGAATGAATATTAGGACTTATACTATAATATTAGGTATTAGTTCAATTTCCAATTTTTTTTAGTCATACAGGCTATATAATCTTTAATATAGCCTATCAGTTTTGGATCTAGGTGATTAATATGTTGGACTTCCTTTAAATTTGATTTAAGGACCTGTAAGATAAATTAGGAAAATTAGAGGGCCAAACATTATGCTTTACAAAGACTTTTTGATACTTAAGAGATTTATAAGAAAAAACATGAGTTTCCTTATAACATAATGATCTTTAAGTAAGAAGAAGAAAATGAGAAAATATAAAATAAGCTATCTCAAGATGAGAGCATACTTTTTATTTTATAGTCAATAGTGTTCATAGCATGTTGGTGAATTACGGGTGCCTCTAGGGCAATGATGAAATGATCTAACTTGATTAAAATAGTGCCAAGTTCCATTGTTAGGTTTGAATAATATGGTGCATGTATTTGATCATTGTCTAAGTGGCAGCTTCACGTGTGGTAGTGAAAAGAGCGTCGCACTGATTAAATATGTTTCACTTGACATACTTGATGATTGATAGTTGCTATAGTCTTCTATCATGTGACCCTTTGGGTTTCAATGAGGACAGCTATTGAGGGCGAAGGTGACACTTCACCATGTGGGCTTGCACTCTAGGCCCATAAATGGCCACTTCATATGATAGGTTTTGCCATAATTGAGCTCAATTAAGACTTGAATATTTTTATCTCTTATCAATAACAAATAAGATAATAAATACATGAAACTTAAAAAAAATGTATTTTTAAATAAATAATTTTCTAGGAGCTTATTTTTTTTTTAGAATTAAAATAGTAGACACTCAAACTTAGGCTAATACCCAAATTACATCAAATAAAGTAAGTAAAGTTGTATTTTTTTTTTTTGGTTAATATACCAAAAATACTAAATTTTTGGATTTTTTCAGTCTAAACACTAAACTTTATTTCTTTTTAATTAGATCACTAACTTTTATTTTATTTTCAGAGTTATTTGTGTTCAGATTTTAGCCTCAAAACTTTTGATAATTTTAATTTTCCTCCATAGAACTTTTGGAAGATTAACATACTTGGATAAAATAGAACTTTTGCATATACTTGTATATGGATGAGATTTTTTAAGGGAAAATTTTATCCTTGGAAAGGTGTATAAGAGTACTAAATACTTTTCGATTAGAGAAATGAGGTATTACCAAATGTATACACTAGGAATATACTTGGCCATGTGGAAAGGTTAAAGACAAAGAAGAAGAAATTAGCATATAATCTATCTTCTTAAACTTTCTAGATAATATTATACCTTTTGAGTATACAAGAATAGCTGAAACAATAAGTCAGTTAGAAGAGAAATATCATTTCTTTAAAGAATTATTAGTTATAGGACATGATATACTTTTGGTGGACTCTACCTAAAGTGAAGAATAGGCAAAAGATTATATAATCTGGAAAAAAATCACATTTCAAGAAAATCGACTTCTTTCTAAATTACTAGAAAAGATTCCTTAGAATTTCAGGATGGAATTGTCAAGCAAAAGAAAAACATTGGCCATTATAGAAAATGGGAGAACCTATAATAAAAAAAATAAAAAAAAAATAAAAAAAAAGGAAGAAAAAAGTGTCAATTCAACTCCTACTAGGTTGACCTTATTAGCACACTTGTATATGAAGTGAGTTGTCTCCTAAACCAACTGCATGCAAAAGAAGAGTTAGGCAATTCACCAGAGCTAAAAAAAAAAAAAAAAAAAAAAAAAAAAAAAAAAAACCTTGGCTGATGAAGTAGGTAAACCGGTGAATAAGAGACTTGACACATTCGAGAGAGAGAAGGCTTTAAAGAAATTTATAGGATCTTTAAAACTGTAAGATCTTTAAAACCTATCTCTGAAGAAGAGGTCTTAAAATTAAGAAAAGAAAAAATGGTTCCTTTTATTTCCAAACATGATAAGGAATTGCTAATCAAAGTAGCAACAATTTAGCCCAAGACCTTAGAAAGTCTTTAAGACTAGTAGAAGAAGGTTCCTTACACATAGATGACAGATTCTTTAATGATTTTCTTATTATGAAAAGGGTTGTATACAAAACTAATTATCTCTATAGGACAAAAAGTTGAATTTATAGCTAGGGATAATCCTTTAAGACCTATAATTATCATGACAGCTTTTTCTCAATTTAGATTGTGAACAACATGCATCTAAAAGGATAGATGAGTGGGTCACCATAATTAGATTTACAACTAAATCAGATAGTTACTTACCAGAGGCCTCCTACGAATAAAGCAAAGCCGCTATAGTTGGTAATGCTTAAAAATTTTGGGACCAACTAGTAATAAAAACACTAGTTAGAGATAAAATAAGAAAAGCAGTATTAATTGATGAGGTATTAGCTCTTATTTTAGACGCCCTAAAAAGAGAATTTTGTGATTTATCCATATCAACAAAATCTCTAAAAGGAGAGCAATCATTAATGGATTTGATGAAACTATGAATCTGTGACATGTGTTCTTTTGACGATTATGCATATAAATTTCAAAAATTCTATCATAATCTAGATATTAACACTCAAAACTACATGTCAACTTTGTTCTTTGCTAAGTTACTAGAAACCATAGCCATAAGTAACAAAGATGGCTATAAGGTCCTCCTAAATAAAGATAAAATTGTTGATGGATTAGGAGGAATGATTCAGATGGTAAGATATACCCTGAGAAAGGCATGTACTAAACTTCGAGTAAGACAAAATGCAAAACGTTTTCCTTATCTGAACAAGAGTTATTGTTTTCAGGTAGAATTTATTTTGGGTAGGTATGATTTTTCCATAGTAAATGAACTAAGATTTGAGATAGGGTATCTTTCTAAAAGAAAAAGATATAAAGGCTATAGAAAAAAAAAAGAATATTGAGAAAAGAAAGAAATGATAAAAAGAAGTCTAATAAACCCACTAAGTTTGTTAAGAGGAGAACTAATTTTAGGGATAAAGAACGAATAGAAGTTTTTAAGAAAAAATACAATAAAGTCTGTAAGTGTCCTCAAGGAAAGTCTTTTAGCCGTTGCTTCTGCTGTTGGATTTGTGGTTCAAAAGACCATAAAGCAAATGCTTGTCTTTACAAGAATAACTGAAAAGAAAATCTATGAAGAATTTTGTTTATAGATGAGAATCTATAATATGAACCTATAGAAAAAGATGAATATTTTGATATACACTCTAAAATATATTCTATTTATGAATTAGTTTTTGAATATGAAACTAACTCTGATGAATCTAATTTACGAACAACATAGTTATTCACGATGAATGCAACAGAAGGCACCATAGAGGAATAGTTGATTCTACTGGAAATATCTCTAGTACGAGAAGAATTATTCTAGTATGATGATCCATCTAAGAGTTACTTGGAATGAAACAAAGGTAGACATCAAGCTATTTATAGTAAGTCAAAACTCAATTTTAGGTTAATAGTATATGTCTTCCAGTCTGAGTCGAATACACAGGTTCTTAGCACAAAACTAGAAACATTAGATGCATCCTTGATCAATTTGCAAAAAATAAGAGAAATGGTAAATAAGTCAAAGGAACCTACAATACATTCACATTGGTCTTTTCTAAGTAAGACTTATATCAGTGTTCAATTTACCAGCAGATAGTCATGTGATAACAACTGTATTAGATAAAAAATGAAATTTGTTACAAGACCAGCTGATATTAGGTATGCAAACTAACCTAGCCCATGGTCTAGCTTGGTTTCAATCCTATCCTAACTATATGATGTTTTTGAGTGATAGGTGCTTGGGTAATTCATTAGCCTCTAAAATTAGGTCCAAAAATATGAACATAATGAATACCAGGCTAAAAATACTTAACATATTACACTAAGATTATTTTTAGGTTATTCAATACCACAAATCTTGGAGTGAGGAATCTCTAAAATTATTAAGTTATTTAATGAAAGGTCAATTAGTAAGTTCTTCAAGAACCAGCAGAGACTTTAAGATTGATAGGATCTTCTCAGATAAAACAAATGGATAGAATATCACTTTAAGTTAGTAAGAACCTATAAGAAATGCTAGAATTTTTTATCTTCCAAGAAGATCTACTTCTGCTATTTTTAGGTAAAATTCACAGAGAATTTCTATCTCACCTATAAATTTAAAAGAAGTTCCTAGGACACTAAACCAAGAGGAGGATGCTCAATCATCATCTTTAGAAAATAGAAAAATTGTAGGGTACAAAACCTTTAATTTACTTGTTTATAAAAAAGAAGGAAATCGAGAAAGTATGCATGTATTAAAGCGTGTAAGTCTTATTCCTGAGGTTATAAAAGACATATAAAAAATCTTCCAACAACGGTCAATTCCTTTTAAGGAAGTATGAGAAATGGTTCATCCAAAACTCACATCATCAAAGATATTCAATATAAAGGAATTGTGTTTAAGCACTTATATTTCTTTAAAATTTAAATTTTCTAGTTATTGTGAGTAATCTTTAGATGCATTAGTTGACACATGTGCAATAATCAGTAGTACTAGACCCAATGCACTCCCAAATGAATGGTGGAAATCATTAACCTATCCAATAATATTAAGAATGAAGGTGGAGAGGTCAACCTAGTCACACAATTTGCACAATGAGTTCCTGTTATTATTAATGGTCAAAAGTTCACTATTGATAATGTTCGTACCTTCCTTGAATTGTATGCAGACATCATTTTAGGTAATGCATTCTTAAAAGGCCAAAAAAAAAAATCGACCTTTTATGCAAAGATGATAGTCACATAACATTTGGAGGATTCAAAATTACATATCTGAAAACCTCCAACTTAAGTTAAAATTTGGATTTTATCCTATCAAGGTTTCAGAGTTGTGTGGATCTACTCTTTGTGAACCATCATTCAAAGTGTGAGCCCAATATGGTGAAGATAGATTGTTTATTTGGTTGTGAAAATTCTAGGAAAAAACCAAATGGTAGCTCTTAGTACAATGAACTATGCTTCAAAGCACAAAGTGCCATGGAGAAACCTATTATAAAAAGCATCCAACTAAAAGGAACAAAATGGAATGTAAATTTCTTGTCAAATTAGCTGATAACTTTAGTGATAATCCATTAAAGTTATGGGTTTTAAATGGCATAACTACAGCTAAAATTAAAAGATCCTAGTATCATCATCCGCACTAGAAATATAACATATACAAATGAGATGATATAGGAATTTGACAAGCAGATACATGATTTGCTCAAAAAAATTTAATTAGAAATAGTAACAGTCTACATTCTAATACAGCTTTTACAGTAATTAAACATGCAAAGTAGGTGCAAGGAAAAGCATGAACGGTTATAGACTATCATCATCAGGTAAATAAAGATATAAAGGATGATGGTTATAAGATCCCTATAGTAGGAGATGTCAATGATAGAGTAAGTCTAAAGCAACCTTCTATATTTTTTAAATTTGATCTTAAAAGTGGTTATTGTAGCTAAAGATGGAAAAAAAAATTCTATATTACTTACAACATTCAATGCTCCTCAAGGGATGTATGAATGGTTAGTAATGCATTCAGTTTGAAAAATGCTCTACGTATATTTCAAGCAAAATTGATAATGCTTTTAAAGCATTGAAAAAATTGTATGTGGTCTATATAGACAATGTGTTAGTTTTTAGTCAAAATAAAAAGGAACGCATGAGTCACCTTGAACAAATAACTGATATCTTTAAAAAAGAATGTATGATTCTATCTTAAAGAAAGAAAGAATGGTTTTAGGAAAAGGTAAAGTTTTTAGGGATAGAAATAGAGAAAGATAAAATTAGGCTTCAAAACTATATCTCTAAAAAACTTGTAATTTTCCTAACAAACTAAAAGATAGGAAGCAAGTGCAAAGATTCTATAGACTAGTTAACTATGCTAGACAATTCATGAAAAATCTCTCCAATACTTAGGTAGAATATCTAAGAAAATATTTGAAAAAACTCCTTAGTTTTGGGAAGATGAAGACACTCAAGTTGTTATACAGGTAAAGAAAAAAATGAAAAATTTGCCTTGTTTAAACTTACCTTTTGACAACAATGAGTTAATTTTGGAAATAGATACTTCTGATAGGTGCTGGGGTGCAATTTTAAAAATAAAACCAGAAAATTAGAACAAATCTATAAGTTTTAGTCTGGAACCTTTAAGAGAGAAGAAATAAACTAATTGATCCATGAAATGAAAATATTAGTTGCTAAAAATTGTATTAAATCTTTTTATATCTTCTTGGCTCCAAAAAGGTTTGTTATTAAAACATATTCAACCTATCTTAAAGGTTTTATGAATTTGAATCTTAGGCTATACAAACTAGACTTTTGAGATTGCAAGAATGGTTTAGCTATTACAAGTTCTATATTGAATATATTTCTTCTAATAAAAATATAGTAGCTAATTCTCTTTCTTGTGAATAATCTGATTTGCAAATGGATCCTGCTACCAAAAAAAAATTATGCTATATTTGCAAAAGAGAGAGTCACATCCATAAACAGTGCATGAAGAAAGGTAAAAATGGGAGAGCAGTAGTTCTAGTTCATTAGGAATGAAAAGAAAAGCAGTAACTCCAAAAGAAGTTACCGGCTGAGAAAATCTTAAAGGCATACCCCCTTAGAATTTCCAAGGAAGAAAACGATGAGTTTAAAGGAAGTGATTAGTCAAAAAAAGGCAAACAAAAAATTAGATGTAAAAGCTCCAATTCAAAAGAATAAGGAGAAAAAATCTCTAGTATCTCTTAAAAATTTTTATCTGAAATTGTGGTAATATGATGTTACCTTTAAAAAGATAAAAGAACAGAGAGATGAACTCATCAAAAAGATGAAGTTGTTAAAAATGCTATGGAAAGTCCACAATGCCTAACTCCTTCATAAGAGTGTAGCCATGATGGCTCAAATGAGGCCAGTGGAAGTGCCAGTGAATCTTTACATATTTCAAACCAAACTCTTAATAAGGAAGATTATCTAGGGGAACCATTAAGAAATATGACATCAAATATTTTATTCAAAGTCTTCGAGTGCAGAAATGCCTAGAGAGTCTCTTAAAGCAAGATGATGGAAAAGTCTGAAAAAGATAATGAAAAAGAAACTTTTGATTATGACCTTAATTGAGATGGAATTCTAACTAAACAAAAAGAACTTGAAGAACAACAATCTCCCAAGAAAGTCACAATGCAAGATTCTAAAAATGAATTTGATGATATTCATGAGAAATTCACAGAAATCATGAGGGTCAATAACCCTGAGATAGATAACACCTGTAAGGATGAAAATTCCTTGTACTTTATAAAGTACGATTATGGTCTCTCTAGAGATGGCTTTATTTTGTTTTCTAGATTACAAGAAGGATTGCAGAAAAGGAACTTCTAGCAATTATAAAACTTTGTAAATGAAATTATTTCTTACATAGCTTAGCTAGAAAGACAACTTGACATCCTAAAAATAGATGAAGAAGCCTTCCTTTTAGAAATTACTAAAAGAGGAAGACTCCTTGAAGAAATGAGTTCTTACATTTCTAAAGAGGTGGTATACAATAGAAAAATCAAGCAAATGGACTCGATATATCACTCCCTAAAAGAATGTTCTATGCTTCATTCATGTGATCATTAGTAATCATATGGAGGCCTACTCTTGAGAATTGAATTAGAGATAGCAAAAGAAAGTCTCCCTAATACAAATGCAGCCTTGATATAGATTATCGAGATTAACAAAAATAATAAGCCTTTATGTTAATCACTTCTAGAAATTGTGCAAGAATCCCTAAAAATTTTAAGGTCATATGCAAGAATTATTTCTTTTTATATAATTAGTAAAATCATAGATTATGGCGAGGATGAAATAGTTCAATATCCTTATCAGATATGGAATCTCTGTCTTGTTATAACTAAAGAATTTGTTGAACCTCAAAAAGTTAATAATCAAAAATTTTAAATTCATTTTAAGATGTATGAAGAAAATAAGATTATAACCAAAGCTTAAAGGATTGAAAATTTTAAAGTTAGCCTGGAGAATGGTGTTATGTAAACAATTATGACATTCTCAGAGAAGGTAAAATTTTTGTTACTGTATGGTCCCATTATACTCCAATTCTTAGATCAATATCCATGTTAAGGGGATGTGAAGAAGCAAAGAAATTATTTTTGAGACTAGTCTATCAAGATCCTAGTCCAGATTTCTAGCTAGAAATCATGAAGGTTTGGAAGAAGGTTGCTACATTTAGAGAATAGCGCCTTGCAGAAGAGATGGAAAGGGATTATAGAGAACTAAAAAATGACATGGATGTCTCTGTTAGCAATTCAATAATGGAATGATATTTTCATTATCCATAATGTTAGCCTCATCGTGCATAATTGAGGAATCACTTTTATGTAGTAACTACAAATATTAAAGTACCATTTGACCAAGGCGTTTTAAAATTTATGGTGCTAAAGAAAAAAATGTATGTGATATAAGATAGGAATCTTTATCTACTGCAATAAAGATAAGGATAGAATAAATTGTTGTCCTTGTATACAACTTAAAACAGTACTAGATGCACTAACCATCAATTTACTTTAATTATTGTCTGTATGCTTTAATTATTTTTGCTTTTGATATGTTAAATAGTATTACAGACACTAGCTTTTGTAAATTCAATATATAGCTCTTCACTTGTTGAGCAAGGGAGTAAAAACTACAAAATTTCTATGTAAAAAAATATTTCTTCAAATCCAAAACTCTTATTTTCTTTTTAAGTTTTTGTCTAAAGAAACTCTGCTTCCATATATCTTATCCTTCAGACTATCTGATAAACATAAGAGTTTCTGTGAGTCCCATTAAAGAAAGAGAAAAGGGCAGTTATAACCTCCAACCTTTCCAGGTACTACTAGTAAGTAGCCTAAAGGAAAGTTAAAGCATTTGCAAAAGCTTAGTGGACTTGGTTTATAAGGTATGTATTTTATAAATTTTTTATGTTTAAACATATATTCTTCCAGTTGAACAACTAATAGAAATTAGTTTAAAGGTTTAGCTTTAACCTAAGCTAAAAGGGAAGAGTTTAGTGCTACTCCTAAACTGCAAGATCCTATATTTTCTCAATACGAACATAGAGTTGAACACCTAAAGTTTTGTTTAGTTAGGATCAAAAGATTTAATTATCCAAGAAGATATAGACTTTAAAAATTATTTTGATCAAGAATTTGAGTTTTATAACTTCCTTATTTTAGAAAGGATTTATGCTTTAGCATGTTCTGTGGATGAGTGAAAATCTTCTAATTGTTCATTCCCTAATTGTCATCACCTAAATCACGGTTTAAGCAAGAATCCAGTAATAAGATTGTTAAATTCTATTATAGATCATTTAAACTCCTTAAATAATTCATTAGAAAAATTTTCTAAAAATTTAGAAGAGCTGACTCTTAGATAGAGTGACTTTGAGGACTTTTTCATCAAGAACAAATGCCTTTAGGATTTTGTTGCTAGCTCTCCCTACCATAGTGAGTATGACAAGCTGAAAGAAATCAAAAATTAAAGAACCTACTCTACAGATTTTTAAGAGTAACTCTCTGTATTTCGCCTTTAACAAAAGAGAGTAGACTAACACTGAATGTTATATGAGCTTTATGTTTTGGATTTTTTTTTTTTTTGAAAAAATATTAAAAGTATTGGCTATAAAATAGAAATAAGAAAAGTAAAAGGATACAAAGTACCTTCAATGAAGTAGAATGTAAAGTTCTGTGACATTATTGCAACAAAATAATCTATAATGCTTTCATTAAAAATCAGTTGAAAGTTTCGTAATTTTTATTATTATTTTTTTTAAGAAGCACTATTTCCATTTATAAATAGCTGTCGTTTAAAGTTTTTACACAAGAATTAAGAATGTATTAAATAACTATTAAATATACTGTATTATTCTTAAATTTCAAATATTACTTTGAATGAAGAGATATTCTAATTGATGTAGAAAAAAATAAATAAGGTATAATTTAATAAAAAATTAATATATATTAAAAAAAAGAAAACATCAAATAATATAAAATAAAATTAAACTATCAAAACGTCATCTATTAAAAAATAAAAGTAGTAGAATTTATAATTTTAAAGAGAAGAGCACACCAATTACAAATTAGCTCGTGTCAATTTTTAAAAGTTATTATGAGCTCTATTGATTACGGCATTGAGTCATTGGACTATTATTAACATTGAGTCATTGGACTATTATTAACATAATCCATCACGTTGCGTCACGTTGCATGATGTCTATTTTGAGAAAAAGCAACGGCGCAAATTTTTCTTTTTTTTTTTTATTTTTCCATTTTTTATTATTTAGAATGCGGCACAAAATTTTATTTTAGACAAGCATTTTTGTCTTCATTTTTATTTTTATAGAAAATTTAATAATGTAATATTAATTAAAATTGATTATAAAATAAGTCTATTTTTTTTTTTTGAACTCTAAAATAAGTCTAGTTAATATTTGGCTTTTAGAATATTATTTTTTCAAATATTAATTTACGTTGCAAAAATTATTAATATAATCATTTATTAATATAATCATTTAATAATATATTATAATTATTAATATAATATATTAATTTATTAAATCCAGAACTTCATAAAAAATGAAACTTAAAACTAAACAATCAGTTATAAGAATTTAGTATATACAATTATATTGCAAAAATATTAATATAATAGTTTTGATATATAATTATATATATTAATATACTATAATAATATAATAATATATTATAACTATTAATATAATATATTAATTAATTAAACCCAAAACTTCATAAAAAATAAAATTTAAAGCTATATCGTTTTATATGAAACAGTATAGTTTTGATTAAGCCACGTAAGTTTTGTGCTTGCATTGGGATTTATCAAAATCCTAATATATTTTCTTCTTGTTCGCTTTTCTTTAACTATTGCTCTACTTTTTTCTCTTCTTCAAGCCTGTCGATCTTGTTGCTCGTCCTTCCTTTCCATCGCTTTGCTTCTTTCATTTCTTCAAGCCGCTCGATCTATTTTTCATTCTTCTATTGGGTTCTTAGGTGAGCTTCTATCCCCTATTTACTTCTATTTGTTTATTTTCTTTTTTTATTTTGTTTGTTTTCGAATGAGTTTGTTTATTCCCGCTTGATTTTTTTTTTTATTTTGATTTCTGTTGGGAAATGAGATTAACGTATTTTATTTTTTTTCAAAAAAGGGAGTTGGTAACCAAACTCTTCAAGCCACTCCATCTATTGTTCATTCATTCATTGGGTTCTTAGGTAAGCTGCAATTCCATATTTATTTCTATTCGTTTCTATTTTTTTTTATTTTGTTTTCGTTTGTTTTTGAATGAGTTTATTTTGATTTTTGAGTTTATTCCCACATGATTTTTTTTTTCGATTTTGATTTCTGCTGGGAAATGAGGTTGATTTATTTCGTTTGTTTTCTATTTATTTCTTTTGTTTGTTTTGTTTTCTTTTTTCAATTTTTTATTTTTGTTTCTTTCCTTTATTTTGTTTGTTTTCGTTTTTATTTCTTTCCATTTTTTATTTCTCGATATCTACTGAAAAATGAGATCGATTTAATTGATTTAATTTGTTTTATAGATTTTGGTTCTATAATGAAGATTTGTGTTCTGTCATTGATATATATATATATATATATATATATTTGAGTTCTCTAACGAAGAAAAAACAGCGCGCTTAAATTTGCAATTTGAATTACTGTTTACTTGTTTTATTTTTTTATTCATATAAATTAACAAATTGCATATTTTTGTTTCTTTTTTTTTTTTTTTTTTTTCAGAGATTACTCAAGATCCTGAAGTTTGTTAAAAATATATTGCCTAGGAGCAAAACAAAATGTTGATCCCACACATATGCAGTAAAGTGTTGGGATATCCTTGTTATGTGAATTTGGGAAGAGGTCGTGGATCCAAGAACTTAATTGTTCCTAAATATTTTGTTTGCTTTTTAATTATTCTATATTTCGTTTTACCTTATCAATTGGATTCTTGATTTTGAACTATTATGTATTCCTGTTAACTTATAAATTATGTTCTGTTTAAACTTGAGCTATGTAATATTGTTTGAATTTGAGCTATGATATTGTTAAGTGTATTGTGTAATTTTTGAATATATTGAATACATTTTCTCCTAATCTTCATTTTGATTAGATTGGATTAGACGAGAATTAAAATATCTGATTCTCAAATTGTGTTGTCTCAAAATTTTCGAACTATACAATACAAAGATTTTTTTTTATTTTGGTTTTAGTTACGAATTCTTTAGAAATCAAAATCTCCAAAATTTGGTCAAATCTCAAAGATTTTCAAATATTCAAATTGGATCGAACTGTACTCAGCTCTAATAGTAATTGTAATTAAATAAGATATATTTGAATCAATTTTTCTAGCAAATGACTATAGGACTTATTAAAATTAATTATTTCAAGCAAAGTTAAATTAATGTAAAAATAAGTCGAATAAGATAAAAATAAAGATCTTAATGGGATTGTGTTTAATTAGAATCATTACAAGGGCAAGTGATAGGTTAAAATCCACACTTTTCTTTCATATAGCTTATTTTTAAATTATTTAATTTAATTTTATTTGAATTATTTTTTAACTAATACCTAACCATTGTTAGAATAACCTTCTTAAAATTACAAAATAGACTATTATTTGTCTTATTATTTATCTACTAACTTTAACTAATGTTAGAAAAAAATCCTAAGGCAACATTTTATTTCCATAATTTAATATTCCTATATGAAATTAATATATTGAACATATTTATTTTCTTGTCAATAATTTCAAGAATGTAACTTTATCGACTTTATTTAAAAATAAAATTTTTCTTTAAAATGTAACATTATGGCATTTAAGTGATAAAGAGAGTGTACACACACATTATCATGAAATAAAAAAAAAATATTGTGTTAATGTAATTGACAAATATATATTATTGATTTTTAAGATATATAATACATAAAATACTAAATGAGATGCATTTTTAGAGTTGAAATTTTGAAACATTTTTACCTTGTGTTTGGAGCTCATGCAAAATTCCCAAAGTGAAGGCATTCCTTGGACCTTAATGCCACTAAATTGCAATATAAAAAAATAGTTTTTATTTAATTTCAAAAAGACACTTTCTTTTTTTATTAATTTTATCAGTGACATTCGAATATTGAGTCTGCTCCTAAAATATTTTCACCTTATTATGAAATATAAAATTTATTAATTTATAAAAAACTATCATTTTTAAAATGTTAAATGTTTTAAGTAAAATTGATTTTGAATTTATAATACTATTCAAATATAACTTTATTTAATTTAAAATTTTATAATTAATTTGTACTTTTTCAGAATTTAAATTTATTTTAAGATTCCATCAATTTTCATAAAATTTAATTTGAATTAAACATAATTTTTTTTAAATTTTGATTTAAGCATAATCAATTATATAATAATTGATTTAAAAATAATAAATAAAATTTGAAATTAATCCCAATAGCAAACAAAAATTAAAATGCAAAAAATAAATCAAACGGCTATTATTTACTGACGGGGGCAGAACAAAAGAAACAAAGAATACAGAGGCTGCCTAATGACCGCCAATAAACACCAAAGTGGTGGCGTTAGTGGTAGTGGTGGGAGTCCACTAGGCGGCGCAATATCATATCATCTATCTTCTTCGGCAGGGGCCGCCATATTCATTTTCGTAAATGGGTCCCATCAACTACCTGAATGGGCTTCTATTTTGCTTGGAATGGAAGATCAGGGCAGGGCACTAATTTGCTGGGCGGTACATACTTTGATGCCAAGCTAAGCCTTTTTTTTTTTTTTTTAAGTTAATTCACCATCAATTTGTGGCCCCCTTCTCATCATATCATTGCATTTTCTTTCTTTTTTTTTTATTATTTTCTTTTTTATTTTTTTATTCCCTCTTCATTTAGTGCTAGACTTTGGGGTACAGTCCAACCCGACCAAGTCTAATGATTTTTTTTTTCTTTTTTCAAAATTGAAAGAATAACTCAAATATACCTCTATTGTCTATATGAATATGCACGTTTTCATTAAATTATGTCTCGATAGGCCAATTAAATAATGTTAGTCTATAAGTTCAAAATTTTCTATTCAACCAAAATTTACTTTAGAACTTCATTTGTTTTGCAAAAAATATTTTTTTTAAAATATTTTTCTATGTCTAAAATACTTTAAAAAGTTGGTTAATGAAAAATTAAGTGCTTTTTTAATAGAGAGATTTTAATTAAAATTTTTTATAAAATTTATAAATTTAAACTAAATACATCATTTAGTAATTCAAAAGAAAGTGCAAAATTTATGAATTTTGAAAAATCTCTTATCTTCTAAAATCTTTTATTTTTTAAGGTTTTAATTTCTTATTGTAAGTTGAAAATCCAAAATCCACCAATTTTTTTATAAATGAGATATTACGATAATTTTTTTTACCAAGATTTTTTCAAATAAATTTATAATATTCTAAAACTATCCTTAGTCCTAATAAAAGTAATAATTGATTTTATAATCAATCTAAATGGTGAAGTTCTTAAAATCTATGAATTTCACAATCTATCGATTTAAAATCCATGAATTTTATTAAATTTATAGATTTGAGAATCTCTCAAATTAAATGAGACCTAAGTCATAAAAATGACTTATACTTTTTAAAATGATCAGTTATTTTTGAGATTTTGACAAGCTATTATAATGAAAGAAATATATATAAATATAAATTTATTAATTCGCTGATTACCAATGCTCATTATCGGGAACTACCTGTCACGCCCCAACCCGAAGGCACGTGACCGGCACTAGGACACAGAAATTGTATGTGGCTACCAGTGCCCGTAGTAAGCCTAACCCAAACCACAAGACAAAAAGCCCAAAACGCACAACTGAAAAGCCCAACTGAAAAGGACTATGGGCCCAAATAAGGTAAGCAGAATCAAAAGAAATCACAACACAATACAATTATCAAATTGGCCCAACATCATTTATTCCATATATTCCAGAAAAATAATAAATTACAGGAAGGTTCTGCTTAATCCAAAGATTACAGCTGTTTAGAATACATAACTGAAATAATACACAAAACTCAATTACAAAGTGTAACATTGCGGAGTTCTAGAGTTACAATTACAAATGTACTTCTATTATATACATTTCTGAATACTCAATAATACAAACTACCACCGAAGAGAGACTGACAGTTTACTCAATTACAATTCTTTCACCAGCTCATTCCCTGACCTGAAAGCAACAAGATGAACAGGAATGAGTGTTCGACTCAGTGAATGATACCAGCTAATATATTAAACTAGTATCCAACAGATATACTGCACCTCACCTGATATGCATTATGTCATAGAGACAAACAAATCATCGAATCAAGCAAGGATGGGGTATGATCCACAGTACCACACTGATACTCAGTACTCAATATAGGGAGTCGATCCCCCTACCCTGGCTCTCTGAATCCAAATAATCTGTCTCTTATATCCAAGGGGCCCGGCCATCACTGGTCTGTACCACGCAGCCCTGACTCGACTGACAGCAGCCCTAGCGATGAGCAGGCCCGGCCGGCATCCATTAGTCATAGCTCATCTTCTGAATCTCATCATAATCCAAATCATATCCATAACAATCTCATAATCCTAGGTGGTACTGTATCCTCCCGACCTCCATCTATCAATCACAACCATAGTATGGCACAGAATACAGAATATCAATTCATCATTCACAGTCAAATGTTACATGTTTATAGATGCAATAGTAGTGCATAATATACATATATATATACACACAGCAATGCATATGAAATGGAAATAGGATAATATATCAGTGAGTATTACTCACCTAACTGTCGACGCTTCCGGCTGGCTTCTCTCAGAAGAGTAGCCTTGGAACCAGAAAGACCCCAGACACCGACACCTCGCAACAGAGAACATCATGATAAGAATTACTCTCAACCCCAGAATAGACTCAACAACCTAACAAATACTCTAAGAACCACTAAACATAGATTAACTCATATAACGACTGAAAAACGAGGGTTTCGGGTTAACCTTCACAAATTTCGAACATACGGACGTCGAGGATCATGCCAGAATGTCGAAACAGAACCACTGGACCTCTCCACGCGCGGGCACCACGCTCCTCCGCCGGCCGGCCACGCGCCGCCGCCGGTGGTGGCGGATTAGGGGAAACTCCACACCAGCAGGTTCACCTCAACCCCAGGAGCACAAAAATGGTCACCACTCGCCGGCACTCGCCCTCCAGCCACTGGAAAATGCCTCCAAAGTCACGGTTTGGTATTTTCTAATCTCCTCCTTCGGTGGTCCTCAGGGGACAAGGCAGGTACCAAAATAAAGCTCTCATCCTCAGGAGTAAAACGGCACCAAGATCACCGGATTTCGCTGCCGGAATCAGCCGAAAAATTGATTTGAATTCGCGGTGGTCGGCGGTCCTTCTCTCCTCGCGTACGCCGCCGTGCCGCCGCCGATCGTCGAGCTACCACCTCCCTCGAGGTCGCCGGTCCACCCTCTACCCAACGGTGGTGGCGGTGCTTGCCACCGCCCGCCGGAACGCCACCAACTCTCTCTCTCTCTCTCTCGGCCTCTCCCTTTCTCTCTCCTCTCTCCTCTGCTTCCCATTTCCCGTTCTGCTTCCAAAACTCCCCGTTTTGGCTAACTGCCCAATCACAGCTTCCCTTCCTTTTCTTCTTCCATCTAATTTACTTAACACAGATTTGTTATATATATATATATATATACTAAACCATGCAATGTACATATAATACTATATACATATATTTATATAAACATAATCCTACACACACACACACACACATATATATATATATACACACACACACACACACACATATATATATATATAAAATAATAATACTAGTAATAATAATAATAATAATAATACCACCAATAATCATAATAATGCAAATGATAGTAATAATAATAATAATTAACAATAATTCATAATTTACATATTAATAATAATTTACAACATATACTCATAAATATATATATCAATAGCATTATTAACGATAACTATAAAATTATAACGGAAATCCAAATATCCGATAAAATACTATAATCAAACTTATAATATAATTAATACCTTTATTAATACTTAAATATCAAAATATAATCCAAAATACAATTCTCCAAAAATCCACATTAACATTATCATAATCATATAATATTGTAATATTATATCAAAATTGCCATTAATAATACATATTCAAATAATATGAATATTTATAATTTAATAAAATATAATTCCAATTCTTACTTTAATAAGGAAAATAATAAAATAATATGTTTCCGTACGAAAATAGAATTTTATAAAATAATTGAAAATTCAGGCACTTCACCACCGATGATCATTGTCAACTTCTTGTGACCATTGATAATCATCAATCATCAACAATCACTAAATTGATAATTTTTATGTATTTTTCTTATATTTAATAATAAAATTTTAAAAATATGAAATTTTTATAATTTTAAATATATTTATAGTTTTATAAATTAAAAATTTTTAATATTTTTATATTATAATTAAATAATATAAAATTAATTTTTAAAAATGTTTTTTCAGAAAATATTCTTATTTTTATAAAAAATATTTTTCAAAAGCAAGTTATTTTATATGAAACAATAGGAGTGCAAGGCACAAGTTATTCTTCTTTACTTTCACAAACCCATCCCTTTGTTTTTTTCCTCTCTCTCTCTCTGTACAATTGCATATATATTTCATTTCTCTTTATATATACTTTAGCAACTGTGGTGGTTGTTCACTGCCTCCATAATCAAATATCAGCAATCTCAAGATACAGAGACCTATCCACCTGAAATTTCACAGAAGTTTCCATTTGTTTCTTGGGAAATCATTTGTTGTATTGTTTTTTCTTTTTCAGTCACTTTATTTTGGAAAGGATTTGGGATGTATAAGAGAGAGATTTGATAGGAGTGAAAAAAGAAAAAAATGTTATGGGGAGGAGGGGCTGATATGGCAGAGGGCAGGAAAATTTGAAGCTATATCCTATATGCATGGTAACCTATATAAAAAATAAATTTTAATTTTAATTTTTATTAAAATATAATAAAAATAATAAATTTATATTTTTTAAAAATAAAAAAAATTATTGGATAGGAAATTCGAGAAAAATGTTTGGTGATTAGAAAAGTTGAGAAAATAATAATGAATAATGAAATTTTAATAATTTTTTGAAATACATAAATAATTTTTATTTTCAGTTCAATTGACTCCAAAAATAAAAATTCAAAAATTAATTTAATTTTAAAATTAATTTTAAATATAATTGAAAAAATTAAGAGCTAATTTTAGCCTTAATCCAAATACATGCAACATAAAGGAATGAGCACCATATGGGTAATTGGAAAAAAAAAAACAAAAAAAAAACACATGTTTTTCAAATAATGCTTTTGGTAGGTTCTCATTACTTCTTGCATGCTGTTCAAATAATGTCTATTTTTCATTAAACAATGTTCAAATAAGATATTGGATAATGTAACATTAGATTTAGTAGGGTCTCTTTTTTCTTTAGAAAAAAAAATCACAAACAAATTTTATAATATCCACTTTAATTTTTAAATACAAGCTAGTTACCTTATAATAGCCACTTTAATTTTTAAATACAAGCTAGTTACCTTCTTTTTAGGTTGGAGAAAAAAAATAATTATTAAAATTTTATACCTTTACAATCCCCTTGATTTAAAAAATTACTTAATTAAACCACAATATTAATAAATAACATTGCGTTTTTATATATAATTTAGATTAAATTTAATAATTTCAAAAGTTTAGCTAACTAATGAGATAGGTGTAACAAGTGATTTAAGAGTAATGAGATTTGAGCCCACGGTTTCCTTCTTGCTCCAATCAATCAAAAAGAAAAAGAATTAGTCTCTCAATTAAGGTTTGGCTTGAATCTGTTCGCAGAACTCTTCACCTAATCTTTGTCAGAGGAGTTCACAACTCTTGTCTTCTTCAAGTAGGTATCCAATATTAATTCAAATAGGAGCTCTTCTTACATCAAAAGGGAGTTCATTTAGCGCCCCAGTATAAAATAGTTTCACTTTTTATTCTATTTATTAATTTATTTTACCAAATATAAAATTATAAAAATAAGATTACTTAATACTATTGATTAAAATTTTTATACCAAATGAGAATTAAAATAAGTAATCATATGGTCTAACTAAACATATCATTCAAATTAATCTCAAGGATTACAAATTAAACGGACTGCTGTAGATTTTGTTGGGTCCAATTATTAGTGAATTTATTTATGATAGGTTATTGTAATGACTAGTAGTTTTATTTTCTTTTCTTCTTTTAAGAAATATATAATGACTAGTAGTTGATATATGAGACCTCATTTTTAGGATAGATTAGTCGTTGATATCTATATACTACTATATAGCAGATAACTGATGAACATTAATTGTTTGACAAAAAATACATCATTAAGTTTTCCAATTAACATGTTATTTTTTTAGGGAAATTAACATGTTATTAAATTTTAATAAGAAAAATTATGAATTCTTTTTTCTAGGATGAGATGACATAATCTAAATTCAGTTTTTGAAAAAATTATTTTATGCATGACAAAAAATTTTATTTGAGAGAGATTGAAAATAAAAAATCATTTTAGATAGTTTCTCTGAACTTGCAATGATTATCAACTTTTTTTTCTAATGAAAATGATATAAATGTCATTGAAATTAGGAATAATACAAATCCACCCTAATTCAGATCAAGAGTAAATACTTTTTCAAACAAGATTAAGCCTATAAAAAACTCAAATAAAAGTATAAAATAATTAAGCACAGAGTCATTTCACAAGAAAAATCTTGATATAGGACCCCAACATCATTTTTCCAACTAGTAGGTGGCTTTGAAAACAAAGAGGAAGTAATTTCCTAGCAACTAACTAACAACAAGCTTTTTGCCCTTTGATCACTCCGAACAGTTGATTGAAACTCCAATTTAGACGGATCTGTAATATTTCACATTCATCAGAGGATTATGGTTGATCTTTTATTCAAAACACCATATTTAGAGATAGTAGGAGAGGGAATCATTGACCAAAAATCACGAGAGACTATGGCACTTCCCTAGATCTAATTAATAAAAGACTAGGAAGAGCGATCTATTTAGAGAGAGGCTGGAGAAAGAAAAGAAGTAATGCAATCATTATCAATTGCTCATTAAATAATGCAACCAAATAATTTTTTTTTCTCTTAGATTAAAATAGCTAAATATATGTTTTAGGAAAAAAAAAATAAAAGCTAAGTATATGTATTTCGATGATTGAATATATAATGAAGGAAAGAGGATTAAATTTTGATTATCTTTAAGTATAAAGAGAATTTAAATTTTATTCTTGTGATAGAAATGTTTCTATTCGATTTGTATGACGACAAGCTAATGGGTGTGCTCATGTGTTAGCATGAGCAGCTCTATTACATGCTTGTTTCTTTGTTTATCTTGATGTTCCTCCATTCTTGGAGGAAGTTTTCTTGTATGACTTGATTAATTATTGAATAAAATGCTTCATTTGGGGAGTTAAAAAAAAAAGAAAGAATTTAAATAGAACTGAAACTTATCTTCTTATTTTATTTTTCCTAAATCCAAATAAATCAACAATTAATGAAAGTAACAATATAATAATAATGTAATTTTTATTTTTATTATTAAAGAGGAAAAAACAAATTTGAAGAGGGAGAGCTATCATTAATGAGATTCAAAACATGACATTCAATTCTAAATTTATGTCATTCTTTAGATACTTTTTAAATGAACACTCCAATAAGATTTTTCTTTTTATTTTTTTAATTGAAATTCAGATTTTGATATATTATTCGAATCATATATGTATTTTATTATTACTATCAAATTAAATTATATTTAGGTGTGCTTTCTAGATACTTAACTAAAATTTATATATGAATCTATTCAATCAAAGAAAATTTTGATATTGTCAATCTCCAACTCTCCATCCAAAGACATGCATGAGTTTAATCGATTTAAAAGAAAAATAAATCTAAAAATCTTTCCATCCAAATGCAATGAATGATATTATTTTGAAAGTTTATATTTGGCATATTTGCCATCTCAAAAAATTTATTTGAAATTATATATTTCTAATTATATAAAAATCATTGTTTTTGGTTCATATTCTATTATAATCGGTAAAATTTTTAAATAAACTATAAAAATTGGAAATTATTTACAATCATTTCACTTTGTTTAAAATGAATTTTACATATTAATATATAAAATATCAATTAATAGGAGCATCCATATGGTAAATGTCGTTTTAATTAATGAGTATAATTTTTATAGTTTCTACAAAAAAAGTATCTTCGAAAATAATTTAAAAATGAATTATGATTGATTATAATTTTATTATTATACATTATATAAAAAATATTTTACTAATGCACAAGAAAATTATATTCAATGCGCTTCAATGATAATGAAATTATTTTAAAATAGGGCTACAAGTGAGTCAAACTATTTGCAAGTGATTCGGTGTTGAGCTCGATAAAATTTCATTCACATTCAGTTCGTTTTATAAATGAGCCAACCTTAATCCTTAATTCAAGACTATATTAATAAACGAGCTGAGTTTGAGTAAAGCTAAACTTGACTCGATTAAGCTCGTGAACAGCTGGATTAATAGGCTCGCGACAAGCTCGTTTATATTGTTTTAATATATACATTTATGATTTATATTTTATAATTATGAAATTAATAATAATATATGCATACAATTAGTTTTACTAATATTATGTTTTATAATTTCATCAAATAGTTGAGAAATTTAATTTTTAAAAAAATAGTATGTTACATAATAATAATAATAATAATAATAATAATAATAATAATAATAATAATAATAATAATAATAATAATAATAATAATTCTTATTATTATTATTAGCCTAATAATTTTGGCACTCCAAAAAATATATTTTAACATTTCTATAATCTTTTTGATAATTCAATTTGATTAAAATATATATATTCCTAATTTTTTTAAAACATGTAATGCTCAATTTTATTATAAGAGTTTTTTAATTAGATACTTTTGCTTTTATGTTAGTTTGAACACAATTTTTGAGTTTGATTCAGGCTCAAGCCTTGAAATAAGCTGAGTTTGAATGCGATTTTAAATTCAAATCCAAATTCAAGCTTGAGCTCAAGTTCAAAAAAACAATTGAGCCAAGCTCGCGTAAGCTCAAGCTCAGCTCGGCTCGGCTCGGCTTGACTAGGATGGGCTCATTTGCAGCCCTATTTTGAAAGCATTTAACTGCAATTACTTTTGGACAGAGAGAGACGAACCTACATTCCTGAAAGTTTAGAAAATCTTAGAGGTTGTTATAGTTATTTCAAAATTTTTAATTTAATTTCCTTTTTACCTTTGTTTTTTCATTCAACCATCAAGTTATTGTAGAATCAACCTTTTGTCAAAGATAAATTTGGGAGTTTTAAGGCAAATTTTTTACATTAGTTTATAATTTTTTTTATTGAGTTTGTTAATGTAATCAATCTAATATTTCGGTGTTGATGTAATCAATGTAATATTTCGGTGTATCAAATCCCATTATCATGGCCTTAATCATGGCTTTGGTTTGAGCCTCGGATCACTCCCTCTTCCCTTTCTTGTACCTCCCCTTTATGTATGAATACTTGGATATTTCTTGTAATATCACACATCAAAACAATATACAATTCTTCTCTGTCAGTTTTCTATCCATTAACATGATATCAGAGCTTTTGTAGTGTTTTTTAGGTAACTTTTTAGTTCTTTGAATTTCTTTCTTTTTCGGTCTATCAATTTTTCGCTTCCAGCCACTATTTTTGTTTGTTTGACTGGCTTATGGGCTTCTGATCGGCAATCTATCACTACCATCTTGTTCTTCCTCTCCGGCTACCACCGTCCCACTTGTTGGAACTTGACTAGATGCCAGACGTGCCCTCATACATCGGCCGACCATACTGTCCTCTGGTGGTGATTTGCTTCACGTCTGGTTTGACCCGTCTAGTTTAACCCAGTTTAGTATACTTTGACTGACTAGTTTGATTTGATTTCCTCTGGTTCTTTATATTTTTAGTCTAGTTCCTAAGGTTTTCCGACCCTCTGATCTCATTTTTGCCATTCATTTTATCAAATTCTGCCTCCATAATCATAGTTCAAGCTTGGTTTGTCATATTTCTCACTGGTTTGTCCACTCTTTGAGCATCAATGGCTAATACAGAAACTTCCCAAGTTACCAATATCTCTCAACTCATCTTACGGTCAATTACTATTATTTTTTATGGGACTAATTATGATTTGTGGTCCCAAGAAATGTGTAGTTTTCTAAAAGGTCGTCTATTTTGGCGCTATGTCACTAGTGATGTTCCTACCCTTGTCAAAAGAGATGATGAAGATGACTCTAAATTTCTTGAACGATTAGATTAGTCGAATGGAAAAAAATCATTAGATATTGATCTGGTTTCACAATACTTGCCTGCTTGGCATTAAGAGCGAGTTTTGTCATTTTGATACTACACATGAGGTCTAGGATTTTCTCAAGAACCATTATGCTATTTCTAATGATGTTCATCAATTTTAGATTTATCATCATCTTTATCACCTTCAACAATAACCTAATCAGACCATTCATGGCTATGTCTTTGAATTTTAGACACTTTAGGATAAATTAGCCAACTGTGATCCTCAATGGCCTGATTCTACCTCTGCTACTCTCTATTTGGATCTTTGTGATCACCAATATGTTTGTCATCTTCTTATGACTCTTCGCCCTGAGTTCAAGTCTATCAGTGCTTCACTTCTTCACCATAGTCCATTGTGGAAATTGGATGTTGTGATTCATGAATTACTTTATAAGGAAACTCATCTCAATACAATTTAAGTAGAATGATCTTTACCATCATTATCATCCACTGATACCATCCTTGCCACTCCCTTAGGACTAGTCTTTCAGCCTTATGTTGCTTTGGATACTTCTCCAGGATTCTCTTCTATTATTACTTGTAATTACTGTAAGAAGCCTGGATATGTGAAGGCTGATTGTCGTGAGCGACCTTATAACCAACAAAATTTTGGCTCTGGCATCTCTGCTACTTCCTTTATGAGCACTTCTAGACCTCAAAGTCTATCTACCACTATTGCTGCTATTGAGGGTTCTAACACTTCCTCTCCTACCTTTACACTCCAAGATACTCAAACCATTCTCTACCAATTACAGTCTCCCTCTGGTATGTCCTCTTCATCTATTCTCTTTATTACTCTAGGTACTTCTTCTTTATGTTTTTTAATTTTGCCTATTACAATCACATGACCGCTGACTCTTCCTTATTTTCTTCTATGTCTATTCCTACTATTACACCTATTATTCACACAGTTGAGGTTCTGCTTTATCTGTTCCTAAAATAGGCACTATCTTTACTTCCACTCTATATTTACCTGATACTTTCTATGTTCCTAAACTATTTTTGAATCTTATTTCTATTGGTCAATTATATAACTCAGTGTCAACTTACATTTTTCGAGTGATGGTTGTACTGTGCAGGATCCACAAACGAAGGAAATCCTTGGGACAGGGCATAAAATGGGCCACCTGTTTAAGCTTAATTCTCTTTCTTTACCTTCTAGTCTTGTTGTTGCTGCTACTGTTTCATCTACTATTTGGCAATTTCATTTAGGACATATTTCTAGTTCCAGGCTTCAGTCTTTAATTTCCAATGGTTGTTTAGGAGATGTTAAAAATGAACATTTTGACTGTGTTTCATGTTAGTTATCCAAACATCATACTTTACCTTTTGTTTCCATAGTACTGTTTCTGTTGCCCCTTTCGATTTGATTCATTCTGATATTTGGGGACTTGCTCCTCATCTTACCATGGATGGTTCTCATTATTTTGTATTTTTTTTGGATGATTTTTCTCGCTTTACATGGATTTATCTCTTCAAAAACAGGTTTAATTTACCACAAATCTATATTCAGTTTGCTTCTACAGTAAAAACTCAATTTTCCTATTCTATTAAAATTCTCCGTACTGATAATGCTATGGAATATAAAAACTCTACTTTAACTCAATTTTTATCTCAAAATGGAACAATTGTTCATTGATCTTGTCCAAGTACCTCTTAACAAAATGGTAGAGCAGAATGCAAACATAGACATATATTGGACACTGTTAAAGCATTTCTCATTTCCTCCTCATGTCCTGAGTCTTTTTATGGAGAAGCTACACCTACTGTTGTTTATATCATCAATCGAGTTCCTACTTCCATCATTGGTAATATTTCCCCTTATGAATATTTGTATGGTCATGCGCTTGACTATCAGTCCCTTCATGTCTTTGGCAGTGCATGTTTTGTTCTTGTTCAACAATATGAACACGCTAAGTTAGAACCCAGAGCAAGATTATATTGTTTTTTAGGGTATGGGATTGGATATAAGGCTATCATTGTTGGGATCCTCTGTCTCAGTGTCTTCACATTTCTTATCATGTCATATTTTGGGAACATAAAATGTTTTCTAGTGGTTCGTCTTTTAAAGTTCAAACTGTTTCTTCTTCCTTTGTAACAGATCCCTCTATTCTTTTTCTTGATGAATCTTTGTAGGAAAGTCTAGCTCAGACAGTATTGGCACACTTACACCTACTTCTAATGATTCACCATTGCCCCAGGATCCAAGCTCTTCAACATCAATTGCTACTTCCTCCTCATCTAGTTCATCACTTGTTCCATACTCTCCTCATTGTAGTACCATGTAAGGCAACCTCCTGTTACTCTTCATAATTATTATTGTTATTCTACCATTTTTTCCTTATATGAACCCAAAACTTATCGTGAGGCTAGTACTAATCCTGTCTAGCAAAAAGCTATAGCGAAAGAACTTCAAGCTCTTACAAGTACCCATACATGGGATATGGTGGACTTACCTCCTGAGAAGTCTATCATTGGTTGCAAATGAGTCTACAAAATTAAGACTTGAGCAGATGGTACAGTGGAATGTTACAAGGCAAGGCTTGTCGCAAAAGGTTTTACATAGGAATATGGCATTAATTATGAAGAAACATTTGTTCCTATGGCTTGTATCACCTCTGTTCGCAGTCTTCTCTCCATTGCTGCTGCCAAACACTAGTAATTATTTCAAATGGATGTGAAGAATACTTTTCTCAATGGTGAACTTGTTGAAGAGGTTTATATGTAACCTCCTCCTGGTTATGACCATCTTCTAAATACGGTTTGTCGACTTCAAAAAGCTCTCTATGGTTTAAAACAAGCACCTCGCACTTGGTTTGTAAAATTTAGTTCTACTATTGGATAGATTGGTTTTCAATCCAGCCCCTATGATCATGCTTTGTTCATTCAACAAACCAATAGAAGATGTATTATGTTGCTTCTTTATGTTTATGATATGATAATAATTAGTAGTGATTTGCAAGGCATCAGTGATCTTAAGTTATTTCTCAGTAAGTAATTTGAGATAAAAGATTTGGGACAACTTAGTTATTTTCTTAGGCTTGAAGTCTCATTTGGTTCCACTAGATACTATCTGTCCTAAGCTCAATGTGCTACAGATCTTATTTCACGTGGTGGAATAATAGATGAGAAAATTACAAGCATTCCAGTTGAAGCCAATGCTCATTTTTCAACCAAAGATGGTAATCCTCTCAATGATGGCACTCTCTATCGACAGTTGGTTGGCAGTCTTGTGTATCTCATTGCCCTTTGTCTTAATATTGCTTATGCAGTTCATATAGTTAGTCAGTTCATGTCTGCTCCTCACACCACTCATTTTGTGGTTATACTTCGTTACCTTAGATATGTCAAAGGTACTCTGTTCCATGGTTTGCACTTTTCTAGTTCATCTTCACTATAATTGAAATCTCACTCTGATACTGATTGGGCTGGAGATCCCACTAACCGTCAGTTTACCACTACTTACTATTTCTTTCTTGGTGATTTTCTTATCTCTTAGAGTAGTAAAAAGCAGACTATTGTATCTTGATCCAGCACTGAAGTAGAGTATAGAGCTCTTATTGACACTGCCTCTGAACTCATATGACTTTGATGGTTACTTCGTGATATGGGCATTAAGCATTCATCTCTTACTATCTTACATTGTAATAATCATAGTACTATTCAAATTACCTATAATGATGTTTTTCATGAGCTCACAAAACATATTGAGAATGATTGTCATTTTGTGCATCATCATGTTCTTTAAGGAGCTATCAAGCTTACTTCTGTTTTTTCTATTGACCAAGCTGCTGACATTTTCACCAAACCTCATCAACCACAATATTTTCGTGATCTTGTTAGCAAACTTCAGCTAGCAAATCTCTCACCACCTTCAGTTTGAGGGGGAGATGTTAATGTAATTAATATAATATTTGGGTGTATCAAATTCCATTATCATGGCCTTGGTTTAAGCCTAGGATCACTCCCTCTTCCCTTTCTTGTACCTCCCCTTTGTGTGTAAATACTTGTATATTTCTTGTAATATAATACATCAATACAATATACAATTCTTCTTTATTAGCTTCTTGTCTATTAACAGAGTTTATTTTATTTTTTTTGATTATTTATAATATCAATAATTAGGAAGCAAAATTTTCTTATTTTCGCTAAAAGAATTGAGAATAAATATTATTTATTTTAATTTATTTTTTTTATTTTTTAGATCAATGATTATTTAATTATTTGTAATATCAATGAGATGAGTTGCAATAAAAAAAATTAGTTCTATAATTATTTTCTTTTAGTCTACTGCCACACTAAAAAGAGCTTTTTCTGCGATAAATATCATCAAGAGTTTATTACGCAATTGAACGAGAGATATGTTATTGAATAATTGTAGGTAATTTACATTGAAAATTATATATTCACAAATATTAGCAATTAAGCTACTATGCTACTATTTCAAAAGATAAATAATAGAAGGGAAATGCTAAGATGCAATTGTGTTAATTTATTTAACTTTTATGAAAATATTATTATTACTTTATAATTTTATTCTATATTTTTATTTTTAGAACTGATTATATTATCTTATTTTTATATTTTTTCTAATTGAATCCCCAAATAAAATTTTTGAATGGGTCACTGCTTTTGGATATGCATGTATCATAATATAATAGGATGAACTTTGACAATCTTTGTACTAGGACCGAATTTTAATTAGTGAATTTTGAAATTATTTTCAACTTGATAAGGTTACGAGTTTAGCACTTGATATTAATTTATTAGTTAAACAAAATTTTAACTAAAAAATTATGATTAATATATATATATATATATATATATATATTATAATTTTTTTTTTGAAACCAAAGGAAATGTCATTGCTCATAGTAAATCATCATACAAGAGCCCTTGAACAAAGTGAGGAGCTTTTTTTGCCATACAATAAGAACAACATGGCAAACACCAATCTCAAAATCCCTCCCATATCACCGTCTACACCCTTTCTTCGACATAAAATGGGATGACCAAATACTTTTCCAAACAAAGCTTGGGTTATAACCCAACTAAGATGACAGAACATTTCCTTGAGGAAAATATTTTGCTTTGAACATCCTACTAACTAAAGTATTTGGTTGATCCAAAAATGTCCACCCCTGCTTTGCAAGTAATATTAGATTAAAAACATGTAGATTGCGAAAATCAAAACCACCCACCTCCTTCCTCCTACAAAGAAACTCCCACCCTCTCCAATTAATACATCTACCTCTATCAACCTTCATACCCCACCAAAAGAAATTCATCATTCTTTGCAGCTCATCACAACGGGAAATAGGCAACAAAAAGGTGCTTATACAATAGCTGGGGATAGCTTTGAGCAACAAACTTTAACAAGATTTCTTTACTTGCCTGTGACAGACACTTTCCTTGCAACCTTTGAATCTTCTTCCAAAGTCTATGCAGCAGAAAAGCAAACACCGCCTTCTTCTTTCTCTCAATCAAAGATGGAAGGCACAAATAGCGATCAATGTCTAATGGAATAGACACCTGCAATAAGTTAGAAATCTCCTATTTCAAATCTACTACAAAATTCATGCTAAAAAATATTCCAGACTTCAAAAAATTAATTGCTTGCCTGAAAGCTCTCTCATACTCATTCATAACATTACATAGAACTTCACACTCCTCCCTATCAGCCTTGTAGAAGAAAAAGTATCATTTGTAAATAAAAGGTGAAAGACTAATGGCGCTCCTCGACATATAGAAATACCATGAATCACATTGTCACTCTCCGCCTTTTGTAATAGGGAAGACAACCTCTCCGCATAAAGGATAAACAAGTAAGGAGAGAGAGGATCTCCTTATTTAATGCCCTTTCTAGGAATCAAAGGGCCCACCTCAGTCCCATTAAGAGCAACTGAATATTGCACAAATCGAACACACAACTTTATCCAAGAAATCAACTTATTAGCAAACCCCATTTGAGTCATAATTGCCTTCAAATAGTCCCAACTAAGCTTGTCATAGGTTTTGCTAATATCAATTTTCAATGTCACTAACACCTTTTTACCTTTGTTTTTTCTTTTTTTTCATACAATGGATAAGTTCGAAAGCAGCTATTACATTATCAATAATCAACGAACAAAAGCTGCTTGTGACATGGAAATAATCTTAGGAAGAACCACTTTAATGGATTAGCAAGCACCTTAGCAATTATTTTGTATAATACATTACATAGGGATATTAGCCTTAAGTCTTTCATCAAAATAGGATTGGTACATTTAGGAATCAACACAATAATGGTATCATTCAAAGGAGTAGGAAAAGGCATCATTAGCAATCTACTCAACAGAAGAATGAAAGATATCATAACCAATAAGAGGCCAAAATTTCTGAAAAAATCCTGATTAAGTCCATCAGGTCATGAAGCCTTATCAGGATGCATCTGAAACACCGCTACTTGAAACTCCTCCAAAGTGAATAGAGCTGTGAGCCAATCATTATCCTTCCTTGATACTCGGCTATATATGTATGTAGCATTGGGGTTCTAAACCAAACCATCAATTGTAAATAAATTGGTAAAATAGTCCAAAACTACTCGACTCATGCCATCCATATCACCCACCAAATCACCATTTGAATCCTACAACTTGGTAATTATTTTAGCTTTCCATTTAGCTAAAGCCATAAAGTGGAAAAACTACGTATTAAAGTCACCATTCCTCAGCCAATTCATTTTAGTTCGCTACCTCTAATGCTCATCCTCTGGAACCAATAGTTGAACAAGATCATGATTTAATTTAGAAAAATTACGAAACGAAACCCTAAGCTCGGTCTTAGGAAATTTCATCCTTTAAGGCCTTAATTTTGTCTCTAAATCTACCATTAAAATCATGTGACTAGATTAAGAGCTCATGAGCACAAGCTTGCAATTTATTCAGAACTAAGCCACTTGAAACATCGAACCAAGCTGCCCTAACCACATCAAATATGGGCTGCTCTAACAGCCATGAGTTTTCGAACTTAAAGCGATAGGCTTTCTTACAAAATTGCTTTAGACAAATTGAGAGCTTCAGTGGGCTATGATCAGACATTGTCATCACCAGATTGCGAAGGACATCTTATGGAAATAGACTAGCATAATTTGAATTAACCATTGCCCTACCAATTTTTCTTCCACTGCTTCAATCTTGCCAAGACCTCGCTACCATGTAAAACTAGAACCCTCCAACGATAAGTCAACTAGCTCACAAACCATAATAGCCTCATGAAAACCTATAAGAAGATGATTAGGATAGTCAGCTCCCCCATTCTTCTGATCATTACTCAGTAAATTATTTGAATCCTTAATAACACACCAAGGCAAAGCTGCTCGAGATTTCAGAGCTCTTAACAAATTCCATGAATGTCTTCTAAACCTCTCAAGGAACCTATAAAAATCCATACACCTCCACATAACCCTATCTTCTTCCTTCATCTCGACGTCAATGTGATTATTAGAATAACTAATAACATTACACCTCTTTTTCCTCCTCCAAATAAAAGCTAACCCCCCATTTTTGCCCTTTCTATCCACAACAAAACAACCCTCAAACCCAACATCATCACTAATCTACTTAATCTTAACTTTTGTACTAGGGTCTCCATTAAAAACACAAAGTCTGCCTTATACGAATAAGGTCTTTAAGAGCTAATACTACTCGTGGGTTGCCAAGCCCACAACAGTTCCAACTAATGCCTATCATGGCTTTCGACAGGCCTGCATAGCAAGTCCCATCGCTACATTAGACAAAGAATTAAAGCGTGATAGTTATTCCACCACCTCTAAAAGTTGCAACCTCTATTTGCATGGCACTGCATGAACTACCATCCATCGCATGTCTATGCTTTATATCATCAATAACTTTAAAGTCATCCTCTTTAGTCTTTATAACACATATCAGACTCACCTCTCCAACACCACTACCCCATTAACTTCTCCTTACTCTTAACTCCATTGTTTTGTTGCTGAAATAACTGAACCCCTATCCTAGTCTCTCCTTTTTTCTTCCCACCTGCAACTCCCTTACCCTACTTCCCAATCGATTCTAACCCTACACTACCCTCTTCTTTAAGCCACTTCTCCTCCCCCCTAAAGCCCTTGCAGGACCTACAAGAGCCTTTAGAAACGAACCACAATCCTTCCTAACCTCTTTCTCATAAATCTCAAATAATTTATCGCAAAATATGTCATTATGACCCAATATTCCACATATAAAACAAAATTGGGTTACCCTTTCATATTTAAAATGCACTACACACAAGTCTCCAGTAGCCTTTCTTTATTCTCTTAAACTGTTTCAATGGAACTCAAACATCTAGCAAAATCTTAATACTCATAAAATTCTTCCAAGTAGCCATGCAATTGTTAGGGTCAAATTCCATGAAAGTACCAATAAAATTGCCCAAGAGTTCACCTATCTTTTGCAACATAAATCCCATAGGCAACTTATGAACCTAAACCCAAAAAGGCTCATGATAGAGATCTATTTGCGATGGTATCTCACCCTTTTTAAGGTGATGAATAATAAGTAGATGCCCATCAAAGGACCATGGACCTCCCTCCAAAATCTGCTTCAAATCAATAGGATGATAGAGTTGGAATAAGAACAAGTGTGGAAGGCTTCCTTGACAAATACAAACACCTTTCCCCAATCTTCAAACCCTAGCCATTTGGTGTTTCATAGCAATCAAGTTTATAGTTCTATCCATCAAAAAGCATCCAACCAGGCAATAGTCATTGAACTCTTCCTCTGGTATATCCATAACCTCCCCTTCAAAATCCAGTTCTTCATCTTCATCTTAATGCAATTGTAACAAGGCCAAACAGTCCTATATAGATAAGGAATTAGTGGAAAAAGCAAGCAAACCCCCGCACTGAATAAAAAACCTACTCTCTACAAGGAGAGGAATTCAGACTCCCTACAGCAGGGAGAATCTCAAATATTTTCAAACTTATGAAATACAAATTTTATCCCTTTAAAGTATAATATTAATACATAACAGTCAATTGATTAATAAAAAAATTATATATAATTCAGGTGAAAACTCATCTCATCTGTAAGGTAATATATGTTTTTATAATCTTTTTTATTATTTTTTTTTAGTATTAAGGGATTTATCCAAGTATATTTGCAACACAAAACAAAAATTCCATATAAATTATCAAATTAGAAACATCCATACTTTGTACATTAGTGGGATTTGAATTTGGGACATTTTACTCTCAAGACTTCAATCTCAACTAACTAGACTAAAACCCTATTTGAATTGAGGTTCTTGGAGGTTTAAGGTTTTATAAGGTTTTGACACGTTGAACTCTTATTTAGGAAAAAGATACTCATTAAGAAGTAAGGTTTTTAGAGGTTTTAAAAAACTTCCAAAACCCTTCAAATCTTAAACAACCAAATCGATGGGTTTAGAAGGTAGAGTTTCTGAGAGATTAAAATTTATAACTTAAATATCAAACCCTCTTTTCTAGTACCTTCAAGTCAAACAAAATATTATACCTTACCCCTTAAAACCTTTCATTTACTATCAATCTTTTCCAAACAAAGTAAAATTAAAAATTCTGTAAAATTAAAAATTTTACCTTACCTTCTAAAATATTACCTCCATTTACTTTATAAACCTTACTTTATCTTACTCTCATTTTTTAAAAAAGAATGTAAGGCGATCTTGGTAAAATTGAAAAATAAGTGTTGAAATTTAAACGTTGAATAATATAAAATGATATAATATTTAAATTATATACATATTTAAAAACTTAATCACTCATTGTATTTAGTAAATATTTTAAGTTAAAAGTTTTGATTTAGCATTTTAAGTTATTTTTAACTTAATTAAGATTTATAACATGCATTATTAATAATAAATACAAATTATATTCTTAATTAAAAAATATTTATTAAATTTGTCCATCAATTATATTATTTATATCTTTTTTTATTTATTCTTAATCTTTATTTTTATAATTAACTTCAAATTTTCTAAATTATTTTAAAGGTTATTAGTCAAATTCGAGGGATTCAAAAACTTGTTAACTACTCATTTAAATTTTTAGAAAGGCTCGCGACCATAGTTTTAAATAACATATTGATCATTTCGTCTAGATTTTTAAGGGGTCCGATATGTTATTTAACCATTACACTTATTCTAATAGAAATTAGTATTGAATCGGTAATGAATTATCCAATACACACTAATATGATAGTTATTTAGTGATACGGGCGTGAAGTATCAATAAAAAAATATTATTATTATATTTTTTATTTTATTAATGTAAATTATAAATATATTGCTTAAAAGACTTATTTTATATTATTTTATATTTGTTCTATTTTATTAATGTAAATTATTGGTATATTATTTTTTACATATTTATATTTCAATGTATTTGGAACATTATTGATAATTTTTATAAAATTCATTTCTTTGTATAAATTTTTTATTTGTGAGTGTAAATTATTGATTGAATTTTATAATTTAACTATGTTTTATTTTTATATATTTATTTTCAAAAATTTAAATAATAGTTTTGTAGAAATTCTATAAGATAATTATTAATATTCACTTACAACTTTTGGCATATATACAATTATTGAAAGAATCATTCTTGCACTAGTTTTGGCATTATTGACATACTTTCTTAAGCTCATACATACATTGATGATTGCTTTTCAAAGCCTCATATGTGGAGTGATGCTAAATTAGAATGACTTACACCTGTAAGCCACAAAGCAAAGGTGAAAAATAAAAATTGTAAGAATAGCATTAGTATACAATATGTCTAGATCATATTTTCTTAATTCACAATAGGTGTTTCTCTCCCTAAGGCAATAGTATTTTCCATATTATTAGGCCAAAATATGAAAAAAAAAAATTTTACTTTGAGGAGTTTACTTGCAAGTAAGGCAACAATCTAAATTATTATGTTATCAATTTTTATTTGCTTAAATTTAATATATAATTAGAATTGTGTTGTATATAATTTTATTTTTCTTAAATTAATGGGTTTTTTTTGAAATCTTCTTAAATTAATGTTGGGTGTTGTTATATTTAATAATATAAAGCAGGTTAATTAAAGTTTCATAGTTTTTATAAACATTTAAATATTAGTGTGTTGTCTCTTCCATTTGAAAAAATATTGGTTATTTTCTCAATCTCATTTAAAGCCACATGAATCTCATTAACGTTTTTACCTAGTGAGGAAACTTTTGATGATCCACCAGGTTTTACACCAAGACGACATGGTTTTAATTCTGAATTAAGTGGAGATAAAAACAATTCTACATTGACCAGTGCATACAATGAATTTGTAGTAAACCATCATTATCTTGATCCATTTATTCCCTTCTCATATGTTGGATATCTAAATGATAATTGAGGTCAATCATATTTATCACTCTCTATTATATATAAGACAGAGACAAACAATCCTTATAAAGACTATTAAGCGAATACATTTGATGGAATTCAATTATTATTCGGTGTATTTTTATCTAGAGTAAACAATAAAAATCTAAATGAGTTTAATAGCAGATAAGACAATTCAAATACTCTCCGACACTTTTTTTGGTGGTGATTAATTAATATTATGGTGTATTTATTTTTTTAATTTTGCTTTATTTACTTGAAATATGAAGATTTTTTTTATTACTTTATTCATTTTGAATAAATTTTTTTTTCCTCATGAATTAATAAAATAAGACTGATTTATTATTATTAGTTATGTAATTTAAATTTAATTTATTGGTATTATTTATACAATTTGAATTTTTTTAAGTATAATTATATTTATTTAAGTGTTAATTAATTTAATATATCATATTTTAGACATTAAATTTTATTTTTCATTTAATTATATCTTTCTACTAATTATTTTTTAAAATTTATTATAGCAGTTGAGTCAATCTAATTCTATTATTCCGGTACAATATGTAAAACCGTTATTTAATACTCTGTCCTGAACCGCACATTTTATGCGTAGACCTGGCCCGGTTGGGGGACACGTGCCAAATAAGGGTTTTTTTGCGTTTCCTCTTTAAATGAAATAAAACCTTAAAATCTGCCGCTTTCTAGTTCTACATTCCAATTTTTCTCGAACAGCAGTTAGGGTTTTGGACTCACACTTCCTCTCACTTATGGTACTCATTCTCTCTTCTTTCTATTGCAATTACTTGTTTACGTGTGCTTTTTGTGTTAGAAGCTCACTGGATCATCTCACATTGTGGTATAAATTTTAATGGATCTTTTATATTGCTATTTGTATCGGAAATCCAATCCATTTTTTCATCTGGGTAGTTTTATTTTTTAAATTGAAGCGATTAGTACTATATGATCTTTTAGTTATTTGTTTGAGGTGTTGAAAATTTGTGTTGTTATTACTTCAATTTTCATGGCAGAAATGGCATAATGGACAAAGTCAGTAGATTTTATTTGAATAATGGTTTATTGGGTATATGGCTTGTTATTGAACAGACCTAGATGTTACTGTATTTGTCCTTGATTTTTTAATATTTGAACGTGCTGTTCCTTACAATGGATATATTATGTATTGGAAATTAGTTAATGATTGTCTAGTGACCACAATGGCAATGGCAATGGCGTCTGTTTTTGCATTGTGGCATATCTATACCCTACTGCACTCAAATTTGAAAGAGACTAGATTTGGTTGCCCTCAAAACATGTTGTTTATTATCCCTTAAACAGATCTGGTTCTTGAATTTCCAGATGAATTTGAAATGAAAAAAAAAAAGTTAGTGAAATGAATAATAGGGCAGTTCAGGTATATTATCTATAATGCTCATTTGCCTATTTTGTTTTTGCATTGAAAAATAATTTTTTTTTTTTAAAAAAAAAAAAGCCTTACCAGAGTTGCTGCTTGGTTAACCCCAAATTGAATGTATAAACACTGGACATTAGACATGGGCTATTGGCTATTGACCAGTATGCAATAGTTCTGCTGAAATTTTAATCATTTCCTTTTATCAATTAATTGCTGTTTTGAATTGAATGACTATATAGAGGTTCCATTTATTATTTGTGTTCTCTTAGTTTTCTTTCTGTTTTGTTCCATCCCATATTTGTTACAGGCTCCTAAAAGAGGTGTGAAGGCCCCAGTAGTGGCAAAGAAAAAGCCTGTGAGTAATATCTCTTTTTCTCTCTCTTTAAAATATGTGGCAATATTATAAAGATAATTGTAATTTAAACTTATGCCAGCATGGCCCAATCTGTGAATTCTCGAATACCATTTGCATAGATGGTGTTTTTCAGATACTGCACTTTTTTTTTAGTTTTCTTGTAATTATTGTTTTAGCTTTTTTGTTTAGGTATTTAGTAGGTTGCTTTTCTTTAATGGAAGTTCTTTTTGGATTCCATTTTGAACTCTGTAGTAGCAAGAGCTGGTACATATTTGCTTTGGTTGTATGCTTTATCTTTCACTAGCTTTTCTAAAATTATTTAATTAATTAATAATTTCAATTTTTTTTTAGTTACTGTGGTTATTCTATCTTTACTAGGCCATTATAATGTCCTATTAAATTTGTGGGCTGTACGCTTTTATCTTGCAAGTACAACTAATTCATTGCATGCACTTGATACTTTTAGGAAAAGGTTCTCAATCCTTTGTTTGAGAAGCGACCAAAGCAGTTTGGAATTGGCGGTGCACTGCCACCAAAGAAGGACTTGACTAGATTTGTCAAGTGGCCTCATGTTGTTCGTATTCAGAGGCAAAGGAGAATTTTAAGGCAGCGCCTGAAGGTTCCCCCTGCTGTTAATCAGTTCACAAAGACACTTGACAAGAACTTGGGTAAGCTTTTTATGATTATGCTAGAAACTCTACTTTAGAAAACCTTCATGCATTTCAGGGCCAATAATCATGCATGTTATTGTTGCATGAGCATTGTGCATAAAAGTATTCAGTTGTGGTGTTTGGTTGGAGTTACTGAGTACCATATCCTGTTTACTGCAGATGATCTTTTCAGATACCAACTTGTCGAACTTAATTTTTTTTTATTGTTTTATGTTACAGCCACCCAACTCTTCAAGTTGTTGCTCAAATATAGACCTGAGGACAAGGCAGCTAAGAAGGAAAGGCTTCTTAAAAGAGCACAAGCTGAAGCCGAAGGGAAAACTGTGGAGTCAAAGAAACCTATTGTTGTTAAATATGGGTTAAACCATGTTACTTACCTCATTGAGCAGGTATCCATTTTTCTCTATATTGTGCTCTTGCCCATTCCCCACTAAGTAACTAATCGATAGTGCATAATTGGCAAGCTTTTTTAGCTTATCTATGGTGTTTGGTTGTTTGTTAAGGTAATGCTTTAAGAGTTTGATTCAGCTTTTATCATTGTCCTTTTCTGTCTCATATTCTTGAATCTTGATGATACATGTTTAGATATGCTTATTGACTCACCTTTGCACTTTTGTTAGTCCTTGGCGGTTGGTATAGCTTATAATTTTTCTTCTAAATGAACTCTATTTTACCTGCAGAACAAGGCTCAACTAGTGGTTATCGCACATGATGTTGATCCAATTGAGCTTGTTGTTTGGTTACCTGCCTTGTGCCGGAAAATGGAGGTCCCATATGCAATTGTGAAGGGCAAGTCACGCCTTGGAGCGGTGAACTTTCTGCACTTTTTCTGTTCATGAAATTGTCTTTTTTTAATTAGTTTTGTTTAGATAATTAACCTTTATTTTCTTTAGATAATTAACCTTTGTTTTCTTTTGAAATTTTTTGTGATAAAAAACAGATTGTACACAAAAAAACAGCTTCAGCCTTGTGCCTTACATCTGTTAAGAACGAAGATAAATTGGAATTTAGCAAGATTTTGGAGGCAGTTAAGGTAATAAATAGTTAATAGTAAATGTGATTGGTGGCAGTAGAAAATATTGGTATGTCATTCATTATATCATGCACTTTTAGTCTAAAAACAACATATTCTTCTATATTTTTTTATTTGATTTTTAATAATTGTGATGATTGAAGATCTTTGTTATTTTGGATTTTGTCATCTTGCAAGAATCAAGTTGTCTTGATTTGTCTATTCGGTATTAAGCAAACATTTTTCTATTAACATCAGTATTACTTTCTTTTGTTCAACATTCTTACTCACTTTTTCTTCAATAAATTATAGGCCAACTTTAATGACAAGTTTGATGAGCACCGCAAGAGGTGGGGTGGTGGTATTATGGGCTCCAAATCTCAGGCTAAGACCAAAGCTAAGGAGAGACTCTTAGCAAAGGAGGCTGCACAAAGAATGTCCTGAGCTTTTGGTGAGTATTGACCAGAATAAGAACTTTACAAGGAATTTTTCAATTTGTTTTGGATTTTGTATGGTTTGCATTGATCGGCTAGTAGTCTAGATAGATACTTGACATTATCTATTATTGTATTCCAGATTTTTTATGAGAGAATGAATACGTTTAGTGTACTCTCTTGTTTATTTGACTTGCTAGATACCATAAATGTTTGGTTCTTTGAGAATTTGATTAGTGGAAAAAGCAGTCTCTAAAAATTGGTTTTTTTTTTCTTTAATTTAATAAAAATATGATTAGGTATGAAGATGATTGATTAACCTTAACATATAGTTTGGCAATGATGTAATTGAATGTGTAATCAAATAATAATTCAATAGAAACAATATTTTAATTTGATTTGATTTATTGTATTGAATTATATAATATTTTGATAAAATTAGAAATGTTATTGTCCTTACTAGTAGTCCTAGGTTCCTTGCTACTTTCCTCCAAGCATAAACAAATGTATCCCTTGATAAACGTGGTTTTGCATTTAATTTAAGAATAATTTAATCTATGATTGAATAAATTCAATCAACCAAAATAATAATGTAGTTTATATTTATTTTGTTAGACTAAAATATGGTCTTAGAGGATATTTGAAATAAATAAATTCTATAGAATTTTATAATATATTTGGATGAATGATTATATTTTAATAAGGTTTTAGTTTAAGTTTGTTTCTTTTGTTGTTAGGGATTCCAATCCCTCTTCCATTTAAGTATTATTAATTAATTATTTCCGGTTCTATTCTGGTTGAATTTCGAACCTGTGATCCTTTGTCTTTATTGATTTAAAAGCCAAACTGATCCATGTAATAATTATTTCATATTTAAATTTAAATTGAACTTAAAAATATTTATTCAACATGAAATAATTATCTTGTTCCATCTTATTCAAGTTACTACATAAATTAAATAGATGATAAATTTACATTATAATGTACTTGGTGATATACATCTTATTCAAGTTGCTACATCTTATTTTGTTCCATCTTATTCATTTTGTTCGTTTATTTCAACCCATAAATTTTGTTAATTTATTTTGATCCATAAAAAAAGAGAATTTGTGAATAATGAGAGTTTTAACAGGGATAATTTTATCCATTTAAGATAAAGTTGTGATTATGTTGAGAATTGTGTGTGCGCGTGCGTGTGTGCGCGCGTGCGTGAGATTATAAGTTTAAAGTAAAGAAAAGAAATGCATGAAATTTTGCCACATTATCAAATTAGGGAATGAATGCTAACTAATGGTTCATTCAATTTGAATTTAATAAATTTATTTACAATTATAATTAATGTATAATTAATGATAAATTTAATAAATTAAATAATAATGATATGTTTAATAAAAGTAATTAATAAATTATTTTATAAATATACTATTGATTTTATATATTTAGTTATATAATTATAATGAATATAAAAATATATAATGCAAGTGACATATAAAACAAATATAATATATATACACAAATAATTTCATATTAAAATAAAATAAATGATAGTGCTAATTTATTTAATAAATAATAAAATAAAACTTAATTTACATATCAAATAAAATATAAAATAAAAATGATCTTAATAAATAATTAATTAAAAACTATTTAGTGTATTATAATCGTAAAGTAAAAGAGAAGAAATGCACAAAAAAAATTTACCACCTTATTGAATTAAAGAAATTATATTTAATTAACTCCAAATCAATTGAAAGCTAATCGATAGTTCTTTAATTTGAGAATTTGATAAATCAATTTTCAATTAGAATTAAAATATAATTAATGATTAATTTATTAAATTAATTAATAATGATATGTATAATAAAAGTAATTAATAAATTATTTTATAAATATACTAATGATTTTATATATTTAATTAGATAGTTACAATGAATACAAAAAATATATTATAAATGTTATATATATATATATATATATATATATATATATATATATGTATATATAGCCGATTAGTTGACATGTGTCTGTTTGAACAGTCTTGCTTAATCATGTCTCTTTTTTATAAGAATTAATAGGATCTTTATAAGGTTCTTTTTCTGAATGAAATTTAATGGGATTTAGAGATATCATGACTTCATCCATATAATTCCAAGTGCATGGACATCATAATATCAAACCTACGAGAGAAAAGCATATTGGCTAGTGATTATAAGACCGCAATTTTTTACTGGCAGGGATACCAAAGGCTTCTACCCCTCCATCCCTTGGATTGATAGAGAGAAAGGGCAGAACTTTTGATTTTTTTATGTTGTCAAAAAGCTGAACAATAAAAATAAATGGCGAGTACCTAATTGAATTGCATGAATATTTTTATATAAAAATTAAATAATTGATAGCAACAACTAATTTCAATAAATAATGAAATAAAATTTAATTTACATATTAAATAAATTTAAAAATAAAAAATATCTTAATAAATAAATAATTAACTTCTAATATATATTTTCCAATATGCAATCAAGATTTGATAAAATCTATGAGTTTAATTTTTGCACATTGGGATAGCCTTCTCTTTTAAAGATATCTCATTAAATTAGTCATGTGAGAGATTTGAACATGAGATTTTTTACTTTTCACTTATTTAAATCAGATAAGAAAACTAATTAGACCACATTTGATTGATTTAAACTGAATATTATTGAATTTAATAAATGAAAAAAAAAACATATATAAAATCCATTGGAGTGGGGAAAGTAAAAAAAAAAAAACTAATATGTGGTTTATCATTTTTTTTTTAAAAAAAATGGTTTTCTTTTAGACTGTTAGATTCCATATGACATATTTTATTAGACATTTAAATATTAAATTCACTAATATCATTAATATAGGATCATTTGACATATAAATGAAATTAAAAAAAAATTAAAAATTAAAAAGGGAGGATACATATTGGTAGTTGGTTATTGAGATGGATTAGCCTAAATATCTCCATCTATTA
The DNA here is from genome assembly GCA_947687605.1 of Reutealis trisperma. Classification (NCBI taxonomy): domain Eukaryota; kingdom Viridiplantae; phylum Streptophyta; class Magnoliopsida; order Malpighiales; family Euphorbiaceae; genus Reutealis; species Reutealis trisperma. Next base: position 438,003 of record CANTUT010000250.1, on the reverse strand, counting down.
AAAAACAAGAACATCAAACACTGACATAAAGAGGCATAATTAAACACAGGTCAGATGATTCTGTTGAGTTGATAAGGACTCTTTCTGCTCTAGTTGTTGTTAATTGTTATTAGTGCTGCCAAACAACATGACAAAGCATATTACATATGCTTCTTTCACTGTCCCCTTATCATCTCATTGAATGAAGCATTATCTGTGAAAGAAAATTTATATTTGAAAATTCATGAACTCCATAATAGCATGCAAGAACTTTTAGAACAAGTGGTTTATAATAGACAAAAATCAATTTATCTTTAAGTGGTTTATAATAGACAAAAATCAATTTATCTTTAATTAGAAACAATCTCAATGAAAATATTATGTTACATCAATTTCCTGAAATTGAAATCTCCTTATAATGAATAATCGGAAATTTAATCCTCCAATAGTTCTAGACTTTGATTTTCAGATTTTTTAAGGCATTGACATGATTGAGTACTTTGGTTTGCCCATATATGTTTTTCTTTGTTTTTGATAAAATATATACATATTTATTAATAATTTTGAATGTGCAAATAAGATTATCCAAATAGTCAATGGCGGAGTCAGAAATTTTATTCAGTGAAATCGCAAGACATTAAAGTTTTTTTAGTATAAATTGTTATAAACTTTAAATTTATATATTTTTTTTTATGAACTAGAATTTGTTTAGAAATACATATTATTAATTGTACAAAGATGGATGTACAAATAGCAAGGATAAAAAAATTTAAATTATATATGTTTTATTTTTTAAAAGATAAAAAAATTTAAATTATATATGTTTTATTTTTTAAAATGATCTTTAAAATAAAATCTATAAATTTATTGTGTTATTTGAAATAAATATATTATTATTTAAATGTTAAAAATAAGCAAAATTATTGGATATATTAATAATTTTGATGGGTCATAATATAATGTGAAAAAAGAGAAAACTTAAAATACATATAACATATAGAAATTTTTAAATATTTAGGTTTGAAAAATAAAAAACAAGTAAATTTGAAGGCATATCAACATTTTGAGTGGGTTGCAATATATATTTTAGTCATAATAAACTCTAAAATTTATAAACAATTTAGTTGTTTAAAAACGTTTTAATGGAATTATATAATATTTAACAATTCAAGTAAGGTCCCTTTAAAAATTTTAGTAGAGTCACTAGGTAAAATTCATATAAATTAGTAGGTTCTTGAAAATTTTCACTCTTTATAATGTCTACGCCACTATAAATAGTAATATTCAATCACGCATAATTGAATTAATTTTCTTATTTTTTAAGAAGATATGTGATCAATCATAAATCTTAGAAGAGTTATTGGACTGGATTCCTTATAAGGACCTTGAGACTAGCTCTGTGATTCAACATCCTGGAAAAAAAAGCAAGATACATGAAAGGGCTAAGTCGAAAGACTCTTTAACAATCAAGTTAGCAATAAAGTTTTATGAGGTTGTAAGGAAGATTGCTTCTTCCTTGTAATCAGTATGTTTAGTAAGAGAATGGAATGAGAATGTGTCAAATTAGCTGCCTTGAATGGTAAGGGTGTCCTCTTTTTTATACTCATCTATGTGGCAGCTTGTAGAGAAATCGTTGCATGGATTTCCGGGGTGAGCCTCCATTGTCAAGAAAAATTGATGCAAGATGTATGTACAGGCATGGTTCTTGATGTGGAGATATAATAAAGAAGACTCTATTTTAACAAATGTCAACTTCTTAGAGCGGCTTTCACTAAATGCTTGAATGACTCCTATTACAAAAGTTTCACATGGAATTAGTAGTTTGTTGTTGAGGAGGTCTAATTAAATGGAGATCCACCTCCAACCAAAAGAGGTTGGGCTTAATTATTTTAGGATATTAGGCCAAAGGCCTTCATTTCATTTGGGCGTTATTGTTTTTGAGTTTTGTTACTTTTAAGACTATTAGAAACAGAGACTATTTTATTCCTTATTAATAGGCATTAAGAATCAACACGACATAATCTATTGGCAAGTATTTGAATAATATATTCACATGATTTCTTTTAATCCAATGCTAAAAAAAAGAAAAGACTTGAAAATGGATTTCAATTAATAGAAATGTGTTTTTAATTTCTTAAATTACGGAAATATATTCAAAGCATCTTTGATCAACATTCTTTGAGTTTTCAATTAAAAAATATATTTGAAACGTGGTACGTGACGTTCCGGAAATTTACGGTCAACATGCTCTTATGATATGAATATTCACCGATTAATGATAGTTTTTTAAAGGGAAGATTACTTTGTTGTGTAGCTCGTAGGTTTAGCAAAATCAATTTAAACCAAAACCAATTGCCGCCGATGTCTTATTTTCTTGGCCGCCGCAAAAGTAAAGCTATCCTTAGGCACAAATGATAGCTTCCTGACAATATTTTGCCGACAATCCCAATTTGATCAAAACTAAAATCGGCCATTGTCATTTTCAGTTACAATCAATAGCCCAATCCTTAAGTCACCGTCAAACAGGCCCCTTTTTTTTTTGACATTTATATTATCTTAATTTTTTATTTTTATATTTGGACTTTAATAATTTTTTTTTATATTTTTATTTTCATTTCTAAATCGTCAATTTCATTTTGAGCTAGAAATCTCTTATCAATTCCCATTAAGCCTCAAACAATAATCTTCTCATCCTTCATTTTTAAGTCATTAGGTTCATTTTTTATCGTAATCATAGTAATCCTCTTCACATCGTTGGAGCCGCTATCCATCACCATCTTCTTTTATTTACTTCTAGCTGCAGCGGCAGATCTGAATGAAAAAAAAGCTCAATGGCACATACGTGGGAGGTAACGAATTAAATTTTGCAGCCTTCGTAAATTATACATTTTCATTTTCATTATTTTCTTGTTCCTTCTTTCTTTTTTTTTTCTTTTTATACTAATTAATTATTTTGTCTTGGTTGTATTTTTTCTCAATAGTTAAATTTTCAACATTATTCTATTGTTAATTGGAATTTATGAATAACTTACCGAAATTACATATGCTGACAGGTTTTTAATCACTTAATACTGAAAATTTAGTATGAAGTTTGGTGTTGCTAAAAAAAATTTAAATTCTAATTTTATTCTTTATATTAAAAAAAAAATCTTTAGGTTACTACATACCAGAAACAATTAAGATTAGATTCAAATTAATATTATTGTTCAAGCTATATGGATGTTCACTATGATCATAAGTATGAAATAACTGTATTAGAAATTTTCTTTTGTTTAATATGTTGTTTAATTTTTTTGATTTCTTTCTCTTCATAATTTTGTTGATTGGTATTGCAATTGCCTTTTAGTTGGATTGGAAAAGGAAATCAAAATCAAACACAATTTTATGTAACCAAAGAAACTAAGTGCATATAATATGTTCGATGAAATTATCCAAAAAAAAACAATAGAGAGAGAGGCGAAAAAATGACAAAATCATATGGACTAAGCTCTCAAAGACAAAAAAGGCTACAATTCTCATATAGAGCATACCATTTTCTTATTGTTCAATGTGATTCACAGGGTAAAAGTTTGAAAAACTTTATGCTTAGCACTGCTATTGAACATAGTTAACAATTATTTAGTTCTCCTCATCAAGTTGTGCTTTTCTTGTTGAATATTAAGTATGCTAGTATGCTAAATTGTCATGATTAAAATGCAAATGGTTGGTAGGTGGAAGAATCATCTGATGTAGAATATATCGCCACTTATTCGTGTGAGTTCTCGCCTGAACGCCTCTTCCTCGCTTGAAGGAAATTTATCTTAAGGAAAGGCAAACGATTTTTAAGCAAGTTACGAAACGAGTTTCGGTGCTCATAATTGGAATTCTCAGATTCAGATTGGTTAATCTTGAAAATAATTTTGGAAGTCGCCACCTAATTTATTTTTTAAATGGAAAAATTAAGGAAAAATACAATTGATTTTAATTCATTAATTTTCAATTAATTTACCTAAGGATAAAATCACTAATCTCAAACTAGGTTAAGCTGGGGGACTAGATTTTTAGTTTAATAATCACGGTTTGGCTCTTAAGTTTAAAAATTAGTTTCATGAATTGCGATTATAATATAATAATTAAAATATATGAGCATGACACAGTTACGAAATGCATGAGAAAATTTAAAAAATAAACATCCATAAGCCAAGGAGAGTGTTCTCTCTAATTCTTGTGGATTATAGGAGAACCACAAAATCGCTTATTGACTCTAAAATAATCAAATAAATAATTGCTCAAAAAGTATAAAAGTAGATCATTGCAATTGAAAATAAATAGAAAATGGAATTAATTTGGAATTGGATTTGAGGTTTAGATTTAAATTCTAAATGTGCATACGTACCTCACTGAATGGGAACCAAAACTTACATAGTTTGTTCCACGATTAAGTGGAAGAGTTTAGTGGTTGATTAGATTGATTGGGATGATTTGGGTTTGTGGGTGAGAGGAAAGACTGATACTTTTGCTCTTGGCGGACAAAGAGTTTTATTATACCGAAATTCATTTTATCGAGACCAAGTATTTGGATTGATTGAGGATTAATTAATTAATTAAAATGATTAATTAACTAATTAATGTAATAAAATGGATGGATGGATTAATTAATTAATTAAAAAGATTAATTAATTAATTTGGATAAAGGGTGGATTTGAAAAAAAGGATTAATTTAATTTTGAAAAAAAAAGTGATTAATTAGTTAATTAATTAAAAAGGTTAATTAATTAATTAATTGAGTAATTAATTTTAATTTTAAAAAAATAGTTTTAGTTAATTAAAAAGGTTAATTAATTAATTAATTGAGTGATTAATTTTAATTTTAAAAAAAGAATTTTAGTTAATTAAAAAGATTTATTAACTTAGTCAGAGTGAGATAATTAATTAATTAATTAGAGAGTGGTTGGAGGGAGAAGAAGAGAGGAATTTGAGGATAACAATTTACTTAAATTCAAGGAGTGTGAAAAATGGAAGGATAAAGGGGGTATTTATAGTAGAAATAGGTGAGGATAGTTTAGGAATTGAAAAAGTAAAAAGACTAAAAGGGGCTAAAAATTTGGCTGTCGTGCAAGCTTGGTGCGGCTCAACTTTTTTTTTTTTTTTTTTTTAAGAGTGGTTATTAGTTTGGAGTTTAGAAAATTTGGATGTTCAAGTAGCAATATAATTGAAAACTAAAAAATTTTATTTCGTGCATAGGCCCCACTAGCTAACCGACTAACGGGACCACTATAATGGCTTTGTGTAACGCATTATGCCTAGTAGGTATCAAGGTGCAGCTAGATCAATAGGTGCAGAACTAAGGGTTCACAACTGTCTCCTTATCATAATTGTTTTATCTGTAAAGCAATTATGATGATTGTGAACTCAAGAGTTGAGATGGTGCAAAGAACCAAAGGGATATTTAGGTCAGTGCTTGGATATATTTGGGTGAAAAATACTATAAAAAATGAAGATGGTGAAAAGAACCATAAGGATATCTAAGCAATTGTTTCTAAACATTTATGAGTGGAAATTGATGGATTTGATTAAAAAAAGATTAAAAAAAAACTGTATGGATGTTTAGGTGACCATTTCTAGACACTTATGGGTGGAAGAGGGCATTGGATAAGATAATTTAGTGAAAGGAGAGTCTTGACCTATGGCGAGTTGGCTCAAGAGATTCTAATAAGATTTTAGTAAAGAGAGAGCCTCGGCCTATGGTGAGTTGGCTCAAGAGATTCTGAAAAGATTTTAGTAGAAGAGGTTCGGCCTATGGCTAGTTGGCTTGAGAGATTCTGACAAGATTTTGGTTAAGGGAGAGTCTCAGCTTATGGGGAGTTGGCTCAAGAGATTATGATAAGATTTTGGTAAGGAGTGAGCCTCGGCCTATGGTGAGTCGACTCAAGAGATTTTGAAAAGATTTTAATAAGAGAGCCTCAGCCTATGGCAAGTCGTCTTGAGAGATTCTAATAAGATTTTGGTAAAGGGAGAGCCTCGGCCTATTACGAGTAGGCTCAAGAGATTCCGAAAAGATTTTGATAAGAGAGCTTCGACCTATGGTGAGTTGACTCGAGAGATTTTGACAAGATTTTGGTAAAAGGAGAGCCTCGGCCTATGGCGAGTCAGCTCAAGAGATTTTGAAAAGATTTTGATAAGAGAGCCTCGACCTATGGCGAGTCGGCTCGAGAGATTTTGATAAGATTTTAGTAAAGGGAAAGCCTTGACCTATGGCGAGTTGGCTTAAGAGATTTTGAAGAGATTTTAGTTGTATTGAGGAAACTTGGGCTTCTAAATTTGAGGTGTTAGGCCTTTTGGAATGCTTGAAAAAACTTTCCTGAGATTAAAGAGACTTTGGAAGTTACACTTTATTAGTTAGATCTATACAGGTATCATTTAGTTTCAAAAAGGCATTGACTAACTTTAGGAGATGTTGGTCAGCTCCGAGGAAGTACTAGTCAGCATTAAGAAAGGCTATTAGCTTGGCTTATACATGATTGTTTATGGCTATGGATAGTTGCATATGCATGTATGTTTGTGCATAGATGATACATGCATGTTTTAAGATTCACAGACCTTTTGTTTAATTTTTATGCCATGAATGATTTGTGATGATGCCTGTAATGGATGATTACATTAATGTAAGAGGGTGGATTTACGCATTTTCTTTGTGAATGTTTTTTTTATGTGACTTTTGCGTCCATGGAGCCATACATTTATGGACTAAGAAACTCGACAAGGAGAAGGAACTCAACTTGGGTTGGTATAGTATAGTTGCCATCGTGGCATTATAAGGAGTTCAAGTGAATTGAGATTTTTCTGAGGGCTTGATTTAGGTTTTGGGATCCAGTGGCCCATGGTTTCTATTTTGGTATTGCTGAGAAGGAGCTGTGCTTATTCTTGTGGAATTCAATAATATGGCTTAGCTATGACTGGGAGGCAGCTCTAGTGGTGCCAGAGCTCAGAATTTGGCATATCTTAGATTTTTTAGGAGTTTTTTGGACTTAACTTAGGATGTCCCAAGCTAGATGGTGGTTGGTGATGGTTAGGTGAATTTAACAGTTATGATTGAAAAGTTCTATGATCCTAGTGACCAAGGAGATATGAGGGGGCAGAGGCTCAGGATGAGAGCCTTGGTTTTCTATTTGAGAGTCAAATACCTATTTCATGGGTCTATTGATTGGGATGATGCCAGAGTGATAGATGAAATAGAGGCATTTTATGGTTTAAACAATGCTAACAGAGATACTGATGAGTCTCGATTATTTTGTTCGAGGTTTAAAAAGATGGATTGTCTTCTTGGTTATTCTCTAGGTGAGAAAAATTTATCTGTTCTTACCCTTTCTATTATGAATACTTTATAGGTGTCTGATTTTAGGTTTTGGGTTATTTTACAAGTGTGGCTGCTATATCATTTCCAAGTGGTGGCCCCTGCTTCTCAATACCACATGTGCCTTACTGAGGTTTGGTCAAAGATAGGATAGAATGGCTATTAGAGCTTTCTCAAGAGGACATATTTTAGCACTAGTAATGGCAAGGGATTGGATCTCTCATGACTGGGAGCCATATGTGTCTAGTGGTTTGCCTGTTGGATTTGGTTTGGATGACCTTCCACTAGGGGGCAAGGGTTTTAAGGCAGATGAGGTAGACTCAAGACGTGCCCCAGTTTTCCTTTCTCAGAGTTTGTGCAGATCACCGCTTCCATTACCAGAGATATCGGGGGTGGTTGGCTGAGGAGTTATTGTGCTGTTCATTCTGAAATTTCATTTAGGACCACAAAAGGTATGATAAGTGGTTAGTAAAAGTGGTTTGGCTTGTTAAGAGAGAGTATAAGGCTACCCTACTAAAGGAAATAGAGGGTGATGCAGCCAAAAAGGGAGAAACTGTAGGAGAAGCCACTAGTAGCAAAAAGATTGCAGCATAAATAGAGAGGGTGACTCAATCATTAAAGGAGACTCAGGGATCTACTGGAGGTATGACATTACAGGTTGCAATAGTGACTTAAACTACAGTGGCAGTGACAAAGGAGATTGTAACTGCAATAAGGACATGATGACACTACAATGGTGGTTTAGAGAAAGACTGTTATAGTTAATGCACAAGGGGATACTGTGATTTCTAAATTGTATAGGAGAATTTTTGGGAGCAGTTTCAGAACTACTAGTACTCAAAAGGGAGTTTTCGATACTACTATAGTGAGTAGTTCTGATTTTGTTGGTATTTTTACTATCGCTGTAAAAGGAGCTATAAAGATCTGGAGATGCGGTGTGCCCATTTAAGGAGATTGTGGCAGACTTTGATTTTGATGAGGACATGAGAGATGTGCACCTTAGGAGATAGAGGAGGACTGGCTAAACCATGACTTTAGACATAACCTTTTTTGCTTTTTGTTCAAAATACTTACAAGTTAATAGGACTACACGATACATGATAAGCTATAGAAGACATTGAAGGGGCTATCCTTTTTGCCATAATGATGGGATTGTATTTGTGAAATTTAATCACCATTAAATGAGGCATCTTTTTTTTTTTTTACTTTAATTTTTACCTAAGTTGCTTTTTTGGGATTTCAACTTAGCAAGCATTCTTTTTCTTCCTCTTTTTTCTTTTTTTTTTTTGTTTTTTTTTTTTTTTGTTTAGACAAAAGAAGTAAATGAATGATATATTAGACATAAAGAAAATAAGAATGCAATGCAAACAAAATATTTTATATAATGATTTAGACTACACGCGAGTCAGGTTGCATATGTATCTCTTACATCACTTTTCTGTCAATCATTTCTTTTAAGGAGAATTAGGTTTATGTAGTTCTGATGCAAATGTATGAAAAATAGAAATGAAATGCAGATATCATCTTCGAATTATATATCACTTTAGCTGATCTAGGTTGCTAAGATGAGAGAATTCGCTTTCATCTGTGTCCATAAAGATGGCACCTCCATAGGATAAAATCTTTTTAAGCATGTACAATTTGGCCTAATTCAGTCTAAGCTTTCTTATCGGATCATGAATAAAGGCTTCAATCTTTTCCTTCTTACAAATACTTGTCTTTTACTTTTTTGCTAAAGTGCTCGGCTGGTCTCTATTGATAGCTTTGAATTTTGTACAGAGCATCTATTCTCTTTTTATCAATGGCCTTCAATTGGTCATGATGCCCTCTAATCTACTCTTTGCAGCTTCTGTTGGATAGGCTTCTTATATATATAGGTCTTGATTTTGTGAATTCTGATACTTGGATCTATCCTTGGCAAGTCTTTGGGTTTCAATGCAAAATAGTTGATGTGATACTTTTTTTTTTTTTGTGCCATAATTAATTGTTTCTTTTGCCTTTTTCTTTTTTATCTTTTTTTAATTTTTTTTGTTTTCCTTTTTTAGATGTCCCATTTAAAGATTAATCAGAAAAAAAATAAAGCAAATCAAAAAGTTCAAACTTTTTATTACTAATAAAAGTCCCATTAATAGTTATATTAAAAGATAGGCCTAGAACGTAAAATACAGACTTAGAAGGGCAAGACCTGACAGACTCAAACTTAGGAAAAAAGTTTCAACAAAAACAAACTCAAAAGATTTAGACTTAGACTCAGACTTAGGTGACTCAAACAAGGACTTAAATGACTCGGACATGGACTTAGAGCACTCAGACATAGACTCAAAAGACTTGGATAGTGGTGCATTAGGGTGGCATTCTTCTCAAAATATCTATTATTGGGTGAGGCTTGAGATGGTTGAATAAGCTCAATAGTTCAGAAAATGATTATTGGCAATGTTAGGCTCTAGGCTTGGGAGCAATAATATCTCTACTGTCAATGAGGTCTTAGATTTTGTGCTTTAGAGTCTTGCACTTATCAGTTTTGTGTCTTGATCTTTGATGATAGTCGTAGTGCTCATTAGCATTATAGCCCTTAGGTAAATGGTTGGAAGGTACTCTTAGCTTTAAAGGCTTGATAAGATGGGCATCTAAGGCCTTCTTATAGACAGTGTTTAGGAGCATGCCTAACTAGTAGAAAACCTTTCTTTCTAACCTCATTGGTTGGTGATAGGAGACAACATTTATTTGTCCTTCTTTTTAGGTGGTGGAGTTGGTGGTGGTGTTATTTTTATGATATCTCAAGCTAGAGGAATCCTTGATTTTTCTTGATTAGATCAAATCCTCTATGTTGCTGGCAATGGTAATGAGAGCTTTGAAGATGGGGAGATACTAAGTTTGCAGATGAGCTTGGTATTAGGGGAGGAGATTCTTGATAATGATGTTAATTTGCTCTACTTCAGATGGACAGTTCACAATTTAGGTCGCTTTTGCCCTCTACCTTGTAAGGAAAGCAATGAAGGACTCTTTTCTACCTTGTTTGGTTATTTCTAGATCCCTTCGGGTGACATCCACTTCAATCTTGTAGTGATATTGTTTAACAAATGCATTGCATATGTCATCCTAAGTTTTCTTATGATTTTGGTATAGATCTAGCAACCATTTAACAATGGTTTCAATCAAGGACTATTGGAATAACTGAGCAAGATGCTTGTCATCCACACCAAAGGGTCTCATGGCACCCATATACATCTTGAGGTGAGTTTTAGGGCATGTGGTGCCATTAAGCTTGTCCATGATCGGCATTTTGAATTTAGGTTGAACCCATGCTTTTGGGAAAAGAGCCAAGGAGTCGACATCTATCATGTCTTGGTGCTTCTTGATGTTCTTAAGGGTTCTTTCTTTGTCCTCAAATTTCTCCATTTGTTTTTTAGCTTCAAAGAAGCTAGAGAAATCTCCACTTTAAAAAGGATTCGCAATAAGATAGAAAGTGGTTGCATTCAAGTCTATGGCATGAGAGATTGGAGTTTTAGGTGCTTTTCCATTATCAATGGGATCGACAATGGGAGGAGTAAAAGTAGGGGCATAGCTAGTCCTAGCTTGGGGAGATGTAAGCTCAACACGAGTAGGAGGGAAGTGACAGTGGCATTGATCATTTTCGTGACCTCATTAATGATGGATTGGTGTTGGGAGTTGAGAGCACTAGTGAAAGTGGCAGACTGGGCATTAAACATATTGGTGAAAGTGTCAACTTGGGTCTTAAGGATGGTAGTGAGTACGGCTTGAAAAGTCTCCTCTTGTTTCTTGAGAAGATTGGTAAAAAATGTGCTTATCGCTTCTTGGTCAAAGGGACTAAAGGTGTTGGCCATGGGTACCTTGAAAATAGAAGAAAAATAGGTAAGAATACATAATCGTAAAGGAAAAAGGGGTATGAATGTGAAGGTGTGTCAGGAAAAAGATTTCCTTCATATGATTGGTCACTAGGTTTAAAGGTTGACAGTGTGGGTGTGTGAGGTTACTATGCTTTGGGTGATGGACCACCATTTGGGTCTTTGAGATGTTCGAGTTTTTCCTTGTCGGTTTTCTCATATTATGTATGCATGATTATGACATGATGCATGCCAAAAAAGGTTTAATGAATATGCACGCAATCATTACGGTTCATGGAGTCTAAGGTCAAAGGCTGAGGCAACTATATGCACAAGGGTAACAGGTGGTTTAGTTCAGAGTCCCTGTCCCACTAGAGCATTAGTATACCTAACCAAATGTGAGGCAAGGAGTCTTGCATGGTTTTAACAGTACTGAGTGCTCGCTACACCACTAAAATGATCAGAGATTCGTTGTGGGGTGAAATGTTTTCATTATCTTCAAACATACTCAAAGAGATTTATCAAGCCAATCCTACTTACCATCCAAAAGTTTTACTAAAGTTAAGGTTAGGTAATGAGCCTTTATTATGCAAAGTGATGCATGAAAGTCAAATTATACTTAATGAGCCAAACGGAGATGATTTTGAAAAAATTTTTCCTTAACCAAATATTAATCCTCTTATTTTCCTTTTTATTTTAAAAAAATGTGGCAACTAGCCCCTAATAGAGTCACCAACTGTAAGATTTTGCCCAAACACCCCTCCCTTGCTTGGGAGAAATTTGCCTTAAAGAAAGGCGAGTGATTTTTAAAGAGGTTATAGAACGAGTTTTGGTACTCACAATTGGAACGCTTAAGTTCAGATTGGTTGATACTGAAAATAATTTTGGAATTCGGTACTCTAATTTATTTTGTAAATGGAAAAATTAAAGAAAAACCCAATTGACTCCAATTTATTAATTTTCAATTAATTTACCTAAGAATAAAATAACTAGCTTATAACCAGGTTGAGTTCGGAGACTAGTTTTTTGGTTTAATAATCATGATTTGACTCTTAAGTTTAATTTGACTTAAAAATTAGTTTTATGAATTGCGATTATAAAATAATAATTAAAATGCACGAGCATGTCATAATTGTGAAATTCGTGAAAAAATTTAAGAAATAAACATCTACAAGCTAAAGAGAGTGTGTTCCACAGAATCACTTATTGACTCTAAAATAATCAAATAAATTATTACTCAAAAAGTATAAAAATAGATAATTGCAATTGAAAATAAATAGACAATTGAATTAATTTGGAATTTGATTTTAGGTTTAGATTTAAATTCCAAACATACTTATATACCCTATTGAATGAGAATAAAAACTTACATAGTTCATTCCACAATTAAGTAGAGAGGCTTAAAGTTTGATTGGATTAATTGGGGTGATTTGGGTTTGTGGGTAAGAGGAAAAAGATGATATATTTGCTTTTGATCGGCGAATATTTTTACCGGACCGAAATTCTGTTTTATCGGGACTGGGTGATTGGATTGATTGGGGATTAATTAATTAATTAAAATGATTAATTAACTAATTAATATGATGAAATGGATGGATAGATTAATTAATTAAAAGATTAATTAATTAAGTTGGATAAAGGGTGGATTTAAAAAAAGGATTAATTTGATTTTGAAAAAAAAAGATTAATTAATTAATTAATTGAATGATTAATTTTAATTTAAAAAAAATTTAGTTAATTAAAAAGATTAATTAATTTAGTTAGGATGAGATAATTAATTAATTAAAAAGATTGATTAATTAATTAGAGAGTAGTTAGAGAGAGAAAAGAGGAATTTGAGAATAACAATCTACTTAAATTCAAGGGGTATGGAAAATGGAAGGATGAAAGGGGTATTTATAAAAAAAATAGATGATGGTAGTTTAATGATTGAAAAGGTGAAAAGACCTAAAAGGTAGGGCCAAAAGGGGCTAAAAAGGGAACAATGGATATTTTGACACAGAAAGAGGGACCATAGGCACAGATCTGCGTAGAACCTAGTGCTGATCCTGGCCAGTCTCTACCTTGACGCAAATACGAGCTAGCTTGGGGTAGCTTTTTTTTTTATTTTTTTTATTTTTTTTTATGAGATTGGTTGTTGGTTTGAAGTTTAGAAAATTTAGATATCCAGGTAGCAAACGTAATTGAAAACTAAAAAATTTTCTTTCCCCCCTATCTAGCTAACGGGACCTCTTTAATGGCTCTATTAGTGCGTTAAACCTAGCAGGTGTCAAGATACAGCTGGATCAATATTGGTGTAAAATTAAGGATTTATAATTGATATATTTAAATTTTTTAAAAAATAAAATTTAAAGATATAACCTATAATGATTCATTGCCCTTCCAAGCTCACAAATATTAATAAATGAATTGCCTACAAAATTTTCAACAACCAGTATTAGTTAAATTATATTAAAATAACCGAAAATTTCAATCAAATTTCATAAAGTTAATAAAACAGATATTATGGAGACCTATTCAACAAATTTACCTCAAATTTTGCCTTTTTTTAGCATATACCTATAGTTTCAAGTATCTTGTTATGTAGCAAATGTATTGAAAATTTTGTTAAATATTTACCATTTATTTTAATTGAAGAAGCTAACTAATTAAATTTATGTCATGTATAAAAGCTATTAGATACGAAATGTGTGCTAAAAGTGAGGTTAGTATCAGTGGCTTTGGCTTTTGAACCAAACCGAACAAACCAAACCCAAAAAAACTAAATTTTTTAGTATTAAAAATTGCATGTAAAATCGAATCGAACCGAGCTGATTAGTTCGATTAAAACTGATTTTTTTTTTGAAAAATAGTAGATTTGTGTTAATATGTTAAATAAATATATTTACTTTTTTATAGCTATATTTTAATACAATAAATAATTTTAATTTAAAATAAATAAATTTAATTTAATTCTAATTAATATTAAAGCACGATAAAATGTTTATAATTGCCTTTTGAAAGAGTATTTATAACCTTCTAATAATTATAGTAAGTCCACTAATCATAATATCACATAAAAATTATATGCCTAATTAAATACTAAAATAATTATATTTACCATATAATTGGAGATGAATTATGCATAGCCAATGGAAGTAATTTTTTAAAAGTTATACATAAAAATATTATATTATTTTGATAAAAAATCAAGTTGTTTAAATGTAAGAAATATAAAAAATTTATTAATTATTTTCACCTTAACATTTATATGAAAACATTTGAATTGCTATATGTTGACTTTTAATTATTAATTAATTTTCTTATCATTATATGGTAAATAAGGCAATGAAATATTTTATAATAATAATAATAATAATGGTAATAATAATAATAATAATAAATCAAATTAATATACCATATAATTTGCTATTAATCTGCATAATTTTAGTGTTCATCATCTCTTTTCAAATTTTAAGCATTGATCCAATTTAATAAATAAAAATATTATAGCATAATTAGTATCAAATATTGAATCAATTTTTTTAAACTATATATATATATATATATATATATATATATATATATATATATATATATATATATATATATATATATATATATATATATATATATAATAATCGGTTCGGTTTAGTCTATTCGATTTTTATACTAAAAACCAAATTGAATTGAAATAACTGAAATTTTTTATACTGGAAATCGAACCATTTCAAAACCAATTGGCTAGGTTCAGTTTGGTTTTTCGATTTGAACCACCCTAACCGAAAGAATACTAATTTTATGATAATGCGTACTATTTGCTGTGATTTATTCCTTTTATTTTTTTTAATAAGAGATTAATGTTTCTAATTTATACTATATAGTATAAATTGAATGTAAATACTTTGTAATATTCAATTGCTTACTTTGATTGGAAAAGATAATTTTTGTAAATTTATGTCATATATAAATAGTATTATATACGGATTATATATTAAAAGAATACTAAATTTTATGATAATATATACTTTTTTTTTTTGTAATTTGTCAATTCTTTTATTTATAAGAGATTAACGTTTCTAATAATTTGTATCATATGGTATAAATTGAATTGTGATACTTTATAATATAGTTTTGCTTGCTTTGATTAAAGAAGCTAGTTTTTGTAAATTCATGTCATATATAAATAGTATTAAATACTGATTATATATTAAAAGAATACTAAATTTTATGTTAATGTTTATTGTTTGCTTTCATTTGTACATTCTTTTCCTTTATAAGAGATTATTGTTTATAATTTATATCATATGCTATAAATTTAATCTATTGGATATGTTGTATGATAAAATTGTTTGCTTTTGTTGAAAAAGCTAGTTTTTTTGTGAATTCATGCCATATACACAAAGTTTAGATATTTATTGTATACTAAAAGAATATTAAATTTTATGGTAATATATATTATTTGTTGTGATTTATTCATTCTTTTCTTTTATGGGAGATTAGTATTTTTAATTTATACAATATGCTATAAATTGAATTTATCAGATACTTTGTAATATGCAATTATTTACTTTGATTGAAAAAGTTAATTTTTGTAAATTCATACGATGTATAAATAGTATAAGATACGGATTATATACTAAAAGAATACTCAATTTTATGATACTGTATATTGTGACTTATTCCTTCTTTTCTTTTATAGTACTTATAAATAATATTTGCATAGTAATATTTTCCTAATCTTATTCAATAGATACATATACGATAACTGTTGCTTTTTTTTTAAAGAAATTAATTTTCAAATTCTCAACATGCAAAAATAATATTAGATATTATTAGTAAACTGAACGGATGCCAAATTTTATACAATATATTCTGTTTCCTGCTACAATAAAAGTAGCAGAAAAATACTAAAAAATAATAAAAATAAACCATCATTATGCATATTGCTATTTGTTGTCCTTTCAACCTCCAAATTTGGATCACTCCACAGTCCAGATTAAGTTGTCAAACTTTTATTTATTTATTTATTTTAAAATCAACTTTTGTTTGTTTATTTGTACAATAAGAATGAACTTTTTTATGAGAAAAGCCAAATTAATGAAAAAAAAAATCATAAATTGCAGTTTTGAAACGTTAAAAATTATATAATTTTTTCACCATGGAAATTTTTGAAATTGTAGAAAAGAGAACGGATTGTTATATCCTGGCCCGCGTCCACTGGACCAGGCCAGGACCACGTTCGTTGCGCTACCTCCGAATTTTTTTTTCTTTCCTTTTTTTTTTTTATTTAATTTATTATTTATTATCTAAAATAAACATGATTCAATTAAAAATATTTATTTATTTATTCTTATAAAATTATTAATTTAATTCTTTGTTTATGTTGAATTTAACAATTTGACAAAACTAATATAATTATTAAATATTATTTTATATTTATTTAGGTAAATTATCTAATGCATCAAACATAATTCACTCTCTATAAACTTATTCAAATTTAATAGTATATATAATTGTTTATTTAAATTAATTGTACATTAATATTTTTAATTTTTATGATATGCAAAATTTTTTATAATATTTATATATATTAAAATTTATTTTCATCAATTATAAAGTATAAATTTATAAAATATAAGGCATAAGTTTATTGCCGATAAAGAATATTTTTTATTTTCACATTGGTATAACTGATGAACATACAGTTCACAAATAATAAATTCACATTATACATTTCATGAATTTATGAGTAATACCTAATGGACCTGGTGCTTATAAGTGATAGGCATCACTATTGTACAAGCTATATTTTACAATAAATTTTCAACGAATCTATACTCTATTACTGATAAACTTACAGTTTCTATTTAATAAATTTATAGCTTATTATATATAAATCTGCATAATAATGAATCATGATATTGGTATAACTGATAAATTTACAGTTTATAAATAATGAACTTATATCATAAATTTGATGAACCTGAAGTAATAGTTAATGAACGTGTTACTTATAAGTAATAACCATGATTATTATACAAACTATATTTGACGATAAATTTTCAATGAAACTACACTTACTATTGATGAATTTATAGTTTTTATTTAATAAATTTGCAACTTATCATATATGAATCTATATAATAATGAATTATAATACTGGTATAACTGATAAATCCTTATAAATAATGAACTTACACCATATATTTGATAAATTTATAAGTAATACTTAATGAACATGTTGCTTATAAGTGGTGAATATGGTTATTATATAGATTATTTTTCACAGTAAATTTTCAATAAATTTATACCATATTACTGATAATTTAATTTAGCATTTATAGATACAAAAACATAAATTATAAAGTAAAAAAAAAATTGTGAAAATTAATATATAATATAGTTAATAATTTTTTTCTAAGGGCTTAATAATAATAATAATAATAATAATAATAATAATAATAATAATAATAATAATAATTATAATAATAATAATAATAATAATAATAATAATAATAATAATAATTATTATTATTATTATTATTATTATTATGTAAAAAAAGATTTGATTTCAAAAGATTAGGAAACAGTTGATTTAAAAAAAAAACAAATGATTTAAAAAAAATAAAAGAAAATGTTTGATTAAAAAAAAACACTTAAAAAAAGAAAGAAACACGTGTTTTGGGGAGTGGAGAGGGGTGATTTTCACAGGGTAAAATGCACTCGTGATCACTAAACTTTGCTCTATTTTCTGTTTTAGTCACTAGACTTCAATTTGTTACAATTAAATCACGAAATTTTTATTTTTTTTACACTGGCAGGTCACAAGAATGATTCAGGTGAAAAAATCGCCTAAAAGATGACATGGAAGGCCATGTCAACCAGATATGTTGACTAAGCATGCCATGTAGGATGACACATCAGACTAGTTGATGATATCAACCTTCCACATCATCAAGATCCATTGACCAAAATTTTTTTCTCTCTCCTTGAGCATGGTTGACACGTGTAATGGTAAAAATAAATCTTTCACACCACTCTCTCTCTGTAGCCATAGTTAAAAAAAGAAATTAAAAATATTAACAGTTCTCTCGCTCTCTCCTCATCTTCTCTCTTTCTTCGTCTCCATTGCTCTTTCACTCTCTAGATCTAAAGCCTCCATAAATCAAAGTTTCCTAATTTCTACATCAAACCATTGTTATTTCTTCTTTCAAGCCCTCAAAGTAATACGTGATAAAAATTCCTGATTTGAAATTCAAAATCTCTAAATTTGAAAACCTAACTTTGATTACTTGGAAAGCAATGGATCAATTAATTGTACCGTGTTGCAAATGTGGCCTCCCTTCTATATTGAAGACTTCATGGTCTGATTTGAAACCTGGAAGGCGCTACTTTGGGTGCAGAAATTATAAGAATGTGAGTGGTTTGATTCTATAATTAGGTTACATTTATTTGAGGCCAATATAGTGGTAATTGATTTTGTAAATTTTTCATTATTTAATTTATATGGTTGAACAAATTATGTAGGAGTTGATAGGTTATTGCGATTATTTTAACTGGATTGATCCACCAATGACTCCGGAGGGGTATATGAGGTCCAGGAGATTCAAGAGGGTGCAAGGGAATATGAATTTCATTGGAGTATCAACATTTGAGGAAGGAACTTGTGGAATTGACGGGGATAAAGGTGTAGCAGACGTTGATTCTAAAAAGAACAATTCCTGCTCCTTCCCCTGTCTTTTTTGTATAATATTTTTGATGGGTTTGATTGTTGGGATGTGTTTTAGTTTTAGTAATAGAAATTAGGCTTTGAATTTGTTTGGGTGATCTAGGTATATTTTAATTGTAGGAGCTGACTATATTGTGGAAAATTAGCAGCTTGAGAAGGTGTTGCTATTTTGTCATGTATCCCCTTTGATTCAGAACCAAGTAAAAATGTTTTATTATGAGGACTTGTGGAATTGCTTGCATACTGCTTGTTGTTTATATTTATATGTAAAAAAATATTATAAGAAATAGTTAATATACAACAACAGAAAACATTATAAGAAATAAAGTTAATACAACATTATAAATTGGATTAATTTAACACCAACAGAAAAGCACTATTGAAGTCAATTAACATAACAAAAAATACTAACAGATAAACTAAATTAATATTTATATTAACAAAGTATCCCATTACATGTGCATAGGCCAAAAAAAAAAGCATAGATTAAAAGTGTTGTCTAATTGACATGTGACATAAGTCCCCACATGTCATATTGACAACACTTACACTTTGTAAAGTAACCAAACAAATTTTTAGCATCTCTATGGTTGTTTTTCCCTATCTTCCAAAAATAAAACACAATTGATGCTAAATTATAATGTCCATAAACATTGCAAAAACCAGCATAAAGTTAAAAACCCTAAATCTATAATCAACTTGTCCTCCTTTTCAATGATATCAGATCAGTAAGTCCTACTCCATACCCACTGTCATCCTTTTGCTTCTGGTTCTTTGTTTGAGCTTGGTGATTCAAGTCAAGATCTTCATCATCTAAAATAATTGTGGTGTTATTTCTCCCTTGTCGAACTGCCTTGGATGGATTGATAAATGCAGGCTTCCTAAATTTTGCTCTTGCTATTTGGGAAGAAGTAGGAAAGCAAATGTTTGTTTTTGGCCCCTTGCAAGCTGGCTTTGAAGATTTACCCATGTTCCTAGTGATAGGCCTTCTCTGCACTCCATGTGGTAGGTTAGGAGATGTCAAATGTTCAAATGACACAGGCTTAGGTATATCTCCTCTTTTGTTCACATGCATCCTTGCATCATTAGTCTGTATCAGTAAGAAGACAAAGTTATGATTAACATGTTTTATAATTTTGTTATTAAAAAGATGAAAATATTTTAGCTTTACCTTCACTAGCATTGCAGATTCATTTGCATCATCTTTATCAGGATCAGTATCAGAGAGGTTTGGATCTATCACAGACTGAATAAGACTCTCTATGTCATCATCATCATCTATTGTCTGTGTTGGGTTTATAACCTGTGAATGCAAAACATATATCTGAATCAAGGGCTTCAAAAAGATTTTTTTTTTTCACAATGCAATTCCAATTTTATTCACTGTTATATACATGTGAACATTGAGGTTGGGAACAACTATACTGTGAATGCTGAATATCATTTAATATTGGCTCTTGACTATTCTGAACACCCTTGTTGGTTTGATTTTGTTCTTGACTAGTCTGAACACCCTGGCTGGTTTAATTTTGTTCTTGGTTATTTTGAAAAATATTGTCATTTGCAACTTTGCTTGATCCCTACATTAAAAGATTAATCCTTTGATGTAAACTCCATAAAAAAAATCTAAAAAAAAAAAAACTTAATGCAAGTGAAAAAAGAACTCACGTCAGCAAACCATTGAACTGTACATGGTTGCCCAGTTGGTTTTGGTGTAGCCTGAGTTGGTTTGCTAGCTACTCTTTTTGACTTGTTTAGTTTATTGACCTGCAAGTACAAGTTTCTTACAAATATTATAAAATTTCACATGGCATAGGTTGGTTTATGCATATTATAATTATTCAACAACATCATATATCTTACCTTACACCTTGAATTGGTAGCAGCTGCAGATGACTCAACTCCAACTTGCACTCCATGGTATCTCTTGTTGTGTCCCTCCTGTTTGCATATTGTGCAAGTCATTCTAGATCCTTTCCTAGAAACTCTGCCTGTAGTTTGTAAATGTTCTAACTCCTCAGCTTCAAATCTTCTCAGTTTTGCTTTTCTACCTTTCTTAGGCTTTGGTTTGTGGGGAGGTAAAAGTGCAGGCTCCTTGCTAACAGGCCAAAATTTAGACCCTGCTAGTAGGTTGATTGTGTGTCCATATATGTCCATAAAGGTGCTCACATGATAACAGTCATCCATATAGTCTTCTGGAGCCTTCTTATTCACCATTAAAGCACAAACAACATGTGCACATGGGATTGCAGTTAGATCCCATCTCCTACAGCTACAAGTCCTTGCAATTTTATCCACCACATATTGACCCCCAAGCCCTTCCACTTCAAACTGACTCTTCCCAGCCCACCTACAATTGTATTTAAAAGAAAATTCCTTAATTTTATTAAGTTTCTTCTGAATCTTTGGACACAAAATCCTTCAAACTTCCTTCATTGCATCCCTTTTTCTCCAAATTCTCTTCATCAACTTATGTCTGATAATCTCCAAACAAGTTATAATCCCTTTATCCCTAGCTTCTAGTATTACGGCATTAAAACACTCACTGGTATTATTCAATAAGAGGTCACATTTTGAATGTGTTGGGAAATGTGATCTACTCCAATGCTTGGCCTCTATGTTGCATAGCCATTGATGTGCATCATGGCTTTTCTCATCAAGAGCCTCCATACACTTAGTGAATCTCTCTACGTAGCTAGCTCTTGCACAATCCCAAAGCATATCTTTTAGCTCCTTCCCCTTAAAGTCTTTTCTGAAATTGGTGTATATATGCCTTACACACCATCTCTTCTCTGCAACAGGATACAACTCATCTAATGCTGGAATTAATCCCTGAATTTGACACAACAAATTATAACAATTAACAGTCAATGCTTAGCACATAAATTGCAATTCTATATAAAAGAGAAAAATAGATAATAAAAGATACTTATTTTACCTTTTGTCTGTCACTCATGAAAGTCCAATCCCATGGATTCTGTTGCATATTGAAGTCTTTTCCAAATAAGCACAAAAACCACCTCCAATTAGCCTTGTTCTCTCTTCTTACTATTGCCCATGTAAGAGGATATATGCAATCATTTGCATCAATAGTCACAGCACACAACAATTGCCCCTCATACATACCCTTGAGGAAACAACCATATACACCAATAAGTTTTCTACACCCTGACCTAAACCCCTCCTTCAGTGGCCCTAGGCAAATGTATATACCTCCAAATCTTTCTGGATCTTCATCATCTTCTATTAATTCAACTGTGCTACCTAGGTTAGTCCTAAGAATCTCCAATCTATAATCTTTCAGCTTCAAAAACTATTCTTTCTCATCCCCATCAACTAATTTCAATGCTAAAGCCCTAGCCCTCCAAGCCTTGGTCACAGTTACATAAAATTCATGGTCATCCTGAACTGCCTTAATAAAACCTTTTAGGGTCCAACTAAGATCAACCCTAAACCTCTCCAGATATTTTTTAGCAAGCCATTTAGAAGTCACCTGTTTAATATTATATTCCTTGCTACAATTATGCTCAAAGACACCAGATTTTATTTGCATAGTGTTTGGGACAGATATAGATGCATTGCAAAAAATGTAAAATGGACAGTTAGATTTGCTACAAATAGCTTTGCATCTCAATTTATCATTAGGCTTAAACTTAATCTGCCATCTATTTTTAATAGCCCAACTCCTGCAAGCATCTTTAAACTCTTCTAAATTTTTAAACAACATACCAGGAAGTAAAGTTGGACATGAAATGTCTCTCTCATACACAAACTCAGGGTATCTCACTTTAGGCTTATTAATCTCACCCTCATCATCCGAATCAGATGCAGAATGCAGCTCATCAGATGATGCAATATCTATGTCATTACCATCAAACTCAAAGTTACCTACCAATGAATCAGGTGCTTCTATGTTACTCTTACTGGATCTCCTTTCATCTCTCTCAATCCCATTATCTACATTGACTTCAAATAAGTCATCATCATCTTCCTCTAAATCATAATCACTATCAATAAATTTTGTAGTTGTGTCAACATAATCCTCATCTAGTTCATCACTTGATTCCCCTTCACTGCCAACATCATCACTATTATTATCCTTAGAATCCTTATTTAAGATATTGCTCACATTCCTTTTCTTTGTCCCCCCAATATTATGCTTCTTACCATCAACTAAATTACCCTTTCCCTTAGCAGATGTTTGAACCTGGACCTGAACCTTAACTTGCCCACTAGATGAATAAGAATATGGCTTCTCAATTCCTTCTTCTACCCTGACATTGACATCTACTAAATTAGACACTAAACCCTGATTAACATGTTTGACATATATGTTAATCATCTTAGCAGAATCAACATTATAGCCCATTTCTAATACATCCCCATTTGTTGCTAGTTTATTCAGACCCTCACAATAACTACTATTTGGCATTTGCCAATAATATTCATAATGCCCTGTTAGCCCACATTCCCTAACCATTATATCTATCTCTATAATCGACAGTTTGTCAAGAGAACAAAAGTCAAAGTAATCTATGGAACCATTAACATATTCTACCCCATTACAAGATCCACTATGATGCAAATGAATAGCAAAGTAATCAGAGATGGTTGCTGCAAATACATAGAAAAGCAACATAAATAAAATAATTAACATTTGCAAAAAAGCAACATAAAAAAAATTAAAAAAAGAGTCAAGAAATACAATTCTAAGTAGGATTTCCTTTGAATAGTCAATTCATCGAAATAAACAAACAATTTAAACCTAAACATTATTTAATCTAATAAAATAAACATTAACCCTAATCATAGAATCCAAGCAACTAATAAAATATTGTAGTCACATTCAAAACTTGGTATTTACTACTCCATTCATTACCCAACAACTCAACAAAATTAGTTAAAACTCAAATATACCCAACAATCAGACACATCAGTTAATGAGAAAGGTACAAATATATATGACACTTACAGTAATTAGGGGCCTGGTCCTCTGGCTTCCTTTTTCTCCAATCCATTGATAAAGTCTGTGCCAATGCTAATGCCTCCTTTGTTCAATGAAAGTGATAGTGGTCCTTGACTCTTCTTGCAAATATTCCAAATTCTATGATTTTTCTCTCTCTAACACTAAACAATTTTTATTTTAGAATCCCTAATGTGGAAACCCTAATTGCTACTGCTACTAACCCAAAGAAAATTTGAGCACCATTATCTCCTGCTCAAATAATTACCCGTCCATACATAGAGAGAGAATATGTTTTTAGAGAGAGAATGAGCTAAACAATATTTTTTTCCTTTTCTGTAGAAACCTCCTCAAATCAGTTGTCTTTTTTTTTTTTAATTTATTTTTACCATTACACGTGTCAACCATGCTCAAGGAGAGAGAAATAATTTTTGGTCAATGGGTCTTGATGACATGGAAGGTTGATGTCATCAACTAGTATGATGTGTCATCCTACATGACGTGCTTAGTCAGCATATCCGGTTGACATGGCCTTCCACGTCAACTTTCAGGCGATTTTTTTACCTGAATCATTCTTGTGACCTGCCAGTGTAAAAAAAATTAAAATTTAGTGATTTAATTGTAACAAATTGAAGTTTAATGACTAAAACAGAAAATAGAGCAAAGTTTAGTGATCATGAGTGCATTTTACCCGATTTTCACTTGATTGGTGGTCTGGTCAAAAGTGTTATGTCGACTCAGCACTACATGTTGCGCGATTTCTGCAAGTGCACAGGTCGTGAACAAGTAATATAGTAGTGAAATAAGTGTCGATCCCATGAGGAAGGGTTGACAAGTACCAAAATTAAGATTACTCTATTATTTAGAAAATCAACTATGAGAATTTATATTTTAAGCTAAAGTGAAATTTAAGTAAATAAATGATGATAAATATGAAATAAAATTAAAGGTTTAGGATTTAGAATTCATCAATTGATCACATATGATTTCTTTATAATTTTTAGATGGATTATTTTTGCTGGAATTAATGATTAGATTTCCCTAAATTATATGATGTTCTCTCTCAAGATACAACATGTGTGTTCATATTAACCTTACGTCTACTCTCGTGATCATAAGCAATTAACACAAACCCATTAAGTTTTATGAAAATCCTTTTAAAAATCACAAAGGAGTATTCTTATCTCTAAGCAATACATTCCCTAGGTCAATTATCCTAATGAACTAATATTGTGCTTCTACTCTCGCTACTTCACACAATATCTTAAATCATGCAATTAATGGCCAGTTAATTACAAGCATTAAGTTCTAAGATAAAAGATTAATTCCAACAATCAAATCCAATCAATTAAATATAAATAATCATATGCAAATCAAAAGATTACATCTAAATCCTAGAAAATAAAATTAGCTATTCATAATTAAAAAGAAAGAAATAATTAAATTAACAATAAAAATAATAAACATAATAATAATTTATAATTAAATTCAAGAATAGAGTTTAGAGAGAACTTGTTTTGGGATACAATCTTTGATGAACTCAAGCTTCCAAAAACTCATTCTCTTGATCAAAATAAAAAATAAAACTAATCTACTCTAAGAAAACATATAAAAATCTCTCTACATATTTTTTTATGGATTTTCTTTGATGCCCTTTCCCTTTGCCAAGCATGGTATTTATAGACATGTTTGGTGGAAGAATTCAAGTTCCATTAAAATTCTTACATCAAAAATTCAACATTGATGGTTAGGTTGGCCACCAACCATTGAATTCCTTCATGAATATTCAAAAATGGTTAGGTTAGCTACCAACCATTGAATTTTGGTCACCAACCATTGAATTCCTTCATCAATATTCAAAAATGATTAGGTTGGCTACCAACCATTGAATTTTGGCCACCAACCATTGAATTTATTTCTCATGGATTGAAAACTTGAATCATTGCTTGCATCATTATTTTTATTGCATCATTTTGATCTGCAAAAATAAAATAAAAATACTTAAAATATGTTATAATTTATTTATAAATTGTAGAACTATTTATTTCTAAAAATAAGTAATAATATTATTGCATTATTGAGAATTGAGCTAAAATTTAAGTTTAAACAATTAAAATAACTTTAAAAATATAGAGTTATCACACCCCAAACTTAAGTTTTTGCTTGTCCTCAAGCAAAAGAAAATTCAAAACCTAAACTAGTCCACTTTCGTAGGAAATTATGATTGCATTTAGCGTATGTAACAAGCCTTTAAACCTCTAGGTGTCCCATAGAGGACGAGTTATAGTCTCGTGAGGGCTTCCAGTGGTGATACCCACAAACACTTTTAAAAATTTATTTCAAAGAAAAATAAAATATCACAAAAAAAAGAAAAAATTTAATCCCCTCATGCTTATGTTGAATTTTTTTTTTTAAAGGTCTCAAGAAATTAATATTTACAAACAACATATCAATAGTATTACAAGTCAAGTTTCTATCTCAGGTTCAAAATAATGCTCATCTTAATCATGCCCTGAATAACTATGCATTAAATCAACTGCAAAGAAATTGTTGCACTTCAGATAGGCATATACACACTAATATCTTTAAATGCCTCTATCAAAAGATATAAAATAAATGTGCAAATCTCATAAGCATGTTAATGCAAACAATCTCCACTAATGGAATTCACAAATCAAGGGAGATCAATAGGTCTTAACTAGGCTTGTAATGGGGCTAACACGAGGTCTTTTGGCTTAACAAAGAAAAGGCTAAATGAACAAAAGTAAGATAATTATACCAAATTTATAAAAGAAAATCAATAGCTCGGATAAAGGGATTATGTTAATGAAGGATCCCTTCCATCTTAAGCATCATTCTTCTTCAATGTTTTCTTCTTTTAAGCCCCCTTCTTCTTCTTCTATTTTTTTTATTTTTATTTTTTTTTTTGCCAACAACATTATTCTAAAGATAAGCAAGAATTACTAACTTTTTATTTATTAAATTTTCTTGCTTTCCCCCAAACTTATTCTAAGTAAAAGGTGGTCTTTTACAATGAATAATACTCTTAGTTATTAGAAATCCTTTTTTTCTTTTAAAACTTCAATAATTCCCTTTTCTTCATTAGAATGTAAACTTGACAAAATTATCTCACAAATAGGGTAAAGGATAATAATTAAGGTTAATTAATCAAAGAAAAGAAAGCTAAAATTATCAAGGCACAAAAGGGTAAACTAGGGAAAAAATTAAAATAAGGGTAGATACAAGTAACAGGCTAAACAAACAATGCCTAAATCATATCTCTTTTTCAAAATGAATTCAAAATTTCGCCTCAAAAGTTTGCAAGAACATCTTCTAAGATAGGTGAGGCAAATGAAGATAAAAATGTGTAGAAGCCCTCTCTAAGCATACACAAATTCAATGCAATTAATATAATGCAAAGCAAAACAAAATATAATCTTAATAAAAGTTAATTTCTTACCCAAAATAGTTGCTCAACCTGAAATACTTTAATAAATTGTCCATAAATATCAATTATAATCTATCATTGGCCTTTTATCAAATTATTTAACACAAACATATTTTATCAATAAAAGAGTAAAAAATTTTAAATTTATTCATCAAAACACAAAAGAAATGACTGAAAACAAAAAACAAACTAAACCTCCCCCAAACTTGCAATGGACATTGTCCTCAATGTCAAAGAAACAAACCAAAAGAAAGAAAATACTCCCTCTTTTAGAAAAGTGGATTCCAAATTATAAGCAGGATATGCATTTCACTTCCTTGTTTCCTGTAAAACATCTTCAAACAACACTAAAAGCAAGCATGAGAAATTAATCACACAAAAAGAAAATATCAATTTTTTTATTTTTGTTTATTTTTATTTTTTTTTAATTTTTTATTTTGGAAACTAAAAAAAAAGAAAGAAGAAAGAAAAAAATACAGATGCGTATCAAGAGTACAAAAGGTACTCTTTACTCAGCCATCTTGTATGAATAACTCTTGAGTTAGTTAGTTAGTTAGCTAGCTAGTTAGTTTTTTTTTTTTTTTTGAAAAGGAAAATCACATAAATTTAAGATACGTATCAAGAGTACAAAAGTAACTCTTTATTCAGCCATCTTTCATTTAGTGAATCGAACCTAAAACTTTGCTTGATCAAGTGCAACAAAAAAACACACACAAAACAAAAAAAATGCGATAAAAAAAAACTACAAAAGTTAGGGAAGTTATAATCGGAGATTCAGATCTAGTCCTCGCTTTTTACTGCTACTAGCCCTGGGGTGCCAAACTACCTGCGCCATCAATGGATCAGGTTTAGATTTACAGTTTTGCAGTTGATCAATCAATTGTTCAATAGTTGAAGTAGAGACTAAGATGCGTCGACTCGCTGGTGTCATAAAACCCTGTTCCACAGCATGATCGAGAAAAGATAACAAACCATTATAAAAACCATCAACATTAAGTAATCCCAATGGCTTTTGAAGAACAGTTAATTAGGTCCAAGATGCAATGGTGAAAATATCTTCAAATGTTTCTAAACCACCAGGTAATGCGATAAAAGCATCAGCATTGAAATTCATGTATGCCATTCGTTCGTACATGCTATTGACCTGTAACTCATTACCTATAGTTCCACCAGTGATTTGTTTATTTCGAGCCAAAGCCTTTAGAACTACTCTAAGACTTTACTACCTCTAATATATGCAGAACTTGCGACACAACCCCTTAACCCTAAACTACCTCCCTCAAACACCAAATCAATTTTTCGTTCAGCTAAAATCCTACCAAGTTCATTAGCTGCTATCAAGTACTCTCTTTTCTTGCCAGAGTTTGGACTACAAAAGACACAAATAGTTTTGAATTTGCGTGTTGAGGATTCTTCCATTTTCTCTCACAGATTTCTCGAAAGGATTGTGTGCATATTGACAATAATGAATGTGCATATAAAGAAACTAGAAGAGTAAAAGAACAGTTCAATAGGATAAAATAATTGTTGATAGAAAAAGTATAAAAAACAAAAATGATAATAAAAACAAAAATAATTAATACTGTGTGTACAAATGTCAAAAAGAAAACATTGAAAAACTAAAAACAAACATTAAAAGACTAAAAAATTAACGGAAGTAGAAAAATCTGCAACGTGAGTACAAAAGTCAAAAAGAAAATATTGAAAAGCTAAAAGGAGACATTGAAAGACTAAAAAGTTGTCGACAGTAGAAAAATCTGCAAGAAAATAAAATTTAGATGCTAAAAAGTCAAAAAGTACTGCAAGATATAGAAAAAATAATGCATTAAAAAATAAAAAAGTTAGTGATACACCTGATTATAAACAGTAGTTGTGATTTTGGCTCACATTTTCCTCTGGTTTTACGTCCAGTAACCGCTTACACGCCTTTTATGAGTCGAGGATAGGCTTCCCATCCAGTTTTCTTATTAACTGGCAAACAGGGTCTTTTATCGTCAGATTCCCTAGACTGTAACGCTGCTTCTCTTCTTTGAATAGTTCCTATAAATCTAAAAGAGTGCGTTGAACTTGTCCACAAGGATGCGTCTCAAGAGTCTGTAAGATATTATCCATAGACTCCTTACTCAGTCCATCCTTTATGAATTTAATTTTGTCTTCTCGATTTATGGATGCAAATCCAATATTTCTACAGCGTGTGTTGCAATTCCATCTTGCACACTTGTAGCAGACCCCCATTCTTTTAGCTCTCCTCTTCTTTGAGTAAGAACTTCTCTCCGTACCTGGCAAACATTTAATAAATGAGTCATCAATCTCACTTGCTAATCGTACTTTGGCTTCTATGATCCAGCGAATATCCTCAGGAAGATTCAGACGCCTAAATGCCTTCATTCTTTCCAGTTTGCGTTCATCAATTTTCCTGAGCACATCTTGGGGAAGAGTTGGAAATCTGTTTTTTAGTGCTACAAGAGATGCTTCCATATCTGATTAACTTAGTTAAGAAAATGAAAGAGAAAACTTACAATGAAATAACTAAACAGAAATAAAAGAAACCTAATAAAGAGAAAACTCAGATTTCCTCCTAATAAGCTATTTAATAACAACACTAAAGTAAAATTAAAATAGAATGAAACAAACAAAAGAACAAAAGAAATTAAAAATAAGTAAAAAAGTTAGAAATTTGGGTTGCCTCCCAAAAGCGTTTAATTTTTAGTCTTTAGCTTGACTATAGCTAGATCTTCATCATAGAGGATAATACACAAAGTATATCATCCCGATAATTGTGGAAAGATAGACTTTTGCCAATTTTAATGAGTCCAGCCAGCTTAATTTGAACCTACATGGAAAAAGGTTAAGACAAGAATTATTTAATATTTCACAATTAGGCTCATAATTTCCAAAAGCTTTCAAACGAACTCTTTTTCTTGCTCTGAATTTTCTCAAGAAATTGAGATAAGAAGGCAATGGTGTTGAATCAAGAGTTGGTGAGTGCTCAGTTAATGGTGGTGAATGCCTCTTCTTTTCTTCCAAGTCATCAAATTGATATTCTTTATGGTCTGACATATATGATGTTGTATTCACCAAACAAACTGAAAAAGTTTCCTTTGAGTGCTCTTGTTCAAATCCTTTTTCTATTTTCCCATCAATTTCAACCACTCCACAGATATTATCCATAAGAGAATAATATTTCTTAGGCAAATTAGGCTCAACTTCTTCCTTTTTTTCTTGCTTGCTTGAAGTATCTCCTTGATCAATCGTCTCTTCCTTATCATCACTCAAAGAAATTGCCAAGCATTGCTCTCTAGAATGTTCTTCAATTTGGCTTGTCAGGTTTTCATGGCTTTGAGTATCTAATGGACTAGAGAATTGTTTCATTTGTACATCATTAGTTGTATTGTGGCTAGCCCATTGATCCATCCTATCTTCCAATCTTTCACATCGTTCATGAGTAGCATTTATGAATCTTTCCAATGCCACTTCATAAGATGGTTTGTGCTCTTCAAATGATGCATGATCTTGAAAATCATATTAATAAGGATACCATGAATTGTTACCTTGATCGCATTGATTTTCCCATGAAAAGCTCAAATAATCACTCCATCCTGAGTTGTCTATATTGGAATATGGATAATTCTCATATCTGTTATAATTTGGGAAAAATTATACTTGCTTTGCATATTGGCACTCAAAATTCAAATGATTACCTCCACATAAATCACAACTCAAACATGAATTAAATAAACTATTTGCATCAAGTTTATCAATTAAGTTAACCAATGTATCGATTTTAGCATTTAACTTACTAAAACCATTCTCACCATACATGTTTGCTGCTTTATTTAGTATCATTCCTCCATCACACCATTAAAAGTTGTGAAAAGCCTTCTTTTTTTTTTTTTTAATATAAAAGTCTTGCAAAATAATAAAAAAAATAGAAAAGAAAAACAAAATCTAAAGTAATAGAGTATATCAATCTATTGATATTGTCAAAAATTGTCTTCCCTGGCAACGGCGCCAAAAACTTGTTGCGCGATTTCTGCAAGTGCATAGGTCGTGAACAAGTAATATAGTAGTGAAATAAGTGTCGATCCCACGAGGAAGGGTTGACAAGTACCAAAATTAAGATTACTCTATTATTTAGAAAATCAACTATGAGAATTTATATTTTAAGCTAAAGTGAAATTTAAGTAAATAAATAATGATAAATATGAAATAAAATTAAAGGTTTAGGATTTAGAATTCATCAATTGATCACATATGATTTCTTTATAATTTTTAGATGGATTATTTTTGCTGGAATTAATGATTAGATTTTCCTAAATTATATGATGTTCTCTCTCAAGATACAACATGTGTGTTCATATTAACCTTACGTCTACTCTCGTGATCATAAGCAATTAACACAAACCAATTAAGTTTTATGGAAATCCTTTTAAAAATCACAAAGGAGTATTCTTATCTCTAAGCAATACATTCCCTAGGTCAATTATCCTAATGAACTAATATTGTGCTTCCACTCTCGCTACTTCACACAATATCTTAAATCATGCAATTAATGGCCAGTTAATTACAAGCATTAAGTTCTAAGATAAAAGATTAATTCCAACAATCAAATCCAATCAATTAAATATAAATAATCATATGTAAATCAAAAGATTACATCTAAATCCTAGAAAATAAAATTAGCTATTTATAATTAAAAAGAAAGAAATAATTAAATTAACAATAAAAATAATAAACATAATAATAACTTATAATTAAATTCAAGAATAGAGTTTAGAGAGAACTTGTTTTGGGATACAATCTTTGATGAACTCAAGCTTCCAAAAACTCCTTCTCTTGATCAAAATAAAAAATAAAACTAATCTACTCTAAGAAAACATATAAAAATCTCTCTACATATTTTTTTATGGATTTTCTTTGATGCCCTTTCCCTTTGCCAAGCATGGTATTTATAGACATGTTTGGTGAAAGAATTCAAGTTCCATTAAAATTCTTACATCAAAAATTCAACATTGATGGTTAGGTTGGCCACCAACCATTGAATTCCTTCATGAATATTCAAAAATGGTTAGGTTGGCTACCAACCATTGAATTTTGGCCACCAACTATTGAATTCCTTCATCAATATTCAAAAATGATTAGGTTAGCTACCAACCATTGAATTTTGGCCACCAACCATTGAATTTATTTCTCATGGATTGAAAACTTGAATCATTGCTTGCATCATTATTTTTATTGCATCATTTTGATCTGCAAAAATAAAATAAAAATACTTAAAATATGTTATAATTTATTTATAAATTGTAGAACTATTTATTTCTAAAAATAAGTAATAATATTATTGCATTCTTGAGAATTGAGCTAAAATTTAAGTTTAAATAATTAAAATAACTCTAAAAATATAGAGTTATCACTACAGTATTATATGGACTCAGATGCACCATATAATTTATTAAAAAGAACATATTTTTGTATGCTTATAACTTTTAATTAATTTTTATTTATTAAATAATGTAAAAATTTGATTCATCACTAATAATAAAAAAATTCATACTCTCTTACTCTGGTGCAAGCAATTCAGAAGGATGATGAAGACAGGAGTCCATTTAGTCTTGTAGTTACCGATATTAAATTTCAATTATCTTTCTTTAATTTGTATGAGATTTGTTTTATTCGACAACCAGCGAACAAAGTTGCTCATAGTTTAGCTCGAGTATTCCATTTCTGGTCCGCAAGAGTGAGTGAATATGTGTCCTCCTTGCATTTTTCATAATTTGATTTCAGATAATAATATTTGTACTTAGGGGTTAAATGATGATGAGTGCTACGGTGATGCTATTCTAACTAGAATGACCTGGTGCACCCTGTGATTCCCCTTTAAGCCCCTTTTGGTTTCGAAAAAATAATAAAAAAATTCTTGATATGAAAATAATTATAAAAGTTTAACTTATTATAAAGCAATCACTATTCATAAGTTTTTTCCAAAAAAAAAAAGAAATAATCAATTGATATCATTAAAATCTGCCTACATTTTATATTTTCTCAAAGTTTTGTTGTAAATCTACATTAAAATCTACTTAATTTTCTGTACGTTTAATCTCTAAAAAGTAAAAACGAGAAATAAATTCATTTCAATATGAATAAGCTAATTATTTTTTTTTAAATCCAATTACATTTAACTTTTCAAAAGCCAAAATTGCTAATACTGACTCCTTTAGTGAAATAGAACATTGTTGGTGTTTCTCCCTGAGATGGATGTTCATCAAAAATCCCCCAAGTGGCAAAAATAAATAAAAAAAAAAATAGTTTCCATGCAAGCTCAATTTTTCTTAGTGTTGGTTTTGTTTAGTTTTTTCAGACAAGGTTGAATTTGTAATTCAACAAACAAGTCTGCGATATTTTGGCAAACTTAAAATGCGAACTGTAAAAATGTTTTTTTTTTTTTGGGATTATTTGTGTTTCCATAGAAAATAAATAAATCTTTTAGAATTGTCTTAGCCCAAAAGCTGGGTTCTCCAAGAACTAGTAGAGACTTGAAGATCAATAGTATCTTCTCATATTTCATAAAGGGGTACAAATATTACTTTAAGTTTAGAAGAATTTGTGAGAAATGCTATAATTTATGATCCCCCAAGAAGATCTACTTAGGTTTTTCCTAGGCAAAATTCACAAAGATTTCAACCTTATGTACAAATTTTGATGAAGTTCCTAGGACACCAAACCAAGAAGAGGATACTCAATCATCATTTTTAGAAAATAGAAAAATTGTAGGATACAAACCGATAGTTTACCTGTTTATAAAGATGAAAAAAATCGACAAAGTATACATATATTAAGGAATGTAAGTCTTATTCTTGAGCTTGTAAAAGAGATATAAAAAAAACTCTAAATAACGATCAATTCATTTTAAGAAAGTATGGGAAATGGTTTGTCCAGAACCCATGGCATCATTAAAGATATTCAGTATGAAAGAATCATGTTTGATCACTTATATTTCTCTAACATTTAAATTTCCTTGTTATTATGGATATTCTAAATGCATTAGTTGATACAGGTGCAACAATCAGCAGCACCAGACCCAATGGACTTCCTTATAAATAATGGAAACCATTGATCGAACCAAGGGTTAATGTACCTAAAAATCATTAAACTTATGGGTATTCTTCAATCTAATCACTAAACTTTATTTCTTTTCAATAAGATCAGTAAACTTTCATTTTGTTTTTCATAGAAATATTTATATTTAGATTTTAGCCTCAAAACATTTGGTAATTTTAATTTTCCTCCACAGAACTTTTGGAAGATTAACATTACAATCCATACTCTACTATATGGATGAGATTTTTAAAGAAAAAATATTAATCCCTGGAAAGGTGCACAAAAACACTAAACACTTTCAATTAAAGAAAGAAGAGACCATTCAAAGATATACTAAGAACATACTTGGGCTTGTGAAAAGATAAGAGACAGAGAAGAAGAACTTAGAATAGAATCTATCTTCTTAAACTATTGAGATAACCCTAGAGCTTCTGAGTATACATGAATAGTTGAAATAATAAAAGAAATATCTTTTCTTTAAAGAACTACCATATATAGGATAGGATATATCTTTCGTCGACTCTATCTAGAGTAAAGAATAGGCAAGTGATTATTTAATCTGGAAAAAATCATACTTTAAGAAATTGACTTCTTTTTAACCTAATGGAAAAAATTTCCTAGGACGTCAGGGTGAAATTGTCTAGCTAAAGAAAACATTAGCCCTTATAAAAAATGGGAGGACTTGGAATAAAAAGAAAGAAAGTGTCGATTCAATCCCCTACTAGGTTGACTTCATTATTACATTTGCATAATGAAGTGAGTCATCTCCTAGCCCAGTTACATGCAGAAGGAGAATTAGGTGATTCAATAGAACAAACGAAATGCTTAGCTAGTAAGGTAGAAAATTTGGTGAATAAAATGCTTACAGCAATTAAGCGAAAGAAAACTTTAGAGAAACATGTATGATCTTTAAAACCTATCTTTGAACATGAGGTCTTAAAATTAAAGAAAAAATGGTTCCTTTTATTTTAGACCCTGATAAAAAAGTTGCTAATCAAATCAGCAACAATTTAGCCTAAGACCTTAGAAAGTTATTAGGGCTGGTAAAAGAAGGCCCTTTGTACATCGATAACAAAACCTTTAACAAAATTTTTACTACGAAAAGGGATGTATACAAACCTAATTATCCCCATAGGACAAAGGTAAAATTTATACCTAGGGATAATCCGTTAAGACATGTACTTAATCTAGCAGTTTTTCTCAATTTAGATCGTGAACAACATGCATTTGAAAGAATAGATGAGTGAACCACCATGATTAGATTTATAACCAAATCACATAGTTACTCACCTGAGGCCACCTATGAATTGTGCAAAGCCACTATGGTTGATAATTCTCAAAAATTTTTCAATCAACTAGTAATACAAAGACCCATCAGAGATGAAATAAGAAAAGTAGCATTAACAGATGATGTACTAGCTCTTATCATAGACATTATGATTATAGAATTTTGTGGTTTCCCAATATTAACAAAATCCTTAGAAAGAGAGCAATCTTTAATAGCTTTGATGAAACTACAAATTTGTGATATGTATTATTTTGACAATTATGCATGTGAATTTTAAAATATTATTATAATTAGGATATTAATGCTCAAAATAATATGCCAACTTTGTTCTTTCCTAAATTACTAGAACCATGGCTAGAAGTAAAAAGATGGCCTATCAACTTCTTTTAAATGAAGACAAATTTATCAATGGATCAAGAGGAAAGATTCAAGCAGTAAGATCTGCCATGAAAGGTATGTACTGAACTCTAAGTAATGCAAGATGCAAAACATCTTTCTCATCTTAACAAGAGTTGTTGCTCTTAGATAGAATTTGTTCAAGGTAGATATGGTTCTTTTATAGGAAATGAACCAAGACCTAAGATAGGGTATCTTTCTAAAAGAAAAAAATTTAAAGGCTATTGAAAAGAAGGATATCAAAGAGAGAAAGTAATGACAAAAAGAAGTCTAATAGACCCATTAGAATTATTAGGAGGAAAACCAATCTTATGGATAAAGAAAGAATAAAATCTTTTAAGAAAAAATATGGTAGAGCCCTTAAGTATCCTCAAAGAAAACCTCTTAGCAATTGCTCCTGCTATTGGATTTGTAGTTCAAAAGACCACAAAGTAAATGCTTGTCCTCACAAGAATAAAAGAAAAGAAAATTTATGAAATTTTTTTTCTTTGTAGATGAGAGTCTAGAATATAAACTTCCAAAAGAAGATGAATATTTAGATATAGACTTTGAAATAGATTATGTTTATAAAGTAATTTCTAAATACAAAATTGACAATGATGAATTTGATTTATGGTTAGCATAGTTATTCATGATGAACACAATAGAAGGCACCATACAATACATCTCTGGTATAGGAAGAATCATTCCAGTACGATGACCATCCAGAATTTACCTAGAATGGAAAATCCAAAAGGTGGACAATAATACTATTTATAATAAGTCAAAATTCAATTTCAGGTCAATAGTAGATGTCTCTTAATCTTAGTCGATTGCTTAGATTTCTAGCAGAAAACTAGAAACATTGGATGTACCCTTGATCAATTTGCCAAAAGTTATAGAAATGGTAAACAAATCCAATGGAACCTACCAATACATTCATATTGGTCTCGTCCAAGTGGGACTTCCTACTGCTATTCAACTTACCAGTAGATAGTCTTGTGATATCAGCTGTACTAGATTAAAGATGAAATTTGTTCCAAGACCAACTAATATTAGGTGTATAGAATAACTTAAACTAGTTTTGTTTCAATCTTATCCCAATTACATGTCTGGTTTCAATCTTATCCCAATTACATGATGTCTTTGAGTAATAGATATTTGGGTAATTCATTAGCCTTAAGAATAAAGTCTAAAAATATGAATAGAAATGAATACCTAGGCTAAATACTTAGCGTATCACACTAGAATTATTTTCATGTTAATAAGTACCACTAATCCTGGAGTGAGGATCATCTTTTAAATTATTGCCTTGTTCGATGAAGGGTCAGATAATTATAAAAAATTCCATAGAAAAGAAATAAATCCTTTAGAAATGACTTGGCCTAAAAGCTGGATTCTCAAAGAACCAATAGAGACCTCAAGTTCAACAGGGTCTTTTCAGATAACATAAAGGGGTAGAAATATCACTTTAGGTTTGGAAAAATGTATGAGAAATGTTAGAATTTTAGATCCTTAGAGAAGATCTACTTCTGCTATTCCTAGGAAAAATTCACAAAGAATTTCTACCTCATCTGTAAATTTAGAAAAAGTTCCTAGAACACCAAATAAGAAGAGGATGCTCAATCATCATTCAAAAAATAGAAAAATTGTAGGATATAAACATTCAATTTATGTGTTTATAAAGATGAAGAAAGTTGAGAAAGTATACATTTATTAAAACATGTCTATCTTATTCTTGAGGTTGTAAACAAGGTATAAAAAAAAACTCCAAACAATAGTCAATTCCTTTTAAAGTAGTATGGAAAATGGTTTGTCTAGAACTTGTGGCATCATCAAAGATACTTAGTACAGAGGAATCAAATTTGAGAATTTATATTTTTTTAACATTCAAATTTCATGGTTATTATGAGTATTCTTTAGATGCGTTAGTTGATATAGGTGCAACAATCAGCAGTACTAGACCCAATGCACTTTTTGATGAATGGTGGAAACCATTGACCCAACCAATGGTATGAAGAATGGCTAGTGGAGAAATCAACTTAGTCATGCAATTTGCATAATGAGTACCTATTATCATTAGTGGTAAAAAATTCACTATTAATAAGGTTCTTGCCTTCTTTAAATTAAATGTATATATCATCTTAGGTAATGAATTCTTAAAAGG
Organism: Reutealis trisperma; assembly: GCA_947687605.1. Lineage (NCBI taxonomy): Eukaryota > Viridiplantae > Streptophyta > Magnoliopsida > Malpighiales > Euphorbiaceae > Reutealis > Reutealis trisperma. The sequence goes on along the minus strand of CANTUT010000250.1, from coordinate 399,796 downwards.
GCAAAAGGAAAATATACTTTTTGTGTAAGACGATAGTCACATGTCAATGGGAGGTGTTAAAGTTACATCTCTAAAAATCCCTAAACTTAAGTAAAATTTGGATTTTATCTTATTAAAATTTAGAGATATGTGGATCTATTCTTTTTGTGAACTAGCATTCAGAGTGCGAGCCTAGCGTGATAAAACTTGGGTTGATTATTTATTTGGTTGTGAAAACTTTAAGAAAGAACCAAATAGTACCTCATGGTACGATGAACTATACTTCAAAGCACAACATGAAATAGAGAAAACTTTACACAAAGCAACCAGTTAAAAGGAACAAAATAGGATAAGTTTCTCATCAAATTCATTGATAAATTTAGTGATAGTCCATTAAAGTTATGGGTTCTTAATTGCATAACTGTTAAGTTAGAACTGAAAGATTCCAGTACGATCATCCGCATTATAATTATATAACATATACAAATGAGATGATAGAGAAATTTGATAAGTAAATTCCTAAATTGCTCGAAAAAGGTTTGATTAGATAGAGTAATAGCCTACATTCTAACCTAGCACGAATGGTTGTAGACTATCGTCAAGTAAATAAAGCTACAGAAGATGATAGCTATCAGATCCCTACAGCAAGAGATGCCATTAATAGAGTAAGTCTAAAACAACCTTTTATCTTCTCTAAATTTGATCTTAAAAGTGGTTATTGGTAGGTAAAGATGGAAGAAAATTCTATAGCACTTACAACATTTAATGCTCCTTAAGGGATGTATGAATGGTTAGTAATGCCATTTGGCCTGAAAAATGCTCCAGGTATATTTCAACCCCAAAATAGATAATGCTTTTAAAGCATTGAAAAAATTTTTATATGGTCTATATGGACGATGTGTTAGTTTTCAGTTAAAATGAAAGGAACACATAAGTCACCTTGAACAAGTGACTTATATCTTCAAACAAGAAAGCATGATTCTATCTGAAAGAAAGATATAATAGTTTCAAGAAAATGTAAAGTTTTTAGGGATGTAAATAAAAAAAAAAAAGGTAAAATTAGGCTTTAAAGCTATATCTTTGAAAATTTTGTTAATTTTCTGATGAATTAAAAGATAAGAAGCAAGTATAAAGATTCTGCAGACTTGCTAACTATGTTAGACAATTCGTAAAAAATCTTTCCAAATATTCTGGAAGAAATTCCAAAAAGACTTCTAAAAAAAACTCATTGATTCTAAGAAGATAAAGAAACTTAGGCTATTATAAAGACACTCAAGCTATTATACAGGGAAAAAATGAAAAATTTATGTTGTTTAAATTTACCTTTTGACAAAGATAAGTTAGTCTTAGAAACAGATGCTTCAGATAGGTGCTTGAGATGCAGTTATAAAAATTAAAGGTAGAAAACTAGAACAAATCTATAAGTTAAGGAAGCTGAGACTAATTATCCATTTTATGACAAGGAAGTATTAGCAGCAAAAAAACAGTATAAATGCCTTTTATATCTTCCTGACTCTAAAAGGTTTATTATTATAATAGATTCAACTTATTTTAAGAATTTTATGAATCTAAATCTCAAATAGGCTAAGCAAACTAGACTTTTAAGCTTGCAAGAATGGTTTAGATATTATAGGTTTGATATTGAATATACTCCTTCTGATAAAAATGTAGTAGTTGATTCTCTTTCTCTTGAATTATCTTATTTTGCATGTGGATCTTACTACTAAAAACAAATTATGCTAGATTTACAAAAGAGATTATCACACCCATAAACATTATATGAAGAAAGGTAAGAATGGCTGAACAATAGCAGTTTTAGTTTCTTAGAAATGAAAAGAAAAGTAGTAGCTCCAAAAGTAGTTACTTACTGACTGTTTAAATTTCAAGGGCATATCACTTTAGAATGTCCAAGAAAAAAAAATGAGTTCGAAAGAACTGGTTAGTCAAAAAAGTGCTAATGAAAAATTTGAGAGAAAAACTCCAATTCAAAAGAACAAGGAGAAAAAAATTCCTAGTGTCTCAAACACATAATCTCAAACATTCCTATCTAAAAAAGTTAGCCAAAGAAATTTGGTGTTAGCCATGAAAAGATAAAGAAATTGAGAGATGAACTCTATCGCAAAGATGAAGTTGTACAAGACATTATGGAAAGCCAACAATGCCTAACTCCTTCACAAAAGGGTTGCCATAATGGCTCAAAAAGGTCAATAGAAGTGCCAGTAAATCTTCATAGACTCCAAACCAAACTTCTAGTGAATAATATTATTTAGACCATCAAGCAAATATGACTTTAAGATTTTCTACTCAAAGCCTCCAAGTGCAAAAATGCCTAGGGCATCTATTAAAGCCTTAGGATGGAAAAGTCTGAAAAAGACAACAAGAAGGAAACTTCTAATTGTAAACTTAATTGGAATGTAATTCTGACTTAGCAAAAAGAACTAGAAGAACAACAATCTCCCAAGAAAGTCACAATATAAAATTCTAAAAATAAATATGATGATATTCATGAGAAATTTATGGAAATCATGAGGGTTGATAACCCTGAGGTTGATAACACCTATAAGGATGAAAATTTCTAATACTTTATGAAGTATGATTATAATCTCTCTCAAGATGATTCTATTTTATGTTTTGGATTGCAAAGAGAATTGTAAAAAAAAATAAACTTCTAGAAGTTACAACACTTTGTAGATGAAACTGTTTCTTACATAGCCTAGCTAGAAAGACAGCTTGATATCCTAAAAATGGATAAAGAAGCCTTCCTTTGAGAAATTATTGAAAAGGGAAGACTTCTTAAAGAAATAAGTTCATACATCCTCAAAGAGGTGGCATACACCAGAAAAATTAGGCAAATGGACTCGCCAGATCATTTCCTAAAAGAATATTCTATACTCCATCTATATGTTCATTAGCAATCATATGCAAACCTACCCTTAAGTGTTGAATAATAGAAGGTGAAAGAAAGCCTCCTCTATACAGATGCAGATTTGATACAGATTATTGAAATTAATATAAATGATAATGCTTTGTATAAATCACTTTTAGAAACTGTGCAAGAATCCTTGAAAATTTTAAGGCTAGATTCAAGGATTATTCCTTGTTACATAATTAGCACAATTATGGATTATGGTGAGGATGGAACAATCCAATATCCTTATCAAATATGGGATCTTGATCCTATCATGGCTAGAGAATTTGTTAAGCATCAAAGGGTTAATAATCAAAATATAAAAAATTCATTTTAAAATATATGGAGAAAATAAGATTATAACTAAAGCTTTGAGAATAAAAAATAAAGCTAGCCTGGACAAGGCCATTTATGCAAACAACTATATCCTTCTAAGAGATGGTAAAATTTTCCATCACTATTTGGTCCCATATGCTCCAATTTTTAGATCAACATCCATGTTAAGGGGATGTGAAGAAGCAAAGAATTATTTAATGAGATTAGTTGATCAAGATCCTAGTATGGACTTCTAGCCGGAAACCATAAAGGTATAGAAAAAGATTGTTGAATTCAACACAGAGGAAATGGCAAGGAATTACAAAGATCTTAAAGAAGATGTGGACACCCCTGTCGCTAATACAATGATGGAATGATATTTTGTCATCCATGACATCAATCTCAGCATGCATGTTTGAGGAATCACTTTTTATAGTGGCGACAGATATTAAAATACTATTTTACAAAGGTGCTTTAAAATTTATGATGTTAAAGAAAAGAACGTGTTTATTATAAGATAGGAATCTTAATCTCCTTAGCTATAAAGATAAGGATATAATAAATTATTGTCCTTGTATACAGTGGAAAAATAGTATTAGGAGCCTGCTATCTGTTTATTTTAATTATTGTCTGAATGCTTTAATTATTTTTGTTTTTAAGGTGACAAACAATAATATAGATACCATCTTTTGTAAATTCTATATATAACTCTTCACTTGTTGAGCAAAGGGAGCAAAAACTACTTTAAAATTTCTATATAACAGAATATTTTCCAAAAGCCATAACTCTTATTTTCTTTTTAAGTTTTTGTTTGAAAGAACTTTGCTCCCACTGATACTTTATCCTTCAAAATAGTCTAATAAATGGGAGAGTTTTTATAAGTCCCACCAAAGAAAAAGAAAGGGTAACCATAACCTCCAACCTTTCTAGGTACAATTGGTGATGAGCCTAAAAGAGAGCTAAAACATTTGCAGAAGCTTAATAGATCTAGTCTACAAGGTATATGTTTTATAAATGTTTCATGTTTAAACATTTATGTATTCCAATTGAACAACTAATAAAAATTGGCTCAAAGGCATGGACTTTAACTCAAGATAGGAGAGAAGAGTTGAGTGCTAGTTTTAAACTGTAAGATCCTATATTTACTTTGTATGAATAAAAAGTTAAAGAGTTGTCTGAAACTCTAGTTAGGATCGAAAGACTTAGTAATCCAACTAACGAAGATATTGAACTTAAAAACTTTTTAGACTAAGAATTGGAGTTAATAACTTTCATTATTTAGAAAGGCTTGGTGCTTTAGCGCATTTTGTGGATGAGTAAGAAATCTTTTAATTGCTCAAATTGTGATTGTCATCATCTAGATCATGATACAGACAAGGGTGCAGTGATAAGATTATTAAATGGATTAGTTAGACCCTTTAAATAATTCTCTAGAAATTTTTTTTAACAATTTATAAGAGCTAACTCTTAGACACGGTGAATTTGAGGAATTATTCCTCAAGAATAAAGACCTTCTAAGATTTGTTGCTAGCTCTTGCTACTACAATGAGTATGAGAAATTGAAAGAAATCAAAGATAAAAGAATACACTCTAAATATCCTTAGGAGTAACTCTTTGTATTCTGCTTCCAGCAAGAAAAAGAGCAGGCTCACACTAAATGGTATCAGAGCATAAAGTTGAGTGAATTTTAAATTTTGAATTTCTTTGAAAAAATAATAAAAATATTAAAGTATAAAACATAAATAAGAAGAGTATAAGGATAAAAAGTACATCTAATGAAATAAAATGCAAAGTTCAGTGACTTTATTGAAATAAAATAATTTTTAGTGACTTCATTGAAAACTAGCTATAAGTTTCATGATTTTTAATACTATTTATAATAATGAAAATAATTAAGTGTTATTCTACTTATTTATTTTTCATTATGTTGTTTTTTATTTATTTTCTTCATTTAATTTGTCCAAATAAAATTATTAGATGGAGAAATAAATAATTAAAAAAACTCTTTGAACTTTCAAATAAATATTTTATTAATTACCTCACATTTATTTTAATTATTATTAAATACTTAAAATTATAAAAAATTCAAGAATTATAAAAACAGATAAATATAATATTGAGCATAAAAGTTCAAGCTTTAATATAGATATAATAGATATAAGAAATGTTATATTTAAAATTTTTTTCTATGCAGTTATATTAATAGCTTAGCGGTGAAGTATTTATTTAGTGCAGGAGGCTATTCGAACCTTGACAACCCCATTTCCCATTTAATGAATTTTTGATATATAAAAAAATATTTTTTCTTTTAAGAAAAACAATATTGCATATGTCTTGACTTGAAATCCACAAACTAATATAAATATAACATGAAATTCTCTTTTTGGATTAACTTCATATACAACTTGACCAGCTCACAATTCTAATTCAGGGTTTGTTAGACTTATTTATTATTGATTATTGATAGTTGTTGCGAATAATTGATAACCACAAAAAATAATCATTTAGTAAAATTTTGTTAACTGTCGCTGTTTAAATGTTATATAACAATTAGTGATGTGATTTATTTTTAATATATTATTATTATATATCTCAATTATTTTTCTTTTTCAATGTGATCTAAAATTTAAAAATAATAAATTATCAATTGAAAATTTTAAAATAATTATTTTATATATATATATATATATATATATATATATATATATATATATATATATATATATATATATATATATATATATGTTATTTTTTTACATATATTATTTATAACATTTTGATAATTATTTATTTATTAATAGAGTTACATGAAAAATAATTTTAAAAAATATTTTATTGGTAATTGTGGTAATAATATTGATGATAATATTTAAGTAATATGATATGATTGGATATCTTTCACTATCTATATAAATAATTTTCTTATGTAAATAGAACTCTATTTATATTCTTATCTTTATAATTTTTTACGCCTATAAATAGGTATTTCAATCAATAGAGTTTGATACACAGAAATTTATTCTCTCTTTTCTCTATTTTTTATAATTGTTCTTTATTTTATAACACATTATCAACATGAATTCATTCTACCATTTTTTCCAAAGTATTTTTTTCTCATCTTGAATGATATATGAATCATATATGTTCTCAAATAAACGTATACCTATGGCGTAATATGTATATATATTTGAGATGTATTTATCTCATTATATCAGAGAAATTAAATATATGTTTTTTTTTATGCTATTTGATGCAGGCATAAAAACAAACATATCATTAACATTTGCATATACGTTTTTTTATATAACTATGAAATCGTTTTGTTTTTACAAGTTTGATATTATTAATTTTTATCTATTTTAATAACATATAAAACAATTATGTTAACATATTTTTATGCAAAACAATGATTATGCCGCATGAAATCGTTTTTTTTTTTAATGCTGCATGAAATCATTTTTTTTAACATATATTATCATTTTTTTCTCTTACAATGATTTAATGTTTTGTCAAGTAACTATTTATAATTTCTTTTACATCTAATTATTGTTATCTTAGTAATTTCTTTTTTAGAGATATTATTCGATATTAATCAAATTCTAGTTCCTAAAAAACTAGCACTACATTTCAAATTTTAATAGTTCTTGAAGAACTAATTAAATAAATAACGAATATATAAATTCTTGAAGAATTTTAGTCTTAAGCTCCTGAAAAACTAAGCATCCTGAAATCTAGTATCTCAATTTATTAAAAAATTATTTTATGTTTTCTAAAGAACTAATGCATTGTCTATAAACCTTTAAAAGAATGATTTAATTATGATGACAAAACTCGAATTTGTATCCCTCGACATCACGGGCAAGAATTATCTGTTATGGGTATTAGATGCCGAAATACATCTGGATGCTATGGGTTTTAGAGACACAATTAAAGATGAAAATCAAGAATCTCAATAAAATCGCGTTAAGACAATGATTTTCCTTCATCATCTTTTTCATGAAAGATTGAAACTTTAATATTTGACAGTTAAAGATCCATTAGTTTTTTGGAATAATTTGAAAGAGAGATATGACCATTATAAATTGGTCATCCTTCTAAAGGCTCATTATAAATGGATGCATTTATGATTGTAAGATTTTAAAATTGTAAGTGAATATAATTTTGCAGTTTTCAGAATTAATTCTAAATTGAAATTATGTGGAGAAAATATTACTGACAATAATATATTAGAGAAGATATTTATTACTTTTCATATCTTGAATATGCTCTTGTAGTAGTAATATCGAGAAAAAAGTTTTAAGAAATATTATGAATTAATTTTATGTCTTCTTGTTGTTGAGCAAAATAATGAGCTCTTATTAAAAAATCATGAAACTCGTCCAACTAGTTCTGCTCCATTCCCTGAAATGAATGAGACAACATATAACAATGTTAGGCATGGATGAAGAAGAGGACATACATAATCATGGTCAAAGACAAGGTCAAGGTTTTGGCCGGAATCATAATAATAGCAATCGTGATGATATTAGAAATAATAATGCATTTTTCCACCATAAGTGGAAGAATCATGAAGAGAAAAAGAATAATGGATCAAAGCAAAATACAGAAAATCAATGCTATCGATATGGCATGAAAGGGCATTGGTCTCGTAACTATCATACACTAAAATATCTTGCTGATCTCTATTAAGAGTTCTTGAAAAAGAAAGACAAAAATGTAGAAGCAAATTTAGCAGAAAATGATGATTTTTTTTTGTGATGACTCTATTGATGTCACACATTTAGACGTATCAGATTTTTTTGAGAATCCTAAAAAAAAAATTGATAATTTGATTGGTGATGGTAATGTAAATGCTTAAAATTATGTGTTTCTTTTAGTTACCTTAGTTTGATTTATGTTTTCGATTTAAACACTAGTTTAAAGTGCTGGTGAATTATTTATTTTTAAGTATTTTTGGATTGATTTTAATCAATTATTTATATATGGAGTTATTATTTTATTTCTTACAAATATATTTTATCTTTGTGAAGATACTATGGATCCTACTCAATCATTAATAGGATTAAAAACAAATAATGCAGAGTTACGTCTTGTAGATAGTGCAACTATGCACACCATTTTAAAAGATAAGAAATATTTTTCTCACATAACAATGGGAGAAACTTATGTTAATACAATATATGGTAGTAAAAGAATAATTGAAGGCTTTGGAAGAGCTAATATATTACTATTTGGGGGGATATATTTCTTTATTAAAAATGCATTATTCTCTCCAAAATCTCGCAGAAATTTATTGATTTTTAAAGATATCCACCGAAATGGATATCATATTGAGACTACAAATGTTGAAAATATTGAATATCTCTATATCACAACCCTTATAATAGGTAAGAAATGTGTATTAGAGAAATTACCTGCTTTCTCCTTTGGCTTATATTACACATATATGTGTACAATTGAAACAAATGTAGTAGAAAACTAGAAGTTTACTGACCTATATTTTTTTCTTATTTGGCATGATCGATTAGGTCATCTTGGATCAATAATAATACGAAAAATTAGTGAGAGCTCAAATGGCCATCCATTAAAGAACCAGAAATTCTTCAATGTGATGAATTTTTGTATTTGACTTGTTCTCCAGGAAAGTTGATTATTATGCTTTCACCAAGTAAAATAGAAAATGAATCCTAAATTTCTAAAATGTATACAAGGTGATATTTGTGGACCAATTCATTCACCACGTGGATCATTTAAATATTTTATGGTGTTGATAGGTACATTAACAAGATGGTCATATGTATATTTATTATCAACTCAAAATTTAGCATTTGTTAGATTACCTGCTCAAATAATTCGATTAAGAGTATAGTTTCCAGATTATGCTATTAAGACAATTTGTCTTGATAATGTTGGTGAATTACATCTAAGGCTTTTAATGATTATTGAATGTCAATTGGAATAACTGTTGAATATCCTGTAGTTCATGTTTATACTCAAAATGGTTTAGCAAAGTCTCTTATTAAATGTTTCCAATTAATAGCTAGACCATTGCTTATGAAAACGAACTTTCCAATTTCTGTTTGGAGACATGCATTTTTATATGCAACAACTCTTATATGCATCAGGCTAACTAGTTATCATAAATTTTCACCATTATAGTTGGTTTCTGGCCAGATGTCAAATATCCCATTTGAAAATTTTTGGATATGTTGTTTATGTCCCTATTGACCCCCCACATATGTCCCTATTGACCTCCCACATCATACAAAAATGGGACTTCATAGGAGATTGGGAATATATATTGGATATAAATCCCCTTTTATAATTAAATATCTCAAACCATTAACGGAGGATGTCTTTATTGTGAGATTTAATGATTGTCATTTTAATGAGGCTTTGTTTCCTAAATTAAGGGGAGAGAACAAGCAATTAGAGAAATAAATTACTTGGAATGAGCCATCATTAAATCATCTTGATCCTTATACAAAACAATGTGAATTAGAAGTTCAAAGGATCAGTCATTTGTAAAGTATAGCAAACCAATTGTCAAATGCATTTTGTGATCCAAAAAGAGTTGCCAAAATCTCATATTCTAGCTGAAGATGCTCCAATTAGAATTGATAGCCCAGTAAGACATGTTAATAATATAGCAAATGAGTCCATGATATGCTCGAAGTGTGGTAGGCCACTCTATTCCAAGGATAAAAATCTAAGAAAGAAAAGGGAACAAAATAGACAAAGTAATAATTCCCAAACTATTAATGCTTCTGGAGAGCCTGTAACAAAAATAGTTGACATAGATGAGCAAATAACCCTTAAAGAGGTTCAGGTATCCGAAAATGATAACAAAGATATCTCAATCAACTATGTCAATTAAGAAAAGAGATGGGATAGAAATGAAACTATTGTCAAAAATGTATTTGCATATGCAGTGGCAATTGATATTGCAAAAGAAAGTGAGGACATTGAACCAAAGTCAGTTAATGAATGTCGACATAGAGACAATTGGCCAAAGTGAAAAGATGCAATCCAGGCAGAATTAAATTCATTAGAAAAATACCAAGCCTTTGGGCCCATTATTCTAACCCTTAAAAATATTAAGCCAGTAGACTATAAATAGGTTTTTGTGCGTAAATGTAATCAGAAAAATGAAATTGTGAGATACAAAGTACAACTTGTAGCATAAGGCTTCTCACAAAGACTTGGCATTGATTATGAGGAGACTTAATCTCCAATTGTAGATGCAATTACATTTAGATTTTTAATCAGCCTGGCAATTAAGAAAGACTTCATATGTGAGTTATGGATGTCATTATAACATATTTGTATGGATCACTTGACAATGACATATATATGAAAGTCCTTGAAGGACTGAAAATGCCTGAAGCATGTAGCTCAAAACCTCGAGAAATGTATTCGATTAGGGTACAAAGGTCCTTGTATGGACTAGAACAATTAGGACGAATGTAGTATAATCATCGTAGTGACTATCTTTTGAAGGAAGGATATACTAACAATTCAATTTGTTAATGTCTTTTTATTAAGAAAACAAAGTTTGGTTTTGCTATAATTGTAATTTATGTTAATGATTTAAATACCATTGGGACTCCTGAAGAGTTGACAGAGACAATAATTTTTTTGAAAAATGAATTTGAAATGAAAGATTTTGGACAAACAAAATTCTGTCTCGGCCTGTAGATTGAGCATTTATTGGGAGAGATTTTTATTCATCAGTCAATTTATATTGAAAAGATATTAAAACGTTTTAGTATGGATAAATCCTATCCAATGAGTTCTCCCATGATTTTTATATCCCTTATGTGAAAAAGGACCATTTTCGTCCTCGAGAAGATAGTGAAGAAATACTTGGTCTAGAAGTACCATATCTTAGTGCAATTGGTGAATTAATGTATCTTGCTAATTGTACAAGACTTGATATAACATTCTTTGTAAGTTTGTTTGGTAGCAAGATATAGTTCTTCACCAACTCGAAGATATTGGAATGGTGTGAAAAAAGCATTCCATAATTTATGTGGTACATCAAATATGGGTTTATTTTATCCGCATGACTCGAAATCAAAATTAATCAGATATGCAGATGCTGGATATTTATTTAATCCACATAAAGTTCGATCACAAATGGGTTACTTGTTTACATATTGTGGCACTGCCATATCTTGGCATTCTACTAAGCAAATTTTGACTACCACATCATCTAATTACACTGAAATATTGACAATTCACGAAACTAGTAGAGAATGCATATGGTTAAGATCTATGATCCAACATATCAAAGAAACATGTGGTCTTCAATTTGATAAAGGATGTCCAATAGTGCTATATGAAGATAATACTGCTTATATTGCACAACTCAAAGGAGGATACATTAAAGAGGATAGAATCAAGCACATCTTGCCAAAGTTCTTTTTCACATATGAGCTTCAAAAGCAAGAAGTTTTAAATGGTCATCAAATTCGATCTATCGATAATTTGGCAGATTTATTTACAAAAGTACTCCTTATAGCCATATTTGAGAAGTTTGTCAATAAAATTGGTATGCACCAACTAAGAGATTTTTGATATAAATCATGTTCTCATGAGGAGGAGATTTTAGTACACTATGTTCTTTTTCCCTTAGACTAGATTTTGTCCTATTGGATTTTCTTGATAAGATTTTTAACGAGACAGTGTCATGGCGTAAGTCTCTACAAGAATAATGTATTTTTTTCTTTCACTAAAATTTTTTCCCACAACATTTTTCATTTGTAAGATTTTAATAAAACATATTTTTTATAATAGACATTCAAAGAGAGTATTGCGATAATATTGATGATAATATTTAAGTAGTATAGTATGATTGGATGTCTATTATTATCTCTATAGATAGTTTTGTTATATAAATAAAATTCTATTTCTATTTCTTTGTTATTTTTTATACTTATAAATAAATGTTACAATCAATAAAATTACTTTTTCTTTTCTCTATTCTCAATAATTATTTTTTATTTTATAATTTTTTATAAGAATAGTATAGTCTAAATTAAAAACGGTTATCAACTTCTAGATAGAGCTTAAAATTAACAACTGATTGAGCTCCCAACAGCTAAGTCTAACAACTGTTACTATTGAATACATATCAGCCACACCAAATGCCTCCTTATTTGTCACATCTATTTTCAGAATAGAAAGAAAGAAACAACTGGGCCGGATTGAACCAAGAACGGCTGATGAAACCGGTTTGATATGTGGTCTGGTCGAAACCATCGCCCAAGGGCCATCATATTTCATAGATTCCATAGGGTCTGCAATTGCGCCAGCTTTAAAAGCTACAGAATCTTTATTTATTAATCTAATTTAATGAACTCTTTTTGTCTTCTTCTTAGGTCTGAGAACTCAACTGAACACTCCACTCACAGACGAAGGGAGAGATCCGAGCACTCTAGTGGTGGTGATGGCAACGACGTCGTCTTCTTCAACATCATCATCGTCAAATAAGAAGAAGGAAGGATTAGGGTGGATAGAGTGGTTAAGGGGATGGATGTATGTGATACATGAGATGCTTTTTCAAAGAATAATGGCTAGTCATTTACAAAACCCTCTCCCTTTGCCTCCCATTAATGACCTTACTTGCATTGTCACTGGATCCACCAGCGGTATCGGCTGCGAAATTGCCAGGTCTATTTTCTAATTTTGCTACTTCAATTTTTATCTCCGGTTGAAATTAATAATTGGGTAGGTGAAAATGCCATGAAAAGTTTCCTTTTTTGCTGATATGGTCGCTTAGCCATGAAATTTTACAATTGATTGTTAGATTAATGGAGGGGTATATATTTATTTAATAGATAATTTCTTCCAAGAAATTCGGGAATTGGTGATAATGAATCGTTTTGCTTTCCCATTATGTTTAGGTGAAAATTCTTTGGTATTTAGTATATTACAGTCTTTGGATTAATTAAGTGTATGCAAAAATAAACTAAATTTTGAGTTCATTGTTTGCATTAGCTCTCTTTTAGAGTGAGAATAAAAGAGAGGTATTTTTGATATCATGTTTAAGTTTTGATTTTCATGGGTTTAAACAAATTGTAAAATCTGAGAATTGGTGTGAAATAACTTGGAGAATCTATGCTTTGGACCTTGCATTCCATAGGCATTATTTCCGAGGTCCCATCAACCACTCCCAGAGTTAGGATGGCCAAATAAGTGCTGAAAGCCTTAAAATTTCTGTAACCGTCATATTCATTTTTCAATCAGACAATATAGAGTTGTAGAACGTATATTTGTATGCTTAATAACCCTAAATCTTTAAGGATTTGGACTCCTAACAGGAGCCATAGAATATACTACTTTAGCTTGGGAAACCTGAACAAAAACCGCATGTTAAATACTAATAGCACATCTGTTTTCATAAAATCAGGAAATTACTGTTGAATATAGGTTTTCTACTGCATCATAACACTGATGGATGTTCAATTTGATTTTCTACTACTATAATGTGTTGAAAAAGTTTGCATCTTCATTTTCTTTTTAACCAAGGGAGTTTGGGCTGCTTATTTTACTAATTGAACATAAAAAACATTGCTGTGCAATCTTTTTTCTTGATGGATAGTGAATCTATTCTCTTCCATTGAATAGGCAATTGGCAGAGGCAGGGGCACATGTGGTTATGGCAGTGAGGAATCCAAAGGTAGCCCATGAGTTGATCCAGAAATGGCAGAATGAATGGTCTGGAGTTGGCCTCCCGCTCAACATTGAGGTATCTGATAGTTTCAGATGATCAGTTCATGATATAAGTCTAAATTGTATTCTAATAGATCCGTTTGCTAAAATTTATTGTTTGAATCTTCAAATGAACATTTGATTGTTATATATGAAAGACAAAATGTACAAATTGAAAAAAATCATAGCCAAGAAGTTTTTTCTGCGCCTTGCAGTTTGAATCATTGACGTATATTTGTGGTTCTCAAGGTGATGGAACTTGATCTTCTCTCCTTGGATTCAGTTGTGCGGTTTGCTGAAGCATGGAATGCACGCTCAGGACCTTTGCACGTTCTAGTTAATAACGCTGGGATGTTTGCCATTGGAGGTTGGTCTTTTTTAGCCATTCCCCAAACGCTACTTATATTATTTCCCTTCTCTCGGCTATACATATTTTATTTGTCGCTTCAAATTTGTCATTCGTACTATAAATTATCTACCTTAAATGGTATGGTATGCTTATAAATTAAAATCTTTGGTCTTTTAATTGAAATTGTGGTGCTTTGATTGTTTACATGTGTATTTGGATTGTGAAATCTCTGGAAAGTCCTATATATTCACTTTCTATTTTAAGTTTAGGTTAGTCATAGATTCAAGTGGGAGAAATATTGAAAGAGAGAGAAATAGAAATACATTGAAATCCCTTCAAATGTGAGGTCATGAATAATTGCAGTAGATGAGGAAGTTCACCAGCCAATAGTAGGGGTGGGCATCAGTTCGGTTTAGTTCAGTTTGAAAACTGACAATCCTAAAAATTTCAAAACCAAACTGAACCGAATAAACCCTCTAAACTGAATTTTAAATTTTGGTTTGGTTCGATTCGGTCTGGCTGGAAATCGGTTTTCTAATTTGGTTTTTATTTTTTATATATAATATAATATATAAATATATATTAATAGTGTATAAATATATAATATATAAAATAATTATTTATAAAATAACATATAATATATGAAATAAAAGTAAAAATAATATTAAAAGTATTAAAAATATATCTAAATATATAATTTCGGTTTTTCGGTCGGTTCCAACCTCTAAAATTGAACTGAAAACTGAAAACCAAAATTGTTTAAAATCTCAAATCGAACCACTAACCTTGACTACCTAATAACCGAACCAAACATGTAATTTCTGTTCAGTTTGGTTCGAAAAATCAGTCCAGTTCAATTTTTGCTCGCCCCTAGCCAATAGTAAATTCCTATAATTTTCTAATGACAACCGCTGCATGTGTTGTCAAGCTCAAGTCCAATCTGACTTTTGACTTGCTAATTGTTTTCTTATGATATTTGGGTTTGCAAAAGCAAAGAGGAAGAATATAGAAAGGGGGAGTCAAATAGGGAGTATATGGAATCCCTTCACATGTCAATGGTATTTATAATGTATAAGAACAATAAGATTATGACAACCAAGGGTAAGGTTCCTACTGTGTTTTAGTGATAGGTGTTACTGCACACAGGGGTTAGAGGAGTATGTGGAATCCCTTTACTTGTCATGTCATTGGTACTTCTAGTGGATAAGCATTGTAAGATCTTGCCAACCAATGGTAAGCTTCCTACTATGTTTTAGTGATAGGGGTTACTCCACACAAGGGTTAAGAAAAGAATCCCTCTAGAGGAGGCTGTTCTGAAATTAAGGCAGCCCTTATTTAGTGTATAACTTTGACAGGCAAAAAAAAAAAAAAAGGGTTGTATTGTACATTGAAAATGTGTGCACATTTTGAAGAGTGTATAAGTTGCCTACTCTTTTGAAAGCGGTAATTATCTTTAAGATTGGTGAGCATCTTTACCTTACATATGTTCTCCTTTACTTCCTTTCCAAAGTGTATACAATTGAAATAAAAGTGAGAGAAGAAGAAAAGGTAAAAAAAAAAAAGTACCTGTTTCTCACTTGCTCTATTTCCAATCCAAATCCCTCGTTACCTTCTTTGTAGATACATAGCTAACCAGATAATTCTACCCACCTTTGAAATACTTGGATCATTTCTCTGTTACTTCATCATGTCTTGATGCCACATAGCACCTATAGTGATTGCAATGAACACTTTTGCTTCTCTAGCATCGCCTAGCCAACAACATTGATCATGAAACCACTACCAAAAGGTCTTATTGATTGACAACAAACTTGTCTTAAGGAGCCTATTTGGTTCATTATAGAGATTTGGCTTGAGTGAAAAGGATAGTGAGCCTATAAATCATTCCTTTTTGAGTTATCTTGGTGGTATTATTGGTTATAGTTGAGCTAAATGAATCATAGACCATGGATCTAGTTTGTTTGGTTGCCTTGTCATTATGTAAAAATACGGCTTTCAATGTCTTGAAATTCTTTTGTACGACTCAGTAATGTAAATTTATGGGCATGTATTCTTGGCACAAAGGATTTTGCAGAAAAAGGGAGAGGCTAATGCACGTATATGTTGTTTAGTATTCTGCTGATTTGGTGGAGTAGGGGTGTAATGCATGTGAAAGATGGAATGATAATTGGCCTAGTGAAGCCACTTAGGGCAAATACAACATAGCATGATGGGAGGGCTATGTTGCACAGAAACTCTTGGGAGGTCACGTTTCGGAAACATTTCCTATCTGGAAACTCACGGAAACTTGATTGAAACGTTTCGGGCACATTTTCATAATTTAAAAAAATTAGAAACTCATTTTTATAAACGGAAACCTGTTTCCAAGTTTAAAAAAAAAAAATCAGCTTGCTTAGCTCAACCTCTAAACAAAAATATTCATTCCCGACTTAATTTTTCCCTATATATAATAATAGTTTTCCTTATATATAATAATAATAATAATAATAATAATAATTATTATTATTATTATTATTTTATATATATATATATATATATATATATATATATATATTAATATTTATAAATATACCTCCATATTTTTTATATCTACGCATTTCCTCCACCTTTCGTTTCCTACATTTTTCAAAAATACGGTTGCCCTATTTCCTGTTTCTGTGCTACCTAGTGGGAGGAAGACTATAGATGAGTACTAGTAATTTGTTTGGTTTCTTATTTTCAACATGGAGTGTCACAAAAAAAAGGAGGCCAATTGAAGTTTTATTTATTGCTTGGTTTCTCATGTTGCCATTGTATTTATTCTCACACTCACTTGGCTATTTGGAATTTGCCCTTTTCTTTTTAATTTGTCAATTTTTTTTTAGGAGAATTAGGGAATCTCGGTGTTTTGGAGACTTTTCTTGATTTATCATGGAGAGAGTTTGAAGGTAGAAATGATGACAAAGTACTTTGTTATTGCACTCTTTTCGCCAATTATGGAGTATTTAAATGGCAAGGACCTAAATTTCTTAACTTTTGTGCCTTTCAAAATATTGTCGAGTGTCATTCATCATGATCAGTGGCGATTATTCTTTTAGTTTCTTACTTTGCTTTCTTTGCTTTCCATATATATGTGTTTCTTAGGTTGGAAGGATAATCTCTTTCTCTTTTTAAATTTTATTGTCATATAGAAGAACAAAAATACTTATTGTCCTCTTATTGCATTACTCCTTATCAAGATACACTTTTGTTCACAAAAGAAAAGGAAAAAAAAGGATCAGAAAATAGGTGGAAACATAATTTGAAACATGGCGTTATTTCCTCTTTAGATAGATAGGTTTTGAAGACAAAAGCTTATTTTGAGTCTCGACTTTTGTTAATAAGTGGAATGGAAAAAATAAATGCAAATGACAACCAAGAAGGAATTATTTCTTGATGTGTGTTGTGTTCTACAGCAATCGTGAGCTTAATTTTCAATTCTTTTACATTATTCTTGTTCTTGGTCTATTTGGAATCAACTTCTTGATATTTCGAGCTTGTGCAACAAGTTGTATTATTGATTTTGAAGTTCTAGGGATTTGGAAGGGAGAAGTTGGCCAAAAAGGTTATGAAATGTGCTAGTTTTGTATTCAATGATCATTTTGTGTATTTGGCTGGAAAGGGATGCAAGGATCTTCAAGGATCAAGTTTCACCCTTTTATTTAATGTTGAATATATGCAATCCTTTATGAGTTTGTGCTATGTCATGGTTTTCTACTTCTAGCCCTTTCAAAGGGATTTGATTATTTATTTTTTCCTTTTTGTCTCACCTAAAGAGTACACTTTTATCTCCCTTAATTTCACGCTATAATAGTTTCTTCTTTACCTAAAGGAAATTGTTAGAAAAAAAGTTTTATAGGAGTGTTGAAATGAGAAAAAGAATTGATGGTGGTGGCAAGCTTGGACTGCAATAAAAATGAAAATTTTCAGGATTTTTTTGCCTGCTTTAGTTTAGTACTCTTTTCAACACGAGTTGTTTAGCATCTCCATTAGTTTGTTGCTTTTAAATATCAGATGATACAATACCTAACGAATTTCCAAGGTAGTGATCTGATGAACATTGATACACTGTGTGTGATTCAGATCTCACAATGAATTGTTGTTGAATTGGACAATTCACATGAATCATCCATGATGAAATGCTATGGGATAATTTGAAATGGTACAGCGAGGAAAAAAAAGAAATTTTCAGTATGTATATATATATATATATATATAATTGCAGAGAAAAAAAAAATGAAAAAGAAAAAGATGAAGCCAAGGATCTCACAGAAGACTTGCAGCAGTAGTGTAACAAGAGGTGAAGAAGAGAAGCATCATGAAAATTCTATTCTTTAGCATCATGAAAATTCTATTCTTTCTTCTTTCTTCCTTCACTCTCTGTTTCTTATCCATTTACCGATCTCTCTTCTTCTTCTTCTTCTTCTTTTTTTTATTTTTTTATCCGCTGACAGTACACTTTTAATGTATCTAGATTCTAGAGACTTCTTTTTTCCTTTCGATTCACTTTTTCCTTTCTTTCTTCTTATTATTTTTGTTGTTGTTGTTTTACTACTGCTTAGTTTACAATGAATGTATGATTTAAAAAATTTTACAAATTTATTTTTTAAAATAATGAAGTAAATTTTTTTTTTTTTGTAAAATTTTGATTGGGTTTGGAAATTAAAATCTCATAATTTTTAAAATGGGTCTAGTATCACTAATCAAAGCCCATTGGTTAAACATAAAATTTATTTGTTAGATTATATTTCAAATATATACGATTTAATATAAATTAAAATTATTTAAATATAAAAATAAATAAATTCCTTATGAATCCAAGTAAAAATTAAAATTCTCTTCTATGTTACTCCCTCCGTCCCAAAATGGTTGTTTATTGTTCCTTTTTAGGATGTCTCAAAACACTTGTCCACTTTAAAAATAGTTATAGGTATTTGTCTATTTTATCCTTATTAATTGAAAGGTGTGTGTTCTCAAAATTAATAATAAAAGTGGTAATAAATGAGTATATGCAAGGATATAAGTGGAAAAATATAATAAAATTTATGAGTTGGTAAGCAATTAATGATGTTTTCTTAAGCTGTGTGAGAAAAAAAAGTGGGTAACCTTTTTGGGACGGTGGGAGTATTTACATATTGTCTTGTAAATTTTTTTTTTTCTTATTCTATATTGATTTGAGTCATTTGCTATTGGTTTGAAAAAATTCACGATAGCGTGGACGATTTAGTCTGATACAGAGTAATTCAATTTGATTCACGATTCATGATTCTGAAACCATTTCCGAAATCATTATTTAAAACCATGGTTGCTGCTAATGGTTTGGATGCCTTTTTGATTGAGTGTAGAGTAGTTATATTATTTTCATCGGAATTATTAACAACTGCATATTAGTTACATGGATTTCGCATTCATATACATGATGAGAGTGTCGATAACTAATGTGTGGGCATTGTATTCAGAACCACAAAAGTTTTCAAAAGATGGGTATGAAGAACACATGCAAGTGAATCATCTGGCTCCTGCATTGCTTTCAATATTGCTTTTGCCATCCCTAATTAGAGGCTCTCCCAGCAGAATTATCAATCTGAATTCAGTTGTAAGTTCCATAGTTAATAAAATTATAGAATGCCTATTTTCTGCTCTATTCTCTTTCTTAAAAAATGAATCTATGAGCATATTTTCTTTTTTAACATATGTTTCTTTGAGCCTCTTTGGGAATTTATAAAATTGTACTGGCCATTGGTTGCTGAGTGTTAGAGAATTATGGATGATAGATGTTAATCATGGCTTACATCCTCTTTTACTATGTTCAACAGTTTATGTTTTAAATTGAAGAAGGAATTCATTTATTAGATGGGAAGCCTGGTGGATCCTTCATGTACATTTACATTAATGGAATGCTTAGTAACAATGTCTGTCTTTCATATAATTTAGTCAAAGAAATGCTATAGCCTGAGTATCTAGTGATTATGCAAAGGGAAAAGCCTGGAATAAACAAGGGAAAGAAAAGGAAAAGCAGCCAAACAATATCATAGCTGTAAGAGTTGATACTTAAAGCCAAAGAGGGAAGATAGGATACGCATTCATTTTGTCTTTCAACATTTTCAAACAGATTGAAATTACAAGCAGTGGACGGTCCATAAAGCAGTTGCTACAATGTACCCGTGCCAGACAATCTTCTCCTCCTGTATCACCAATTGCCAAACTGCAACCAACTGCGTTATTATATTAAGAAGCACCCATCTATTCCAGATAAAGAGAACCAAAGACAACTTCCTAGCCACTGAATAATGGAGCATAATATGTTTAATTCTCTCTCCAAAATCCAACCTACTTTCACAAATGATGTCAATTAGACAACTTAATTGCCCCTTGTCAAATTTTCCAAGATGAAAATTTTTGCTTCTGCTGCAGTCCATCAGAAGAAAGCCAATTTCCTTGTACTTCTAATTTTGCATAAGCGGTTCTTGAATAGTTCATAAAACTGGTCCTCATACATTGCTTCTCTCATCAATTTTTGTAACTGGTTCTTGAATAATTCATCACATGACATCTGTAATTTTTTCTCATCCTTTTACTGTCACATTCTTACACTTTCACGTCTGGGAGTGGTTTTAACATTTTTTCTTGTGTAGATGCATTATGTTGGCTTTGTTGACACAGAAGATATGAATGTTGTTTCTGGGAAGCGAAAGTATACAAGTTATGTGGGATACACTGGCAGCAAATTAGCACAGGTGTGCCTAGCAGTTGACGATTTGGTCCAAAAAGTTCTTTCACATTTTGACTAGAGTTGTTTTCATACTGGTTTTATGAAAAATCAGTATTACTTTTGCATTCCATGGGGGCTAACAAGATTTTACTCTCCCCTCTACACCACAAAAAAAAAAAAAAAAAAAAAAAAAAAAAAAAAAAAAAAAAAGGCCATTTGTATTGGACAATAAATGAAAATGTTTGCTTTAACCAAATATTTTTGCATAGATTAAGTTCTTGATAATAATCGGCTACTTTTTGGCACACACCACCATATTAAGTTTTATTTCCTGTCAGCTTTGAGCTAATGAAGTAGAATCACAGCCTGCACAATCATATAAAAGGCCCTATTTTTGAAGAAATGGATATGATGCTGCCCAAACATTCTATTTCAAGATTCCTATTTCAATTTCATTTCTGAGATAAAGAAACATACCCTAATGGTGACTTTCAAAATTATACTCAAAATTAGATTTCACTTTCACCTTAGCGAAGTGACTCAAACATGGAGACAGGATAAAATTTTGGATTCTTTGTATAGCAAACGAACATTGCTAAAACCTCTAATTTCTATTCCAGGTTCGCATTACATTGCTATTTCCAAATTGGACCATGCAGTCCATAATGGAATGTAAATGGGCATGTCTTTAAGTTTTTGTGAACATTAATGCAATGAATTTAAACATGGTGGTCTTTGGATTGCAGATCATGTTTAGTAGTGTTCTTCACAGACGCCTTCCTGCTGAATCCGGCATTAGTGTAGTCTGTGTATCGCCTGGAGTTGTCCACACGAATGTTGTAAGTCTCTTGAGAAATTCACTCTCTTTTTATCTCAGAAAAAGGATATGCTCACATACATATGCATGAAGTTACTTCAGCTCATATTTTGAATAATGAAATAATGGGTATGCTTATCGATATTACTGATTTGCACATATATATATATATATATATATATATATATATATATATATATATATATATATATATATATATATATTATTTGACATGGAGCACAACCTATTGTTAGTTTGTTAGATAAGCATTTTTATTCTCCCTCACAACCAGCTGTTATATTTATATTTCTTTTTAGTTGGGACCAAAAATTTTTATTGAATCTATTGATAATACTAGCTTCTTAGTTCATTAAAAAAGACTAATCCTATCATTAGTCCAACTTTTTTAGGTTATGCACATCAATTAAAATGTTTATATATATACTGTATTAATTCTTCATTCCTTCTTTAGTTATAGTATATAGTTGGATATCCTTTTCCATTGCTGGTTTTTGCTTTCCAGATTTGTCAAAACAAATCATGCATGATTTGTTTGAAATAGTTTTATGTCTGTTGATATTTCAAGTCATAGATGTTTTCCTTTTCCTTAGTGTAGTTAAAAGCGAAAGGCGCATTCAAGTGAATATGCCTTCCTATCGCTTTAAAGTGCAAAGCGCAAAAGAAGTGCTTGCCTGAATGAAGCAAGGCGGAAAATCTTTATAATAATTAATTAATAAAATAATAATGCTAAACAATTAAAACTTATAAAAGTCACTAATAATAGCAAATATTCTAAAACTAGATATCATTATTGGACTCCTTGCCTAATTCCTCAACAATCATAACCAAAAGATGAAATTTTACACTAGACTAGAGACAAGATAAAATGTTCATACCTTTTCCTGTCAAA
Source organism: Reutealis trisperma (assembly GCA_947687605.1). Taxonomy (NCBI): domain Eukaryota; kingdom Viridiplantae; phylum Streptophyta; class Magnoliopsida; order Malpighiales; family Euphorbiaceae; genus Reutealis; species Reutealis trisperma. The sequence goes on along the minus strand of CANTUT010000250.1, from coordinate 377,072 downwards.
GATCTGACAAATAGAGACAATGGAGAGAACAAAAAGAGACCAAAAATGAAAAGAAAAATAGCCGGCAATATGAGGAATTTTAAAAGATAAAAATTAATGGGTTAGGAATTTTAAAAGATAAGTTATTAGGTTAAAAGATAATTTTTTTTAATCTAATAACTAAAAGATAAAAAAACCATATAAACCTAAATATGTGAGGCCTTAATTAAACAAACCAAACTGAGTTGCTGCCGTATTGTTTTATGACTTTTATTTAAAATAAATTTCAGAAAAAATTAAAAATATATATATAACTTTGTCGCCTCTTAAAAGAGGAGCCTCATACGCTGTATGAAGCGTTTAGGTTAATCAGCACTTTGCTTTCGCTTTTGCGCCTAGGTGCACAAAGCGATTGCTTTTAAACTCACTGCTTTTCCTTTATGATGGCCATTTCTATTATTTCTCAGAAACTTTCTAGAGAATGATGCTGGTATTATTCATTAAAGCATCTTTGGACTTTGTAAATCCATTCATCAATTACTTTATATGCATTTCTTTCCTTTTGTTTTAATGGGTACACTCTTCATTTATCTTGTCGTGCCTGTTTCACAATTGCATGTGCACTTCATTATGATGTGCAGAATGCATCATGAAAAACACAATTAACTAAACTATATTTTAGGAACAGGGAAAGCCAGTTGAACACTTAGCATATGCTGATCATTATTTTCAGTTTTAGAGATCATTTTTTTTTATGTGCACTTGATGAAACTTAATCATGGGGTTTCTGGGGTTAAATTAAATGTTATTTGTTTATTTGTGTGATATTTATTGGACTAAGCATGCTTTCAAATTAATAATTGTCTTACTGTTAATCATATGTTTCAATGTTATTCAAATGCAGGCAAGGGATCTTCCCAAATTTGTGCAAGCAGCTTATCACCTGATACCATATTTTATCTTAAGTGCTCAAGAGGGTGAGTCTCCCTAGTGCTAGCATATTGTTTCTTCTGAGTTACATAGGACAATGATGGCATCTTTTATCAAATCTTGATGAGATAATATAGTCTTTTGGTTTGTGTGTTGTCATTAATCCAATTAGAATTACTTGTATGTGATCCATTGCATGTTACTTCTAGTTTCTCTGTTTTATTCAACCTTGCGAATGTCAAGGAGCTTCATTAGAAGTTTCAGGAGTTGAAATAGGGTTGTGCATGCCACTTTATAAGAAGCTTCATTCTTCAAATTATCTGTATAACTATTAATCTTTGATATTAGTCATATATATGCCATAGGAATCTTACAATTTGAAGAAGAAATTTCAAAATTAGTTGCTTTTGCATGTATATGTTCCCAATATGCTTATATATTAAGCTTTTGGGAGACATAAGTGGAGGCAAGGACCTTCTGTCTTAGTGGCTTCTGATTGGGTTTTTCCCAGTCTCATATATGTAGAGGTAATCTAAATGAATAATATGTTTCTGAGTACTACATTACTGGAATGTCTGCAAGAAGCTTGAATGCTTCGTTTTGGTGGTCTTATGCAAACAAGAATGGGGAGCTACATCTAGTACTTTGGTGGTATCGACTCCAGGTTATGGCATAAGTATCAAAAAAGGAGTGTCATGTAACATGATGAGCAAACCCCATTCCCACCTATCAACAAAGATCAACCCTATAAAATTTTTCAAGGAGGTGCATATAGACATACAAGAATAAACCCTTCTTCAGCTGTGCTACATAAATAGCAAGGAGTTTGAGAGAGGTGTTATTGAGGGGTGTAGAATAACGTGTTTCTATATATTATACAAAGGTAATATACTATGGTATTTATACACAAGCTTCCTATTCTAAATATGGTAACTACCATCTATGAAAGATATGAATAGATACTATACAACTCATCATATCAAATCTTTCCTTAACACTCCCCCTCAAGTTGGAGCATAGATGTTTATCATGCCCAACTTGTTACACATGTAAACGATTCCCATTCAAGGATTTAGAGAAGATATCTCCTAACTACTCCCTAGTCTTCACATATTCAGTAGACATGAGACCTTCTTGTATCTTTTCATGGACAAAATGACGGTCAACTTCAATATGCTTAGTCCGTTCATGAAATACAGGATTACAAGCTATATGTAACGCAACTTGATTATCATACCACAACTTGGCCGGCATAGACGTTTTGAGGCCAACTTCAACTAAAAGCTGATATATCCAGATGATCTCACAAGTAGCTTGTGCCATAGCTCTGTACTCTGATTCTGCACTTGATCGAGACACCACATTTTGTTTCTAGCTCTTCCACGAGACTAAATTACCTCCAACAAAAATGCAATAGCTCGTAGTAGATCTTCGGTCAATTTTAGATCCTGCCCAATCTGCATCTGAGAAACACTTAATATAGGTGTGCCCATGATTTCTGTAAAGTATCCCAAGACCTGGAGCTCCCTTCAAATAACATAGAATATGTTCTAAAGCGGCCCAATGTTGAACTGTAGGAGATGACATAAATTGACTAACGACACTAACTGAATGAGCAATGTCAGGTCGAGTTACTGTAAGATAGTTCAACTTTTCAACCAAACGTCTATACTTTTCTGGCTCTTCAAACAAGTCTCCATCCTTCGTTAGCTGCAAGTTAGGCATCATAGGAGTACTGCATGGCTTGGCACCAATCTTTCCTATTTCAGCTAACAAGTCGAGCACATATTTTCTCTGGGATAAGAAAATCCCTTTCTTATTTCTCATTACCTCAATCCCCAAAAAATATCTTAGAGCTCCTAGATCTTTTGTGTGAAACTGATTCTGAAGAAAAGTCTTTAATGATGAAATCCCTTCAGTGTCATTTCCAGTAATAACAATATCATCCACATACACCACTAGAAAGGTGCTGCCAAATGCAGATTGCCTATAGAAGTTGGAATGATTGGACTTACATTTCTGCATCCCAAACTGCTCCAATGCAAAACTAAATTTGCCAAACCAAGCTCGAGGACTCTGTTTCAGACCATATAGAGATTTCCTGAGATGACATACCTTCCCATACTCCCTCTGAGCAACAAATCCAGGAGGTTGCTCCATATAAACTTCCTCCTGAAGATTACCATGCAAGGAATTTTTGATATCTAATTGATGCAAGGACCAGGTTTGAGAAGCTGCCATAGATATCAACAAGCGAACAGATGTTAGCTTAGCAACAGGAGAAAATGTATCAGTAATCCACACTATAAGTTTGAGCATAGCCTTTAGCCACTAAGCGAGCCTTAAGCCGAGCAATAGAGCCTTCAGAATTGTGTTTGACAGCAAATACCCACTTGCACCCTATAACCTTTTTTCCTGCAGGCAAATCTACCAAAGTCCAAGTATCATTAGCATCCAAAGCATTCATTTCCTCTATCATAGCATCACGCCAGCCAGAATCAGATAAGGCTTCATGAATGGTTTTAGGAACAGATATAGAGTCTAAAGATGTGACAAAGGAGCTGGAAGAAGAAGACAAATGATCATACGATACAAAAGACGAAATAGGATAAGTACATTGATGTTTACCTTTCCGTTGTGCAATACGAACATGTAGATCACTGTCCCCTTAATCTGATGCCGAAGAACCAACCAGTTCCAGACATGGATTAGATTGTTTTTGCCTTCTGGAATAAACCTCAAGAATGGGTGGTTTTGGTTTTGGTGGTTCAGGTAGTATTTGAGATGGTGGGTCAGGTTGAGATGTAGGAGGACTAGAGGGAACATGATTGACAGTATAAACAAGCAAATCATCATCCTCTCCCGTAGAAAAAGAGGCAGGAGAAGCTGGAAAGAAAGGTAAATGTTCATGAAAAGTAACATCAGCAGATACAAGATATTTTTGGAGTTTAGGACAGTAACATCTATACTCCTTTTGTAATAGAGAATAACCCAAAAAGACACATTTTAAGGATTTGGGATCAAGTTTAGTTACCTAGGGTCAAACATCACGAACAAAACAAGTACTCCCAAAGATTCTTGGCTCAATAGGAAACATAGATTTAGTAGGAAACAAGACATGATAAGGAATCTCACCTTGAAGAACAGATGAAGGCATACGATTTATCAGAAAATAGGCTGTGGAAACTACATCAGTCCAGAAATATTTTGGAACATTCATTTGGAAAAGAAGTGCTCTGACTGTTTCAAGAAGATGTCTGTTTTTTCTTTCTGCTACACCATTTTGTGATGGTGTGTCAACACAAGAAGTCTGGTGAAGAATGCCATGTTGAATTATGTATTGTTGAAAGTTTTCAGACAAATATTCTTTGGCATTATCACTTCTCAAAGTTTGCACAGACATATTAAATTGTGTTTTGATCTAAGCACAAATAGCACGAAAATGATAAAAAACTTTGGAACGATTTTTCATTAAATAAAGCCAAGTTACTCGAGAAAAGTCATCAACAAAAATAACAAAATATCTGAATCCAGATTTAGACACAATAGAACAAGGATCGCAAACATCAGTATGAACTAACTCGAATGTAATACTTGCTCTTTTATTGATACGAGAAACAAAAGGCAAACGATAATCCTTGGCAAATTGACAAGACTCACAATCTAACGAGGAAAGACTCTGAAATTGAGCACACAGTTTCTTTAAAGTAAGCAGGGAAGGATGCCCCAACCGACAATGAGCTTCAAAGGCATTTGAAACGCTGGAGCATGCAATGGAATTGGGTACTTGATTATCCAGAATGTAAAGACCTTCTGATTCATGCCATTTACTAATAATCTTCTTCGTAACCAGATCCTGAAAAAGACAATAATTAGGAAAAAATGAGACAAAATAATTTAAAGCATGAGTAATTTTATTGATGGAAAGTAGGTTAAAAGCAAATTCAGGTAAACTTAAGACGAAATCTAAAGTAATTAATGATGTTGGTTGAGCAGTGCCAGTGCCAACGATAGAAGAAAAAGATCCATCAGCTAGTGACTCTATAAGGAATTTTGGAAGGCTCAATAGATGAAAGTAGTTTAGGATTACCTGTCATATGATCTGTGCATGCAGAATCAATGACCCAATTGGAAGACGAAGCAAGACAAGCAGTGGGTTTACCTGGCTCAATGCTAGGATGGACAGAAGAGGATGAATTTTTTAGAGCTTCCTGATACTGAGTGAACCTAGCATACTCATCAGCAGAAATGGTGAAGGTCTGTGCAGGTGTTGGTGTAGTGGTTGCCACGTTTGTTGTATGTGTTCTTTGATTCTTGTTCAACAGCTTCAGACAAGAACGCTTGGTATGACCAGGCTCATGACAACAGTAACAGACAATAGCATCTCCAGTATCTCTGCTTTGATAAGTTTGATTCCCATTACCTCCCTCTTTGACAGTATTCCTTGAATTTGTCCACCTGCTCTGTCTACTAATAAGGGCACTAGATGATTGATGAGAAAAGGTTGTACCAGTACTTGTATCAGTACGAAGTATCCTAGAAAATGCTTCTTGAAGGGAAGAGATTTCAGCACTAGACAAAATTTGAGACTTAGCAACTTCAAATCGAGAATCTAGCCCTGCTAGAAAACTCATCACCGCCATTTTTTCTCGCTGAGCCTGTTGTACTTTTATATCACTGCTAAAAGGAAGAGCATTATTCAGCTCTTCATAAGTCTTCTTAAAATTTATAAAATAGGCCTGAAGGGACTACTCCTGTTGTTCAGCCTTATAAAACTTCTTACATACATCATAAATCTGAGACAAATTTCCTTTCCCAGAATACAAAAATTCCAAATACTCCATTAGTTCTTTCACATACTCACAATGATTAACTAGGCCTACAATCTCATTATCAATAGAATTCTTAATTTGCAAAAGCAACCTAGCATCATTTCTTACCCAATTAATCCATTCTTTACTTGATTCATCTTTAGGAGGATCATGAGTGAGATGCTCATCTTGAGATAGACTTCTCAAGTAAATCTTGATAGTTCTAGACCAATCCAAGAAATTATTCCCATTTAATTTATGTTCAGTAATTTTAGTTCCTGCATGAACTCCATCAGTGACAATAAATTATTTCTGATCATCAGCCATCATAAACCCAGCTAATAAACAACAACAGAATACCCAAATAGGGTAAATCTCACAAAGCAGTATCCAAAAAATCTATCAAGCAGACTACCAGGTAAGTATTCAAGACAACTAACCACACACAGTCGCTGGAAATGATGAGGCGACGCCAGAAACACTAACTGGAGAGCCTGTCCACGTTCCACGCGCCTACACGTGCCGGCGCTTGAGAAGAGAGCCGAAAGCTTCAGCGGCGTGTGAGCTCCACTTGCTGAGATCTGGGTCGCCAGATTTTGTGGGATGGCTGATCGGTGGGAGGGCTTTCTGTTAGTGCCGGCAGTGAGTATAAGTGAACACTCTGACCAACAGCTACTCACTGGGTAGCTTGAAGATACTGAACTAAACTGCTCACCAGGCAGTATTCTCACTCAAAACACTCAAAACACTTCTGCTCAAAGGGCAGAAGTTAAACAGAAGGTAATCAGAGAGGGAGAGGCTCTGATACCATGTAGAATAACGTGTTTCTATATATTATACAAAGGTAATATACTATGGTATTTATACACAAGCTTCCTATTCTAAATATGGTAATTACCATCTATGAAAGATATGAGCAGATATTATACAGCTCATCATATCAAATCTTTCCTTAACAAGGGGAATTGTTGAAAATCCAACCTGCCTTTCTCCCTCTTTCTTGTGTTTTCTACAGCTCTTTTACCTTCCAGATTTCTTTCACGTAGATGGACTAGTAATCAAGATTTTTAAGTAGCTAGGAAAGAATACTTTCATCTCCTTAATAATGGATACTTCCAGATTATTCAAAACTTTCTATTATGTACCTGAAGGTGAAGTTTTTGAAGCTTCTTACTTCTCTACCAATTTTTAGGATTTAGTTTGGTCACCCAATGGTTTCCTTTTGAAAGTAAGCAAAAATGGTCTTCCTAGTAGGGGTGAGCAAACAATCGGTCCAGCTCAAAACCAAATCAAACTGAAAAAACTGAAGTTTACATTTTCATCAAACCGAATTGAATCAATATAAGAGTGAAAACCGAACTGAACTGAACCTAAAAAGTTTTGTTTCGGTTCAGTTCAGTTTGGTTCATTGGTTATTGACATTTAAAATTTCAGTCCCCAAAAAACCAAAACACTGTTAAATTTGAATAGACATATATATATATATATATATATATATATATATATATATATATAATAGCCTTGTCAAATACTCCCTGTGTCTCAAAAAGATTATTCAATTTTTTTTTTTAGGATGTTGTAAAAATACTTGTCCACTTTAAAAATAAATATAGGTATTTCTCTATTTTATCTTTATTAATTGAAAGGTATAGTACTTATTTATTCTCAAATTAATAAAAAAGATACTAATAAATAAGTATAAGTAAGGGTATAAGTGGAAAAATATAATAAAATCTATAGGACTATAAGTTGGTAAGTAATTAATTATATTTTCTTATATTGTGAGAAGAGAAAGTGGATAATCTTTTTGGATAGAGAGTATAAAGTTGTGATTTGATTTAACAAAATTATTATATATATATATATATATATATATTAAAAAACCGAACTGTTATATTATAAAAACTGAATTCAGTTTCGATTCTGTTTTGCTCATCCCTACTTCCTGGTATAATAGGCAACCAGAAAAATCAGATTTCATGGTAGGGTAGGGAAAACTGGATTGTACCCGCCAAGGTCATCTGAGTTTGTTTTTCTGAGATGGAGCTAAGTTTGTCCAAGTTACTGCTGCCTAAATGAAACTCATGATATATGAAGCAAAGAAAACTGTGTTGCACCAAGATCATCCTGATAAAGAATCTTAAAGAGGATAAACTTTCCTGTTGACACTGAAAGTGGAAACAATGACACAGCATAATTCCTCGTGAGATGATTCCTTTAGAATGACATTTATAGGAAGAAACAAAATGAGTCGTCTTGCTATTATACTTCAAAAAAAACCTACCATCAAAGTCATGTAAAGAAAATACTGTATATTTAAAATAAGAAGGTGGGAAGTTAAAGCTAAGCTTCTTTGACTTGCTGATAACTCAGGTTCAAGGAGTGCACTTTTTTCAGCCACCGATCCTCAGATTCCAGAGTACTGTGAATTGTTAAAATCAGATGACTGGCCTGTTTGTGCATTCATCTCTCAAGATTGTCGGCCAACTAATCCTTCCGAAGAAGCACACAACATTGAGACTTCACACAAATTGTGGGAGAAGACATTAGAGATGATTGGCCTTCCTTCAGATGCCGTGGAAAGATTAATAGAAGGGGATGATATTACATGCCGCTACGGGAATCATCACCAGGATTAGTTTTCATTGCTATCACACAGAAAATTATTACTAGATCTTGTCCAGATAATTTACATGGAATGTCATCCAGTATGGTGTTTATGGTGCACTTATTATAGGAGTTGATTCCATCATTCTGGTGGCAAGTTAGTAGGTTTTCATAGCCAATGATCTCAAAATTTGTAATCAGACAGATGAGTGCTTCACCTAAGTGCTAACATTTGTCCTGCTAATTTGTCATCAGCATGAAATTCTGATAAATTGTTGCAATCAGAAACCCATTTACTGATTTGGATAATTTAGATAACCATAAAGCTTGTTATGAATGACTTCCACTGTTGTTTGTTTGGAAGAGGAGAGTGGGTTATGTATTTTATTTTATTTATTAAATTTAATTACTATCATTTATTAAAATGAAAAATATTACAATTTCATTGCTCAAAAAGAAAAATAAGATCTCAACTGTAAAGCCATCAATCCAAATATCTTGAATTGGTAATAGAATGCGGTTCTTGAAATATGATTATATATATATATTCTTTAAGCACAATTATTTATTTTTTTTAAAAACACAGAATTATTTGTTAATAGACCTGTTCGTGAGTCCGGCCGCAGACTTCATTTAGTATAGAAAATTATGGTCGGATAGGACTAAATCTTTAAAAAAAATAAATATTTTATAAATATAAGTTCAATCCATGAACACGTCTATTTGTTAGTGCGAACTGGGCAAGACGCTAAATAGCATAGCATCCTTTTAATATCACAGGGTCGGTAGAATTTTTGTTTTTTGCGTGAAGGTTTTTTAACTACCTGATGGTCAGCTTTCAACAACTATTATATCAGGGAAATCTAAATCTTGGCTATATAGTGCCTCTGCTCCTACAGAAAATGTTCATACCCCTAATTAATAATCCCTTACCACCTCCTGATAGAATTTCTCCTTTGCCTTTTTGTTTTTTTTTTTTTAATTGATTTGATTAGGTTGAAGCTCGTATTTTATTGTTTTATCTTGACTACCACTGAAAGGAAAAAAAAAAAAAAAAAAAAAACTAAATGTTAAAAAAAAAGGGAAAACAACTGTAATTTTTTCTCTTTTGATTCCTGAAAATCACCTCCACTTCCTTGCATGGTTTTGTTGCATAGTAAGATTTGATTTTAAATGATTACTTTTATGCTTTTATGTATAGGTGAGGAATGGAATATAAATCTATTATCTATATAATATATATATATATATATATATATATATATATATATATATATATATAATATTAAATTATATTTTTACGTGTAATTATTTTTATTATTTTACCTTCATTTATTAAAGAAAATGTCTAATTTAAATAAGGATATCTCTAATTTTTAATAATATAATTCTTTAAATGAAATGACTTTATTTTTTTTTACTTTCCAATTTTATTTCAAAAAAATATTTAATATATTATTAAAATTTCAAGATTTTTGATATTTGCCTGTCAAAGTCAAATAAGCTCAACTAAATTTGACATGGAAATTTTTATTTATATATTAATTTATTTTCAAAAGCAATAGACTTTTTTTTTTATTTATTTTTATGATACAGTGACATGGTTGTGGTAATCAATTAAAATGAAAAGATAGAGGGTGATGTTAATGATTGTAAAATAAGTTTCTTTTGTAAATAGTAAATAAATAATAATAATAATAATAATAAAAAGCATAATAATAGCATATGCTAACGACTATATTTTAATAGGACGTGGCCTCAACAGTTGACTATATGCATAGCATATGACCCATTGACCCACCACTTTTGCAAAAGCTAATTATTATTATTCCTAACATACCAAAAAAAAAAAAAAAAAAAAAAAAAAAACCCATAATTTCATCTTTTTATTAGAGAGAAAGGCAATAATAAGATTTCACCGCATGTAATTAGAATCTCCTTTTTCTCTTTATCAGTCTTTTCTTTTTAAATAATAAAAATATTTCTTACTCCATTTTACAAAAAATAATAATAATAATAATAATAATAAATAATCTAATATTGTGTTCATAAATATTTCTTAAATTTATTTTTCTATTATATTAAATTTTTATTTGAATTAATTAAACTATTTAATTTATAAATTTGATGAATCATCGCTAATTAAATTCGTAATTTAATTAATTAAATTTATAAAATAAAAGGTCCAAACAATTTTTATCATTAGGCATTAAAAAAAGTCACATTTTTTTATTCCACCGGTTCTTCCACTTTGTCATGTGCACTTAGCAAGTGCTTTATTTCACTATAATAATCACGAACCGTCCCACAAGTCCCCCACAAAGGGATTCTCTCTCTCTCTCTCTGTGCTTGGGTTTTTAATTTATTTGGGTTTCTAAAATTTTAATTATTTTAACTAAATTTTTGTTTTTGTGTATTAGTTATTAGTGTTTTAAAAACTAGATAAGTGATCAAACTGATCAAATTACTGATTTGCAATTTAATTAGTCTAATCGATTGAACTAGTGATTCGATCGATTAAATAAAATCTCCTCATTTCTTTTTTTTATTTATTTTTTAATTTATTTCCATTGATAAAAGTTCAACTGTTAAAAACCAATTAAAATTGGATAAAACTAGCTAAAAATCAGTAAAAAACTGATTAAATCGAAAATTTACTTTTTAAGTGAACCAAACCAAATTAACCAGTAATTTTCAATTCAATCAGTCGAACAAGTAAGTTTAATCTGGTTTTTAAAACACTGTTAGTTACTATCCTATCCAGTTTAAGTTATCAAAATACATTTACACTGTTTTTGCTAAATTTACATTTGGGGTTAAATTTTAAAAAAAAAACTTTTCAATAAAATTTTTTATATTTTGCTAAAACTGTTTTTCGGTAGAAATAGATAAATTGTTTTTTTTTTTGGAAGCAAATTTGAAAAAAAAAATTAAAAAACTTATTTGAATCTCTAATAACAATTCAAATGCACTCTTAATATGATTAAAGTACATAAATACTTCTTATAGTATCAAAATCATCTCTAAAACTAATTTTTTTTTTTTCAGATTTGAGTTTCAATCATCAATTGGAATTAAATTTACCAATATATATATATATATATATATATATATATATATATAATAAAAAAAAATTTGCACGATGATGTGGAAAATGAAATCTAAGAGATGACGGTAATGATGAAATATAGGAAAGAAAGGGGGAGAGGAAAAAAGAGAGAGGGAGAGAGAGAATAATAGGGCAAAAAGAGAGAGATGATGAGGAAAGATATAGAGAAGGAAAAAGGTAGGGGATATATATTATATATATACATGAAAATGATTGTAGATTTATAAATCAACCTTTAATTTTGGCTTTTATTTTCCTCAATGGTTTTTGCCCCATTTCTTCCCAACGTTCTGATTTTATAAGGTCTACCCGTGACCTTCTTTGTCTTCAGCTTGGCTTCTTTGGTCTTAGAGATTGATATCCCCTGCAATTTTTTAAGAAGGATATATATATATATATATATTAATTCGTATTTAATAGACTTTGAGAATTAATCTTGCTAATTTGCAATTGTGTTAATTTTTTATTTAAATTTGAAATCATAGATAAAATTTTTTTTTGGCTAAAATTTTAATCTCAATGTGAATGAATAACTCATTTTATTTCTCTTATAAATTTGATTCTCATTAAATTTGAGGCTTTACTATTCTTAATAATTTGTAATTAAGTTGATTAAGGATAGATTAGCAAGGATTATGATAAATAATCTTCTTTTTTAATGCTCAAAAGTAGGATTTATAATAAGTTGGATATTGATATTTTTTACTCAATCATTAAAAAATTATTTTCAACTTTCACATGCATTATAAAAATGCATGTTTAACATTAATTTCCATTTTAATCTCTTGTTTAGAGAGAATTTTCCATTTTTATGTTAGCAAAAATTCAGGTTTGTCCATATAAAAGAATTTATCTATTTCTCCACTTAATTTATGTATTATTTTGATAATTTGATATTGATTTAGAAAAAAGTCAATAATAATACAGTCTAATTCATAACATATGTATAATTTTTATTTGATTTTCATTTGTTTGATAAGAAAGAAAAAAATAATAATTTTGTACTAGAAGATACAAAAGTCTCCAACAGTCATAAGAAAGTAAAAAAACAAAAGAAAAACGTTCATTTCTCTTCTTCTATTTTTTTCAAAGCTTTTTCTTTTTATTAAACTAAACGTTCAAATTCACACTACCCAAGAAAAGTTGCAGGTTCTATCTGTTCTACACACTACACTCCCACCTTATTAATAATCTAATCTCTCTCTCTCTCTCAACAAAAGTGAACAAAAGGGTACTTTCTATTCCACTAAAACCCTTGTTTTCTCTGCCATTTCACTCATCTTCTATGGAGGTTTAATGTTAATGGCCATCACTGTACCTACTCTTCTTCACAGCTGTTTCCAAATTCCACAAAAGGGTCTCTGCATTTCTGTGTTTTCTTCACTGGGTAACTTTTATTTCTTGGAGAAAAGGGCTGCTGGACTGGTGCTTGAAAAAAGAGCATATGGGTTGTTGAAAAGTTAAAAGCTTTGTCATTGTTCATCTTGGTGGTGTTTGGCTTCTGGGGATTTTGGGTTGGTTACCACTCAGTTGTCTCTAATGGAAGGCATTTTCTGGGTGCATTTAGTTGTGTTTTGCTTTGGGTTATTTGTGGCCTCCTTGTGTCAGGATGTTTCAGATAATTCAATTTCAGCTGTGTACATTGTGAACCTTAAACAAGCTCCTGCTTCTCATTACTATGGAGAGCTCAGAAAGGAAACTAATGTTTTCAAGCATGGTCCATCTGGTAGACGAAATAAATTGCCCAGGCCCAGGTACAAAATAATTCATGCTTTTTTAATTTTTTAGTAATTGCTTTGTTTCTAGCTATTTGAATTTGTTGCTATGTATGTTCTTTTTCTTTTGTTTATTGAACTTTTTTTTTTTTTTTTTAAAGTATGTTGTTTCCTTGTTTAGGGATTGTGAAGAAGTTTTGGGTAATTCTATTGATGATTGTGTTTGATGTACTGGTTTATCTGGTTTCTCATCCTCCTTTTTTTCCCCCCTATATATTTATTTACGTTCCTATTAAAGAAGTAGCAAAATGCTAAAGTGGAGGTTTCTTATAATTGACTGTTAAAAGTTTCAACTCTTATGGGGTCCTCTTGTTCCTTTCTGTGGGGTTTTCCCCATGGAAATTGTCTGCTAGGATATTATGGAAGTTCGTATTTTTCTTGTATTATTCGATTTTCCTAACCAAAGTACATTTGATTTTGTTTTGAGGGGTTTTGTTTTTCTTTTTTCTTTTAAAGTCTCCCCTCTCATTACTATTTCATGGCAATTTATGAGTGCTTCACTGTGCTATTTTTGATTGATTATTATATGTTCATAATTCGCCTAACAATACTCTTGATTATTATATATTCATAATTCACCTAACAATGCTCTTGATTATAAGCTTGGTTGGTATGGTTAGTTATGCTTAATTTCTGGCCTTTTTGGGAAGTTTGCTAAGTTGAAAGAAACTTGACAAATTGAACTCTTGATTACCTTCTTTTTCTATTTTAGGAACAATTCAAGCTCTAATAACACACCCGGTTCGTATATAGCTCGAGTTCATGATTCATTATTGAGGAGGGCATTGAGGGGGGAGAAATATCTGAAACTGTACAGCTATCACTACTTGATCAATGGATTTGCTGTTCTTGTTACCCCACTACAGGTATATACAGCATAATTATTCTTTGTGACCATAATTATGCTGGTAATTACATAGGCAATGCTCTCATTACAAGTATCTTTTTCCTTTTTTCCTTTTCCAATTTAATTTTCTTGGCAACAGAATTGTAAAATTTTAGTTGTATGCTCCTTCACTTTGTTGTTTATTTGCATCATAAATTCCATGCAAACTTTTAAACTTGTGATGGAAATTTCTGTTTGTATCGAAAGAAAATGACTTGATTTTTTTCTTTTTAAATTTTGTTATCCTGATCAATTTCATAGGCAGACAAGCTTTCAAGGAGGAGAGAAGTGGCAAATGTGGTTTTGGATTTCTCTGTTAGAACAGCAACCACCCATACTCCACAGTTCTTGGGTCTTCCACAAGGGGCATGGGTCAAAGAAGGTGGATATGAAACTGCTGGTCAAGGGATTGTGATTGGTTTCATTGATACTGGTGTTGATCCAACTCACCCTAGTTTTGCTGATGATTCATCTGAGCACTCATATCCAGTTCCTGGTCACTATTCTGGCATTTGTGAGGTTACTCGAGACTTCCCTTCTGGTTCATGCAACAGGAAGCTTATTGGAGCCCGGCATTTTGCAGCGTCTGCTATAACTAGGGGAATTTTCAATTCTACTGTGGATTATGCTTCACCATTTGATGGTGATGGCCATGGCACGTAAGTGTGTTTTGCATTGTCTATTGATTCTGCCTTTTCAGTGATCCTATTTATGCATATATCTAAGTATCATTGTTACAAATCCAATACCATTCTCTTTCTCTTGTCCTTGAAGAATCATTCAAAAACATGATTAAACAATCTATTGTCAGTCTAGTTTCTCAAATGTACTGTAAATTTTCTAATGTGTTTCTCTTATGTACTGTCTTTATTTCTGATTCTCAAATGTATTAATTGTGTATCAGACTAATTTTTTTTTTCATCACCATTCAGTTTTATAGTCCAAGCAAAAGGATTAATTTTATTTCAGTGTCTTTAATTGCACTAAATTCCATGATGTAAAATTCAATATTATCAGATTATTCTTAACCAAATTGTTGAATGCTCTAGATCATTTTGCCTGCTATATTTTGTGATGATGCTAATGATATAAAGAATCAACAATAGTGATTGATAAGCTAAATGATACTGATCTTCAGTCAATTCTTCAAAATGCAGCTAACAAATCTTATCATGATCTACAGGCATACTGCTTCTGTTGCTGCAGGAAACCATGGGATTCCAGTGATTGTTGCTGGGCATCATTTTGGAAATGCAAGTGGGATGGCCCCCCGTGCACAGTAATTTATTATTTCTTTTCTTTAGCAATATGTTATTCTGACATGAAATAAAAACTTTGTGGTTGAAGTAATGCATATGCTCAGCTCACATTAGCATTCAATCACCATGACCATGGGCTGCCTATTATCATAGTGCAATGCTTGTTATTGGAGAAACTTTTCGGTGGAACATGGGCAGAAAAATACACTGCTCTGATCGATGACAATATTCGTTCGTTAGCTCAGTTTGAAGCTATAAGTTGTTAGGCCAAAATGTCCTATGAAAATAAGAAAAAAAGGCAAGTTTAAAATAGAGAGATCACAGATGCTTTTGTACAACTTTGATAATTAAAACAGGCTTAGGGACTTGGACTTGTGAATTCATTGTTTGATAAGAGTAACATTCTCCCAGAAAGAGGAATATTGAAATCAAGCCTTCTCTTGCCATTTCGTTTTGGCTGGCAAAATCAAGGGTCTGACCTACTGGTTACAGGCAATGTGAGGACTTATGTCAATAGAGCTTCTGTTTTGACTCTTAGGCTGGCTGTCAATTTTATGTGAACTTCTTTGTAAGATTTTAGTTGATTAGGGCATGTCAGAAAATGATTGGGGTCTGATCTACTGGTTACAGGCAATGTGAGGACTTATGTCAATAGAGATTCTGTTTTGACTCTTAGGCTGGCTGTCAATTTTATGTGAACATCTTTGTAAGGTTTTAGTTGATTAGGGCAAGTCATAAAATGATTGATTCTAAAAATGAATTAAACTTGTATAAGTAACGTAGATTCATTGTTAACTTTCATAGCCAATATGAAAGGGTTAGAGAGTGCAAAAGTGAAATTTGACAGGTTAGAAGGTGATTTAACATTTCAAATAGAGCAGATGAGTAGATTATGTTGCACAAATCATATTGCTTCTGATGCTTGCTTAAGATCAAAGGTTGATTTGCTATTACTGTTTTGATATGTTGACTGAGCTGATGATGTTGGTTAAGGCTTGTGGTAAATTCAGAAGAAATTGATAGTTTTGTAGTACTTTTATTCTCTGAAAGCAGCTATTACGTATAGTGATTACCAAGAAAAGCAAATAGTGCTTTAAGCCTTTAACTATAAAGTAACTGGACATTTAGATTTTAATATTAATTCTTGCCATACTGCATATATTTAAATATCAGCTTCATAACATTTCTGTCTGCTCAGTGTATTTTTCTGTTAATTACAAGCCTGTCTTTTACAGTATTGCTGTATACAAGGCATTGTACAAGAGTTTTGGAGGCTTTGCTGCAGATGTTGTTGCTGCAATAGACCAGGTAATTTTTTGTTAAGCAGATTGCACAGGGATTCAAGAACTTTACAACCACTGTATCATTTGATGGAATTATGATGTAATGTTTTATCAATGTGTCATTTTGTAATGTGTACCTGACCATATTCCATGTTTTCTGAGACAAGTTTGAGCATTGCAAACCATCCATTCATCTTCTCTTTGGGTTAACCCATGTGGAAGCATATTTTGCTTTTCCAAATTTTTCTGAATGATGACTAACAGAATAACTCTGATTGCTTAGACTATTCCCTGAGTATGATCAGTTTTTATTTTATTTCATTTCTGTGAAGGCAGCTCAGATCTCTTGCTTGGACAAATCTACTTGTAATTAATTCTGATGTAATGATGTTCATTATACATTGCAGGCAGCTCAGGATGGAGTTGATATTATAAGTTTATCAATCACTCCCAACAGGCGCCCACCTGGTCTTGCAACATTCTTTAATCCCATTGACATGGCTTTGCTCTCCGCTGTGAAGGCTGGCATTTTTGTTGTGCAAGCAGCAGGCAACACTGGACCATCACCCAAGAGCATGTCTTCCTTCAGTCCATGGATCTTCACTGTTGGTGCTGTTTCTCATGACAGAGTCTACACGAACTCTATTACACTTGGAAACAATGTTACCATCCCTGGAGTTGGACTTGCACGTAAGTTTTTGACTGAATTACTGCTTCATTTGCTCTCAGTTTCCTTATGCTAATGATGTGATAAATCCGAAGCTTCTCAATCTATGTGCATAAAAATATGAAAAACCCAAAAATAAAAAAAAAAAAAAAAAAAAAAGAAGTCGAAAACAGGAGTTTGGAAAGTGATCTTAGCTACATAAATATTCCCAGTAAATTGAATGCCTACCAACAAATTTGGGATCTTGCATGTGAAGCAGCAACAAGAATGATTGATGATTGCTTGATAGAATAATTGTATGTAAGGAAAAGATTTTAAGAATGTATATTTTTTTTTTGTTAAAAGTTGAAAAGAAATGGACATTTTGAATATTTGGACATGCAATGAGTTTGAGTGATTTCATGGAACCATAGCAGTTCTTGCCTAGCTAAGGGAAGATGCACTGCAGCAATCTGTCCAGTGTTTTACATTTTAAGAACAAGCAAAGGAAAGTTATATTTAATCAAATATTTTTTTTTTTAAATTACCTACTTAAGATTTTCTTTTTCTTTTTCACGTTCCCTAATCAAGCTTATCATTTATTTCGACATGGTCATAGAACTTAAATTTGTATTAACAAAATCACTGAAGCTTCAATGATGTTTCTACAATGTAAATATTGCAAGATTTGATAGAATTTTACCCAAAAAATTTCATATGGTTGCTGAATAAAATTTTTCTAATCTGGTTTTACAATTTAAAATGGGCTATTTCTTAGTGTATAAAAATTTAGCTAAAATTTCTACTATAATATTTAGCAATAGTGATCTTATTGATTTGAAACAAAATCAAGTGACTTTTTGACCATGCTTGAAATTAGTGACAAGTTAAATCACCATTGGTGAAATTAAGCCTTTTTGTGTGTACTGTGTATGTGAGTTCAACTTTAAAAGAGTTCTGTAGTTTTGCAGAATCCTTCCAACAGTGCAGCATTTTATGGTCCATTTTTCTGGGTATATCCATTTGCATTTAAAGCATGGACAATCTACACCTATGATTAATCAAACTCTTATGCATAGCTTATGGCAGGCCCAACCATGGTCTCATCGTTATTCCTACTTATCATGCTATTAACAGTCTAGTCTTGGATAGTTAGTACTTAATGCCACAGGGAAAGAGACTAACATACTTTGTTTTTCTTTAGCGGGAACAAAAAATGCTTCATACACGCTGATATCTGCACTTCATGCTTTGAACAATGAGACAACTGTTGCCACTGATATGTATGTGGGTGAATGCCAAAATTCCAGTAACTTCAATCAGGATTTGGTCCAAGGAAACCTCTTAATATGTAGTTATTCAATTCGATTTGTGCTTGGGCTCTCCACCATCCAACAAGCCTTAGAAACAGCTGAAAACCTCAGTGCTGCTGGTGTTGTGTTCTATATGGATCCTTTTGTAATTGGTTTTCGGCTTAATCCAATTCCAATGAGGATGCCTGGCATCATAATTCCATCCCCTGATGATTCTAAGGTGAAGGTTTTGTGTGTCATTATGTGTTGGCAGATACATTTCCTTTTTCTTAGTTTTGTACTTCAAAAATCTTTAACATTCTGCACGGGTAAAATATGAAAGAGGAAAGGAAGTGAGGGGAAAGAAAATATGGAGGCCAATTGTTGAGGGAAGAAAAATATATTTTCACTTCATTTGTTTGGATAAGATTCTGAAGGGGAAGGAAATAAATAGTATGATAGGTGAAATTATATTTTTGTTCTTTACACTTTTTTTTTTTTTTTTTTTTTTTTTAATGGAGAAAGTATTTACTGGATAAATGGTCAAATTTTATAATTTTCCTTCACCAACTCTTCTTCCATTTTGGAGAGGTTTTTTTTTTTTTTTTTTTTTGGGTGGTGTCCCATGTGGCACTTCAATCCTCATTTTCTCTTATTTCCATTTTCCTTTCTTTCCCAAACAAAAGAAAAGGAAAAGGGAATGATCCTTTTATTTTCTTTTCCCCTCACTTTCTACCCTTCCACACATGGTACACTGGTAAGATATCGCATTTATTTTTTGTTCTTTCAACTATGCGAAAACTTAGGCTTGAGTTTAGCCATGGATTTTGGAGTGATTTCTCTCTCACATTCACTTGCACACACTTGCTGGAAAGAACTTACTAATGCTTTTGTAACTCTTGTGGCAGATTTTACTTAAATACTACAATTCTTCTTTGGAGATAGATGAAAAGAAAATCGTTAGATTTGGGGCAGTTGCATGCATTTCAGGTGGACTGAAAGCTAACTACAGCAATTCTGCTCCTGTAGTTATGTATTACTCTGCTAGAGGACCAGATCCAGAAGACAGTTTCCTTGATGATGCTGACATTTTGAAACCTAATCTGGTAGCTCCTGGAAATTCTATATGGGCTGCTTGGAGTTCTCTTGGGACTGACTCGGTAGAATTCCAAGGTATAAATAAAAACACACATAACAAACAATTCTGTAGTGATTTCGTGAGAGTTTATATAACTTGAAACACCTGAACTTAATCCTCTAGGTGAGAACTTTGCAATGATGTCTGGGACAAGCATGGCTGCTCCTCATGTTGCTGGGCTTGCAGCACTGATTAAGCAAAAGTTCCCTGGTTTCAGTCCTTCAGCAGTGGCCTCTGCACTCTCTACAACAGCTTCTTTATATGACAAGAATGGTGGGCCAATAATGGCTCAACGTGCTTATGCCAACCCAGAACAAAATCAATCTCCAGCAACACCATTTGATATGGGCAGTGGTTTTGTGAATGCAACAGCAGCTCTGGATCCTGGTCTGATTTTCGATACCAGTAAGTCATTATGGATTTATCGCCTATGTTGCCATCTACAACTACTGAATATCATTTTCTTATCACGTGCTCTTTTTTTTTTTTTTTCCGTTCTTTTTTTTTATTACATTGATAATTCTTTAAAGGGGAAGGGAATACCAAGATCTAAACATCTAATTTCCTGCACTGCAAGGTAGACACTTGATCACTGGACTACTAGCCCCCAGTGGAGTGATCGTATATGCTCTTTTACCATGCGAATTTGAACTGTTTAATGGGAATCTGATGATGATAATACTGATACTACTGTCTGTAAAAAGTTATTATTTGCTATATATTTTTCATTGGATATAAAGATGTAGAAAATGGCTCAGAATTTTAGTATGAATTGCATTAAAACACTAATATGTCAGAGGTCAAGTAACTTGAAAATCTACCATGCTTGACACAAAAGTGCAAGTGCTAACTTTGGTACGCTCATCCAACACAAAGCAATGTGCAGTTCGATATTGCAGGATGTGAGTAAAGATGTGGGCGTCAAAATTATTGTGAAAACATTTTTTTTGCTCTCTTCATCTTGCAGTCCATTAATTTGCTTATAAACTCTATGCTTCTTAATACTATGTACTGGTGTTCTGCAGGTTTTGATGACTATATGTCATTTCTTTGTGGCATTAATGGATCCGGTCCTGCCGTCTTCAACTACACAGGTCAAAATTGTTGGAATTATAATTCAACTATCAATGGAACTGACCTGAACTTACCTTCAATAACAATTGCTAAGCTGTATCAGTGGCAGAGAGTTCAAAGAACAGTGACTAACATAGCAGGCAATGAGACATATAGTGTTGGCTGGAGTGCTCCGTACGGGGTGTCCGTAAAGGTGGCTCCAACTCACTTCTCTCTTGGCAGTGGAGAGAAGCAGGTCCTGAATATAATCTTCAATGCAATCATGAACAGTTCTGTTGCTAGCTATGGAAGGATTGGAATTTTTGGAAATCAAGGTCATGTTCTCAACATTCCATTGGCAGTAGTTCTTAAAACCTTGTACAATTCCACTAATGGTTGAGGATTGAGAAACAGTTTATTTGTTTATTTATTTATTTATTTTTTTGTGTTTTAGAGCCTGTTTTTGGCCTTTTGTATTTTAATCCTTTGAGTGAGATGTATTAACCAATTTTTTCATTCATTATCATGTAAATGCCAAAGCATTTGTGATATATATGTGATTGATTAATAATCTTCAGGGCTCTCTCTCTCTTTGGTTCTTTTCATTTTCTTTTTCTTTTTGGTTTTCTCCTAAATTTTCTTTCTTGAGTTATCACTTATCTATTCTTTTGATCAATAGTGATTTTGTTTAGTGCTTATTTTTTCTCTTTTTTATTTATCTATTAAATAAATACTAATATCTCTAGATTTTTTATTAATAGTATTGTTTTTAATTCCCCTTGTAAGGTTTTTAGTTCCCCTTTTGTGGCTTTCTGTTCTTTTGATGGTATTTACTAGTTCATTTTTTCATAGATGTAATTTGTTATTTTACGTTCTATCAATACGATTAAAGAATATTAAAAGAAATTTAAGTTATATTATATTGATAATATAAAATAAGCAAATAAATTTGTGCCGTACTGTAATTTTTGATATTTTATATTATTTTTTAAATAAAAAATTTATGTATTGATATAATTAGTATCTAAGATATGATATTATACATATAAATGGAAATGCATAAAAAATTACAATATTTACCTATTATAGATACAATAAGATACCTCTTAAGACATTTTTTGAGTTAGTTTGAAAACTCATTGTTCAAAACAATGATAAAAAGGACTAATTTTTCATTTTATTGATTCAATTAAAAAGAAAAAATTATTAAAAATAATTGAAATTAGTAACTTGAATAAAAAAAAATAGTAGTAGAAATATCTATTAATTATTAATTTTTTTTTGGAGAGAAAGATTAATTGAAAAATAAAAATTATTATAAATTTATTTAAAAATAACATGAGTGAAGAAAAATATAAAAAGTGGTAATAGAATTGGAGATAAATATATTGAAAATCAAAATAAGTCGGTGTGAAAATATCCTTAAGTCGGTAAAAATAATTTATTAAAAATTAAATTAAATAATAAAAAAACTGTAAACCCAATTATAATAATGGACCCATTTTAAACTTTGAGGAATTTACGTCGTCTGTCTTTTTTTTTTTTTTATATTTTTAATATTTATAGCCTTTCAATTTTCTTTTTCTTTTTTTATATTTATATCTTCCTAATTACTTTTTTAACTTTTTTTTTTATTTTTTCGTTTTTAACCAATTAGGTTGATTTTATAATGGATCGTTAATTTAATAGAATTTGTAATGTTTTGAGCTAGTTTAGTAAATATTTTATAATTTTTGTTTTGAAAATCTCAGTTTAACATTTATTTTTTTTCAATTTTATTAAAAAATAAATTTAAATCTTAAACAATATTGTATACTAATTATTTGTTAAAAATATATTATTTTTTATTTCATGTATACTATTTATTGTGACTTTTTATCTGATTCGAAATTTATGGCTTGTATAAACAGTAATAGACTCTAATTTTATTTAATTTATTTTATAAATTAAATGTTAGATGCTAATTATTTAGTAAAAGTATGCTATTTTTTGTTTAATATATATTATTTGTTGTTGATACTAAAAGAATATTAAATTTTATGATAATATATAATATTTATTGTGATTTATTTTTTAATAAGAGATTAGTGTTTCTAATTTTATATTGATTTTTTAAATTCTAAAATTGATATTATATTTTTGTTGTTAAAAAAAAAATCAAAACCTACCTATTTGAAAAAATAAGAAAACTAAATGTATAAATTTATGAGATGCAAAGTAAAATCAACACAAATTTTATGATAGATGTATCATCATACACTTTTTGTATCAATCCCAACAAACAAGAGAATTTTTTTTTTTAGACTAAAATAACAAAATTATTTAATGAAAAAAAAGCATATAATTATGATTGAAACTATTAATTAAAAATAAAATAAATTAAAAAATTAAAATAACAAATACTCCCTTTGTCCAAAAATTATAGTTTATATTTTCTTTTTGAGATATCCAAAATAAATATTCTCTTTTTTTTTCAATTTATTATTGTGTTTTAAAATATGTCATTTATTATAATTATGATCAATTACATTATTTTATAATAATTAATACAATTTATGATTATAATAAGGATAAAATAGTAAAATAAATAAGATCATTAATCTTTGTGCCAAAACAAAAGTGAACCTTTGTAGAAAGAGGAAGTAATATATACTTAAAAACATATAAATACCATTTGAAAGTTTCAAAGTCAATTTTATATGATATTAATTAATTCTATTAAAAATTAATTTTAAATTTTTATAAAATAAATAATTATTTCTATGAATTATTTATTTTATAAAAAGATTTGTATTTCTATGAATGTTTACCTCTTTGTTGCATTCTCTAATTAGGCTTTGCGGAATCTCTCAAGTTTCTTTTTTACTCTTAATTTCTTCATCATTTTCCATGCCATTTCCTCCAATAGAATCAAAAGATTTTCTATTAGAATCTCCATCAATGACTTCCCAATAGCTCCTCGATCATTGCAGATCAAGGTATCACTACTGATGTCCAAATCATCATCAAGCTCTATTTTGCTCATCTTTTAAGCTTGCTGGATCCACCGATCTATCTTGTAGACCCATTTGAAGGTTTTTTAAGAAGATTAAAAGAATCATCTACTTCTTATATATTTGTTTGGAATTGGCTATTTTCTTGGGAAAAGATAGAGAGAGAGAGAGAGAGAGCTCCTAGGTTTGGAATTTAGTTTCTCTTTTAAAAAGAGAAAAAGAATTATAACAATTCAATGGAGAAATTGATAGATTTCTTAAGTTCCTTTAAAATAAAAATTAGTAATTATAGCTTTTGATATGAAAAAACATAAAGTCATTCAATAGTATTTAGGGATAAGATAATTCACATTGGAAAAGTAAACTTTTATTGGGATGGTAACTATTTCTTAAAAAAGAAAATATCAATAATGATATGGAGAAAAGCTGTTAGTGGTGAATGATTTTCCATTTTTCCTAGAATTATCCATTATAATTTAATATCATAGGTTATTACATATCCAAACTTATTGGTTCGCTTCATAGTCATCTAAGACATTGAAGCCTTATCATTAAATCCACAAGTCATTTTCATATGCATAAACTGATATCTATGCACTATCATAGAGTCTGCAGCTCATCTTCGTCTCATCTATTAAAGTCTATGGTGTCGTACACACGTGGACTTTTAAGTAAGTAAGTGTTATAATTTACTTGTACAAAACTAATTGGCTTGTGTTAAGGCTCAATTATATATATATATATATATATATATATATATATATATATATATATATATATATATATATATATATATATATATATATATATATATATATATATATATATATTCTTATACTTTATATTCCACTTTATATTCTTATGCTTTTTCCATGTTGGGTTATACTTTTTAACACTTTCTCTCAAGTACAGTTGTGCCTGAACTAGATATCACTTTGGTCTACTCTTAGAGGCCTATCACAAACATACATAAGCCTACTTTTTGAGGCTATTATTCAACAAATGGGTCTAGACTCATATACTAGTCAGCCTCCAAGTCTTTAAATATAAGCCTAAGATTATCCGGCCGTTGGGCCATCTTCAGCTTTGATACCATGTAAAGTCCATGAGCTCGCATATAGTGAGCTTATAAGTAAGCAAGTGTTGATATCCATTTGCATGAAACTAATTAGCTTGTATTAAAGCCCAATCTACTTCACATATATTCCACTTTATATTCCTATACTTTTTCCATATAGGATTATTTTTTTGATTCATACCCATATGGGATTATATTTTCTAACATCATCTAGTCTAAACTCGCCTTGTCCCCTTCATAATTCTATGATTACCCTCAGCCTCGTCACTATGCTTCTATACTCATTTTACATTTGCTTTGCTTATCTTATTGAATCGAACACATCTATTTGCTTGCTAGCATTAAATCCTTCACCCATCTAATATTATATCTTGTTTGGCTATTATACCAATACTTCTTATCAAATAATTCGTTGATATTTCTCTTCATGTCATGTCTCTCATCATTTCTATCCTCTCTCATACAGCCTTGCTTCATGATATTCGGCACTAATTTTGGAATCTAGCTTTGTCTCCATAGTTCTTCATCGATATTTCTCACTTTTATCGTCAACCTTATAATTGTCTATCAAGTCTCCAACATACACCTTCCTTATTAATGTTTATCCTCGATGATCCTCAAATGTCTTTTTATAACTAATCAAATCTTAAGGTATAATAATAATTGAGGTTATTTAATATTTTCTTTAATTCTTGTGTGATTATCTTAAACAGTAAATAAAAAAAAATTAAAGAATCTAAATAGTATAATTTTACTTTAAATTACAAGGTTTTTGGATATGAGCTTTTGTGATGGAAAACCGAAAGCATGATAATAGGGTCGTACATCATCTGATTTAAAGTGATTTACATAAATTTTGAAATTAAATTGTAAATTGCGGTTTGTTAATTTTTTTAAATTAAACTAAATTATTTTAAGTATAAAATTAGACTGAAGTAAATTGAAATAATATGGTTTAATTCGATTTTTAAAATGGTTTGAAATAAATAATCCAATCTCTTTATTATTGTTGTAATCAAATTATTTTATTAATTTACCTATTCAATTTTGTAAAAAATGCTCATCATTGGAAACATTCAAATGGTACTAAATAGTAATAAGAACTTATTATAATATAAGACCAAACAAAATTTTAAAAGAGGAGTTTTTATATTTTATTCCAAAGTTCAAATACTAAAATATTGTCATGCATTACTATGCAAAGGCACGATGGTCTTAGGGTAGAGATAGATATAAGACCATTGAAAATTAGTAAAATCCATACTATATCCTGAATCCAAACATAAACAATCTTACTCAATCATGCTATAGGTATACATATGAATCACATAGTGGGTCATAAATTGAGATAATCAAAATCTTTTTTCATTTCATTTCCAATTGAATCATTCTATACATAAACTTTTTGATCTATGAAGCAATCTAAAGTAAAGAAACAATGGCCATAACTTTTAGAAAAATTACATTCTTAAAATAACTTATACATTTATATAGCTTCTTGATGGAGAAGGAAGGCCAATAAGCTCTATTGGCTTTGCTTCTAACTCTTTAATCTACACCTAAAATCCACAGATGATAGGGTGAGTCATTAATTCAGTAAATTATGAAATGCATGTCAATGTAAGGATTCCATGAAAGAATGATGTAAACATATGCATATACATATACATATCAATTCGAGTACCAAAAAGAAATCATATGTGCTAAGAAGAAATAGGCATCAAGGGACCAGTCTTAACAAAAACATACATAATAATCATTTAACTCAGGGTACATATAATCACAGTCTTGCGAGTCTTAGCATCATATCAAAGATCTAATGGGTGGGACAAAGCACTACCTCAAAAGTCTTGGTAACAATAGCATTAGAATAGCATCGTAGTATAAACAAAAAGGTATTTCATGAGCAAATCCATAAGTCTTTGGACAACAGAAAGGACAACTACTCCTTTGGAACACCAATGTATGCCTGCAATGATACATCTAACTTAATTTATATATACGGTCATTCGAGTCACTGGTACCTACAATCTAATATATTTTTCCCTATCAGTTAGGGCATTCTGTCAGTACGTGGCCAAGGCTAAACATTGGTTTGTTGGGATTATCGTCATAATAATAGCTTAGCCCAAATGGTGTCATTACAATAATCAGTTTAACATTACAATAGGGTATACAACATCAAGTTTCAATGGATGGTAACAATAACACTAAAAGAAATTATTAGATATCATCAAAAGGGATGATCTTTAACAGAAGCAATACGTATGGTAGGTATTATCATGCATTAACACATTTCATAACTTATTTCACTAGTTATAAACCTCTTTAATAACTCCTTGATCATCAAGTTTTGCATCATCATCCTAGGCTCACCTGATCCACAGATATGCTCTTCTAGATCTACCTAGAGCTCTTCTATGAAAGATAGATGAATCAAAGAACTAGCTTGAATTTAGGGTTATTCTTGAGATCAGCTGATTTCTTTGAAGAAAAAGAAAGAATGAAGGAGATCAAATTTAGATCTGAAATCCTTAGAGATTAGAGATTTCAAAAGAAAAAGTAGATCTTTGAGTCATGAGAAGAAAGAGAAGAAAATAAGAAGTTGTATTCTGGAAAGGTCCATTGATCTTTACTAAGAAAGAAGAAATAATAAAATCTTTCTTTAGTAGTCAATAGTTTGTTTATTGGAAAGGTAACTTTCCATTGGGATTGTAACTTTTAATTAAGGGCATACATTTTCTGCAAAGTGTTTAGAGGCAAATGGCTAGTCTTATCAATCATTCATTTATGCCATTACTATTCATTTATACTTTACTTAAACTTAGACTTAAACTTAAACTGTACATGGTACAATACTATACAATTAAACCTATCGTCTCACTTCGTAATCCTAGTAAGATGTACTCGCTATCGAGTCTCATAGTTCACTTCATCGATCTATGAGCATCCTTGGTCTTATCACCGAGTATGAACTCTTCATTTTACCTTGTTCATACTGAGATCTTCTATTTGCTTCATCTATATGGAACCCACTGCTCACTTATCTGTATCAAGCTCGTCAGTTTTCTTCGCTTCACCATCGAAGTCTCTCATTTCTCTCACATTGATTTATCCTTGTCTTTGGTAATTTGTCTACCCCGTCATCTTGCTTCTATTCACCTCGTTATCCTTCACCTTGTGACTCTTCATTTTATACCACTTCTCTTCGCCACATTTTTCCTTATAATGCTTTACCTTGCCTCTAAAATTTGGCCTCGTCACTAAGGCTCAATCTTGTTGAATTTTCACTTTTTATCATCAACTTTATCCTTAGTGTTAGACACTTTCTTACCTATTAACTTTATCATTTCTCATTTCCTTTTCTTAGAACTAGTATAGAAATCCAACATAATTCCTTAACCATCCCTTCATCTTCCACCTTGTCAATAATGATTCTTAATGAATGTTACTTTCCCTTCTGTCCAAATTATTAAAATTACACCATTTCACACATACTTAATAATCTTTATGACTCATCAAAACTTGAGAAATTACAAATATAATATTAAATTATCACTATATTTTTATTATTGTTATAGTATTAGGTTTCTCAAAAACAAATTCAAATAAATAAAATTAAAATTTAAAGAGCATATATATATATATATATATATATATATATTAAATAAAAAAACTGAAATTAAATTGTAAACTGAATTTTATAAAAATGACGAATCAAATTATTTTTTTTTTCAAACTAAATTAAACTCTCTAATTTAATCTAGTTCAGTATGAATTGATTATTTACATTGGAAAGTAAACACACACATGTACTCACGCATGGCATTGGCATTGTTGTTGGTTTTTTTTTTTTTTGTTTTTAATCTAACAATAAAAACAGATTGAGAGATGAGACAAAGCAGTTTCTTAAATTAATTTTGGGCACTTTTCTCAATACCCTTTCTTCAATTTCAAGCACATTTAATCTCTAACAGTCTCAATTGTAACTCTCAACCCTTCAGCTCATCATTTCCTGTTCCCAATGGCTAATTACTATGGTTGGCACAACCATCAAGAATCTTAGAGTTTCAACGACTGTTATTTTTCTTTTTCTAGAAAAAATGGAGGTTGCTTAGCTAGCAAAATTGTCGTTCTTTAAGGTTTTGCTCAAGCTCTTTGGATTTGAACTCATTCAAAATCCAAGCTCAAACTTAAATTTGAGACTTATTTAATAAATAAATCAAATTTTAACCAATCAAAATTCAGCTTATCTCCTTCTTTTGGGACTATAATATCATATATCCTTATAATTAACAGGAAAAAATTCTTATCTATATTAAGTGTATAACTCTATCTCATACATAAAATTAATGAGTGATGAGATATTTTAATAAATATAATTTTTTTATATATTTTTCACATAGTGAAAAGATATTGATATTCTTTTTTGCTATATATATTTTTATTTTATTGATTGGTGTATATATATGATGTAAGCAAGTCTTTACCCTTAAAAAATTTCAAATATTTAAATGAAGTATTTAGTGAGTGTGACTTATCAAAAGAATTAATAAGGATATTTTAGAAAAAAAGTGGTAAAAATTACGAAAATTAATTAAAAAATTAATTTTTTTAATCCGTGTGTAAATTCCAAATAAATTATCAAATTAGGACAGTAGGAGTTTATTTTAGAGTAACCTAGAGTAACCCCACTACTACCAAGTCAACTTGCCTAGTTTGTGCATTAATTAAATTGTAACTTTTGAAAAGTGGAGGTTAAAATGGAATAATTTGTATATTTAATATCACTTATTACAATTTAATACTATATATTATTAACTTTGTCATAAAGATATTGAAATACTTTTACGTTTTGAGATGTTTTAAAAAGATTGGCATATTTCCATTGATAATGTTATTTTTTTACTCTTTTCATTCTAAAAAATTTATTATTTTAGAAATTTTTTTTAATTTATTTATTATTTTAAAATTTTAAAAATGTATTTTTTTTTAACTTAACCTTTCATTTATTTCTCTACTAAATATTTGTATTAATTATTTTTATTTTTCTATATTAAAATTAATAAAAGATATTTTAATATTTTTATTTTAGAATTATGACAATTTTATTAAAATACTTGATTCACTTAAGCTAATAGTTCAGTTTTCATTAATTGGACTTGATTATATGTAAATTAAGTCTCAATTTTTATCAATTAGATTTTGATTCACTTAAACTAATAGTAATAATACCAAAAATATCCTATGTTAATAGTTTCTATCAATTAGACTAATTTGGTTCAGTTAAACTAAAAATAATATATAGTGTCATATCATATTATATATAAATCAAATCTCAATTTTCATCAATTGGACTTTGATAGTGCCACATCATTTCCTATGCCGCACTATAATATTCAATAATTATACAATAAAAATAAAGTATATATTATTAAATTGAACTATGATTAATATTGAACTATTGACTATGATTAAATTATAAAATGATAATTATATATTAAAATCTAAGTATTATTCACCTAACGAATTAGTTGAATCATATTATATGTAAATTAAGTTTCAGTTATCACCAATTGGACTTTGATTCACTTAGCCTAATAGTAATAATGCCAAAACATGTTCTATGTTAATCAAGTCATAATTTTTTATTAATTAGACTAATTTAATTTAATTAAACTAAAAATAATATACAGTGTCACATTATATTATATTTAAATCAAATATCAATTTTCATCAATTGGACTTTGATTCATTTAAGCTAATTGTAATAATGTCGAAACACATCCTACGCTAATCAAGCCACAATATCATCAATTGGACTTTGATTTATTTAAGCTAATAGTAATAATGCCAAAATATGTCCTATATTAATCAAGACACAATTTTCATTAATTATATTAATTTAATTCAGTTAAACTAAAAATAATATATAGTATCATATTATATTATATATAAATCAAGTCTCAATTTTCATTAAATTAGACTTTGATAGTGCCACATCATTTCCTATATTAATCAAACTACAATTTTTCATCAATTAGACTTATCTAATTCAATTGAATTAAAAATAATATATAGCGCCACATAATATTCTTTATAAATCCAGCCTATTTTTTGTGATTAATATATAATTATAAATCTTAATATAATAATATGATTTTATATTGGTAAAATGGGTGACATACCACCCAATTCATACCCATTCAACATCTGCTTATTTGACACCCTTAACTACATCATAATGTTTATAAATAAAAGAGCCAAATAAATTTATATAACAAATTTCCATAAAAGCACTAGCCTTTACTGCAATATTTGACTTGGCCCTTGTGTTTAATAATTCACTGATGTAGCAACATATAAGTGAAGCTACATGTTGCTTTTAACGATCCACTTATGCATCAACTCATTATTAAAATTACATGCAAAATTTATCAAATAAAGATGAACAACTATTATACTTCTCTTGTCTTCATTTTCGATAAAAAAATTGTAAATTCCAAAGCATTAATTCAATTATTCATTAATGATGTTTGTAAATTTCAAAGTCTATTAATTAAGAAAAATACTAAAAATTTAAATTTCAAATTTGAAAACTCTAATTTTTTCATCAAGGGTATTATTAACAATATATTTTTACTAGATCTTTGAAAATGATATAATTGCCTAACATTAAATAACATATATGTCAAATTTAACCCCATTATTAAATTAATCTAAGAAGCATTATTGTATTCCTTTTCAACTATGGTTTTTTGTTGTTTCACAAAGATTAAAAAATAATTAATTACACTAAATTTTAAGAATAAAATGACTAAATTACCCTTATTGATTATAGAGTAATAGATAATGTGCTTTAATTATAGAGTAATAGACACTAACAAAGCTAAGGATAAAATTGAAAAAAAAAATCTTATAGATTTTCTAAAATGACAAATAATTTGAAAAAAATTCTTCAAAAAACAACATTTAAAAAGGAATAGGGGGAGTATGTTCTTAATCTATGTGTAAAATAAAGATATTTCAATTTTTTTGAAACAGAGAGAATACTAATATCAATTTAATACATCACTTGAAAAATTCTCTCTCTATTCCTTTATAATTGATTTTTTTGTTATTTCAAACGATTAAGAAACTATAGCTAGGCTAACCTCCAAGAAGAAAACGATTTTTTTTTTTTTTTAGAAATACTTAAATTGAATACATTAATTATCTCTTATTCTAACTCTTTCTTATTTAACTCTTTCTTTTAGATAAGGATAAGGATGAAATTGAAAAAAAAAAGTTTTATTGATCTGGCAGATAATTTGGAATTTTTTTTTCAAAAATCATAAATTATAAAGGAATGGGGAGAGTATTGACTTCCGCTAGCTTAATTACTTTCCTGGTTATTTTCAAAACATTACATTCCTAACTAGTAATTACACTTATAATTTATTATATTACATATTATAATCTCAAACAATTTATGAAAAATAAAATTCAAATTATTATTATTTTTTATTTACCAATAAAGTAATATTGTAAATTAATTTTCTCGTATTGTTTAAATATTTTTTCTTGATCTAATTAAACTTTCAATTTTTGGAAAAATGCTGCAATAGTAATTGACCAATTTAATATATGTCACTTATTACATATTCATTAAATTGTAACTTATGAAAAGGTACGGTTAAAGTGGAATAATTCAAATATTTAATATCACTTTTAAGGTGTATTTTGACTTAATTACATTCCTATTTAGTACAATTACACCTATATGTATACTAATAAATCTGCTCTCTCCGTCTAAAAAAAAAAATATTTTTTCTTTTATACCCTTGATAGTATAATAAATACATTTATTTTTATTTCTTTCAGATATTAAATGCATCTTAAAATAAAAATTAAAAAGGAGTAAAGATGGAAAATGGAATTAAAAAAAAAAACTATTAATAGAAATGTGCCAAACTTTATAGGACATGTCAAAAAAGAGAAGTGTTTCAACATTTTTGAGACAGGGAATATTATTTAAATCCAAAATAATTTTATTATATGTTATCAATATTAACTTATTCCTTTCCAAAATATTTATCTTTTAAATTTTCGGCACACGAATTAAGGAAGTTATCAAATTGTTATAATTTTAAGTTAAAAAAATTAAAATATTTTTTTTTATTTTAATATAGAGAAATAAAAGTAATTAGTATAAATATTTAATAGAGGAATAAAAAGAGAGTAAAGTTAAAAAAAATAAATATCTTATTGAAATCCTAAAACGATAATATTTTAATGAAAAAATCTCTAAAATAATACATATTTTTGAGATAGACGGAGTATATATCATAAAAAAAAAAATCTCAATTTTTAAAAGTGTTAAAGTAGTAATTGCACTTTTTTTTTTTTTTTTCCAAGTGATTTGTGTATGAGTGAAACTCAAACTTGAGATTTTGTAAACTTGGAGAGAGACTCCAAAATTTGTACTTGCACAATTTAATATACACAACTTACTACACTTTTTTTTTTCCCCTCTATATATAATTGGGAGTCGTAGAAACTCGGGCATGTGATCTTTCTCTATAGTCATAATGACTTCTAAAATCTCCACAAAATTGGTCTTGAGTCTCGTAGTTTTGTTAAGCTTGAGTTTGGTTGCTATTGTTGATGGCCGCCTGCTGGTTGAGAGATCAATGAAGTCTAAGCCCAAAGTAGAAAATGAAAAGATGGAAAAGTTTGGCAATGAAATGGAAAATAGTGCTACAGGAGAAATGAAGATATCAACACTACCACCAAGATTTCCTCCAATTCCATTCCCAAAACTTCCTCCATTCCGACCATTCCCATTGCCACCTCCATTTAAAATTCCTATCTTTCCTCCAATTCCTAATTACTTTCCTCCAATTCCTAAAGCTCCTATTCCACCTTTCCCTTTTTCTCCCATCCCTTTCTTTGCACCTCCTTCCCCATGAAATGGTTATATATGAAGAAAATTTCAATGGTAGAAATTTGAAATTTTTATTAAAAATTTTCAAATTGAATATCATTGAATAAATTAAAAAGTTTATGAAAAAAGAGTGTTATGTTACATACTTTTTAATGTTATCTAATGACAAATAAAAATACTTAGCAAAGCAGTATAGGAAAAATATTTTAATAAGTTAATAATGGTGCTTTGTAACCTTAAACATGTCTTTTTTTTTCTGTGTTTATGTTGCAGATTGTAATAAGAAATCAAGTTTATGATAGTGAAATGTGATGTAAGGAGATATATACTTTTGTGCTCTGAGCTTGGAATGGTTTATTGGTGCTTTGCAATTTCATTTTGACGTTTGTTCATTAATTAGTTAATTTTTCTTGTTCATATACCCGAATCTATTGTTCTCTTTCTACAGTATTTTAAATGCAGAATTCATTTGCTCTTTCTAAAGGATTCCGTTACCTTCATTTCACTTTTCAAAAGCACGTATGGTTGCACAGTAGGATAATAAGTGCATATATGGCTATTAAAAAAGTAAGTTTTGTTTATAAATAAGTGGTCATTTAGCAATTCAATAAAAAAATGGTATAATAGTTAATTTAGCCTTCTATTTTTTAAGTATGAGAGATATTTTTTAAATTTATACTGCAATTAATAAGAGTTTTTTTGGTAATTTATGATAAAGTTATTATTATCTTAAAAATGATAATTTTTAATTATTAGCCACTTTTTCCGAAATGAATGGAGTATTCCTTTAATTTTATTTTACTTTTCAAGAGTATATATGATTGCATAGCGTAATAATAAATGCATATAAGACCTGAACAATATACTTAAGTATGATTTTTCTCACTCTTAAAAAAAAAAAAAAAAAAAAACTTTCCTACAAATTCTAGACTCATTGAAAGAAGTGATTTCGTATATGAATAAAGTCAACCGTTTTTAATTTGACAAATGTGCAATTATTTAAATATTAATATTAAACAAATAAAATAATAAAATATGTACTAATAATTAAAATAAATTAAATAATAATAAAATAACAATGAATCATAAAATTTATTAGCGGAGGCTTTTGTTGTCCTGACAAAAACAAGTTCAAACAGTAGAATTTCAATAACGTTCTGGGGCTGCGGAAATTAAGTGTATGGCATATGTGTAGGAAGGTTGATTGATGTCTTTCACTTGGTCTTTGATGGCTTCTTTAATAAGTTCCTTTAATTGATTAGCAGGAATCGAACCATCAATAGCTTGAAGGTTTCTTGTTGCTGAGTTTTCCTCACCATCTTGACAAACATGTGATGGGTGTTGATTATTGTTTGGAGGTTGAGCCGCTACAGTTGGCTCTTTTGCAATCTTGCCCATCAAAGAAGGTGATTTGATCATCCTTTTCTTTCATGGAGTTGGCAAGGCCTTCAAGGAGTCTGGTCATGTTTGCCATTATGACGTTCATAGCACCAGAATGGTTGTTGAAGGCACAAAGGTCTGTTCAAGCAGAAGCACTGCTGGGGCATACACATCCTTAATAGCTTTTATTTTTCACTGAAGCCCCAGCGGCGTTATTTTTCTTGGAAGCCATGAAAGTCAATTCTCAAATTTGGTAGGATTTAAAGGAGATGAAAGGTAGAGAAGTCCCATTGGGCGTGATAATTTATATTTGTTCGTTTAATTCAAAACTGCGAACTAAACCGACATTTCGTATTTTAAAGCTATCCAAACTAATTGAATTGCCATTTCTACAAAAATTTCAGTTTGTAATTGATTTTGACTGTTTGTAAAAATACTCCAATTATTTTTTATAAATTAATCCACCAAATAAAAAAAATATTATTTAAAATTATTTTTAATTTTTCAATTTTGTTATAATTTAATATTTTAATTTTACACTCGAAATAAAAATTGTATTATTTTATGCTAATTAAAAGTTAAAAGGTTATTGACCCTTGAATTTATAATAGATTTTCAATTAGAGACCTATTTTGTTATACAAATTATGAAAAATTAAATGCAATTGGTCAGTTCAAGTCTGAAATTTAGCTTTAACTATATATATATACGCACACCAGATGGACTTTAGCTTAAATATGTAGTCATTTAGACTAGAGTAGCCCCACCGCTTGCTATTAATATAATATTGGTTCCATTTTGAAAAAAATAGCCAGCAACTAAAAATCACTATTTTTAAAATAATAATAATTTTGTAAAAAATTGCTAAAAATATCCATATTAACTGTAGTATAAATCAGTGAATTGGCAAGCAAAAGGACACATGATTCTTCTGGGCATTATAACTACACTTGAAAAATGGAAGGGTAAATTAGCTATTTTACTATATTTTTTTTATTGGCTTGCTAACAAATTATTATATTTTATTATATATTATTATAGTTTATTATTGTTTGCCTTTATGCACCAAGAAGATAGGTTGAATTGGTGGGAAATTAAAAATTTAGATAGAAAGGATATATATATATATATATATATATATATATATATATACACACACACACATATATATATATATGTATATATATGTATGTATATATATATATACATATACATACACATATGTATATATATATATGTGTGTGTGTATGTATATGTATATGTATACATATATATATATATATATGTGTGTGTGTGTATCTCTCTCTCTCTCTCTCTCTCTCTCTCTCTCTCTATATATATATATATATATATATATATATATAATTATGAATTCCATATAATAAGTTATTCATTACCTAAAACTTCTTCTAGTAGAACTCTTTCGTCTTCTGAGGCACTGATTTCCAACGCGTGCCTTCAGATTTCAGCTGATTCTTGAATATCTTGTAAATCGTTCGCGTTGCCTCTAGCGGATACATCCCGCAATTAAAAAACTTAAATGTTAAGTAAACGAAAAGTAAGATATTATAACTTAAGAATTACCTTAAGAAATATAGTATTTACATATCTTCCTCAAGTGTGAGATGCTGCCTATACCTTGAATCTGGAACCAAGACTGTTAGGGCAATGGTAGGAGTTGTTGCAGTGGTAGGAGCAGCTGCAGAGGTAATGGCGGTAGGTGTAGAAAATGAAGGATGGGTAGATGGAGAAATAGGCGAAGGGACAGTGGATGGAGGGGGTAACAGAAGGAATAGTGGATAGAGGGGGTAACAGAAATAATAGTGGATGGACGGGTAACAGAAGGAATAGTGGATGGAGGGGTAACTGAAGAAGGGATAGTGGATGGAGGGGTAACAGAAGAAAGCATAGTGGATGGAGGGTAAATGGAAGAAGGAATAATGGAAAATGATGAAAGTATAGGACCGGGGGATGATGTAGAAGACGTAAAAGGAGGAGAAGATAAAGGGATCTATGTGGTAATGGTCAAAAGGGTGAATGTGGATGGTATAGAATAAGAGATAGATGGTAAAGAAGAAAGGGTAGTGGAAAGATCACTAGTGATAGCAGGCCCTCCTTGGGAGCAATGCCGTTTTTGGGACATCAATGTACTGCTACCAGGAGTCGATACACGTCTCGGAGTCAACATCTATATATTTCATAAAGTTTAATAAATTTATTCATTGTTTAATGTTACATAAAAAGTAAAAAAAACAAAAAATTAAAAATTGATATGGCATAATTGCGGAATAACAATGTAAATATTAAAAAAAAATTACGACACAAGTTAAAAATGACTTCATTGAAAATATAATTTAATATTGTAAATGTATAAATAATATTCTTTTACACAATTAGGAAAAATCCATACACAATCTATACAAAATAAGTACACAATACATTTATTTAGAATCTATTTCTTCGAGCTCAACTTCTTCTATGTTTTCCTTAGATGTCTCGACATCTGAATCAAATTCGGATTCATCATCTG
This sequence comes from Reutealis trisperma, assembly GCA_947687605.1. Classification (NCBI taxonomy): domain Eukaryota; kingdom Viridiplantae; phylum Streptophyta; class Magnoliopsida; order Malpighiales; family Euphorbiaceae; genus Reutealis; species Reutealis trisperma. Next base: position 339,397 of record CANTUT010000250.1, on the reverse strand, counting down.
TACCATTATCATCTTCGTCATCCATTTCAACTAATGACTCGTCAGGATCTTTTAAAGTTGCAAGAGGCTCGTCATCGTTAACTTCGAGTATAGGCTCATCAATTTTATCGTCCTGAAATGGTTCTTTAGATGTTGTATTTATTTCACTACCCTCCTTAATCTCTACGACTGATTTAGCTTTAATCTTGCATACTGCCCACCAATCCACTTTATCTCGTCGTAGACTTAGATAGGAAACATAATACACTTGACAAGCTTGCATTGCCAATATAAATGGCTCGTATTTATTGAATCGCCGCCTGTAGTTGACTTCAACAAGATTATATTACTCATGAACTTTCATTCCCATATTTGGCATTGGATCAAACCATTCACACTTAAGCAAAACAGTCCTCTTAATTGGAAGTGTAGGGTATTCCAATTGCATTATATTGGTTAATCGACCATAATAGTCAAATGCATTCTTACTATAATTGGAACCTTTTATATATACCCCGCTATTTATTGATGACCTACTCGAACTTCACTTTTCAATATGGAACTTGTAACCGTTCACGAAGTAAATAGGATAGGTCATAACATATCGTAACGGACCCTTGGACAAATCAATAATGAATTATTTTTTATTCTATTCGTAGGATCAGTGGCCTATGAAAAAAATAAATATATCAATTTGATTGTATAAGATAGAAATTTAAGATTAATTTTTAAGTAATGATACTACATTATACTTACATATGAATGAAACTAGTGTGCAAATTCTGTCTCTAATTTTTTTTCTATATCAATTGTTGATATATTTGGCACAATTTGCTTCAACATATCAATGTATAAGCTTCATTCATAAGGAAAATAATAAGTAAAATGGAAAGGAAACTATGCAGAATGATGAAGAATTAGTTATTTTAATTAAGTTGTAACTTAATGTATTTTGCAACATTGGAACAATTCAGAAGAATGTAGGATTCAGCCGCCTTATATTCTTCATCGGTCATCAATCTTTTTGGGTTGACCAAATAGTTTCCTTAGATGAGTGAATATTGATAAAATAATAGGAGTATTTGCTCCTTTAGGCATTCCACTATCATCATTTTGAGCTACTCTCCTATGCCTTGTATAGACATGGGGTTCGAAATGATAAGAGTAGAATAATGAAGCTTTCTCAAGCTAAGTATGCATTACAAATGGAGCCTTCAACTCTTGCTTTCTTTTTGACATTGTGTTTCAAATGTCCATTAAATCTATAATGGGTAAATATCATAGATTATGACATTTGAGTATAAATGAATGGATGCGATTGTAAATATTAAAATAGGCAAATATTTTACCTCTCAAATGGATACATCCATCGGTACTGAACGGGACTAGCTATACGAGCTTCATAAGTAAGATGTACTGGTAGATGCTCCATAGAGTCAAAGAAACTTGGAGGAAAAATGCGTTTCAGTTTACACAAGATGAGTGGAATGGTATTTTCAAGTCTCGCCATTTCCTTTTCCCTAAGAAGTGTTGATGTGAGTTCTTTGAAAAATAAACTCAACTTCGTCAATGGTTGCCAGACATCCCTTGGCAAAATTTCATGGAAGGCAAAACGAAGCAAGCATTGCATAAAAACATGACAGTCATGACTCTTCATCCCAAACCAAACAATCTTAGTTTCCGTAGATCAACGCATCAACCCATATTAGATACATACCCATCAGAAAATTTCAGATCTTTCAGCCATTCACATAAGACTTGTTTGGCTCGCTTATGGAACACATATTTTGCCTTCAGATATTTTCCAGACACTTCATCCATCTCTAACTCCTTACGGAGATAGAACTGTTTCAAGTCCTGTCTGGATTTAGCATTATCTTTGGTTTTCCCTGGGATGTTTATTACCGTGTTGAATATATTTTCAAATACATTCTTCTCAATATGCATGACATCCAAATTATGTCTAATCAGATTAGTCCTCCAATATGGTAAATCCCAAAATATACTTCATTTCTTCCATCCACATTCGTTTCACTTTGCAATTTGAGCATTCACATCATCAGTTCCTACTTTGGTCTCCCTCATCAACTTCAAACTAGTTATTTCCTATAATAATTCAATTCCCAAACGTATAGGTAGAGTAGATGCTTGAATAGCTCTATTTTTTATGAAAATTGTTTTGTTTTTTCTAAAAGGATGATTAGGCGGGAAGAATTTATGATGGCAATCAAATCACGATTGCTTACCCCTTTTAGGAAGAGTGAAATAATCCATTAGTTCTTTGCAATATGGACATACCAATCTACCCTGAGTACTCTAGCTAGACAATATACTGTACACAGGGAAGTCACTCACTGTCCAAATTAGAGCAGCTCGTATCTGAAAATTCTGCTTCATAGACATATCATATGTTTCGACACCTATATCCTACAACCGTAGTGATTCTGTAATCAGAGGCTGTAAAAATACATCCAACTTTTGTTTTGGATTATTTGGTTTAAGAACTATTATAGACAAGAACATGTACTCCTTCTTCATACACATCCCTAGAGGCATATTATATGGTATCACTATAATTGGCCATGATGAGTATTGTTGTCTAAATTGTCCAAAAGTTTGGAAGCCATCAGTGCCCAAACGGACATTGCGAATTTCAAAAGCAAAATCTGGATTCATCCGATTGAAATGCTTCTATGCTGTAGAATCTGAACAGTGTCACATCACCCTATCTTCCTCTACATGTTCCCTATGACATCTCATATGCTTTTCAATTGCTTTAGAGGCATACAATCTCTGCAACCTCGAAGTCAGAGGGAAGTAAAACATAATCTTATATGGAATATTTTTTTTAATGGACATGCACTCCCACGTCTTGGCTTATATCTTGGCCAATCACAAAACTTACATGCAATTAGATTACTATCTTCACCCCAATAAAGCATGCAATTATTCTTGTAACAATCAATTTTCTCGACTAGAAGGCCCAAATCCTATATTAACTTCTTGGTACTGTAGAAACTATCAACCATTGTGTTATCTATAGGCAGCGACTCATTGTACTATTGTAATATCTCATCATAACACCTTTTAGACAGATGGTGTTCTGACTTGATATTCAGAAGTCATGCCACAATAGATAATTTAGGCTATTTCTCAAAGCCAGGCCATAATTTTTTGTTAGCTACCTCTAAGATATTGTACAGTTTATGAGCGGTCAGATTTGGAGCTTCCTCCATTCGATCCCAATCAAAATCCAGCCCAGTAGTATCTATTAACATATTATGGTATGTAGTTAGAGGGCAACTGTCCATATCTTTACTGCCTACTTTTGTCACAGTTGAAGATCTAGACCCATTGACTTCACCATGCAAATACCATTCATAGTACCCTGGTACAAAATCTTTCTTTAGAATGTGCAACTTGACAGTATTTGGCTCAAGTAAATTTCGATTTTGACATTTCTTATGGTTACAAGGACATCGAACACTAGTCCCACTCATGCATTGTGACTGAGATATCACGAATTGCATGAATTGGTCTAAACCCTCCAAGAATTTCATAATCAAATACTTATCAGTAAGTCTAAAGTACATCCAATTTCTATTGGCCCTTATAATTATTCCATGTACATTCAACAGTATTAATTTATTTTTTAAATCACACAAACAAAATTACATTTAAATTTATATGTTTGGTTATAATTTTAATTAAGTTCACAACATCTAATTATACATCCTTATATCTTTCTCCCTATAAGGTAAGAACCTAACCCATTTAGAAACTCGTTGCTGCATAATTGTTACTGTTACATTCTACACTCATATATTTGCTGAAATTTCGGTATCATCTCCTACAGTTATTCTAGTACACCACATTTGAAAAAATCCACATAATCAGGACATTATTTCAATGTACACTAAGAGAACATGGTAAAAGATAGTACTGAAATTTCAGATATTTGTATGAAATAAGAATATACATAGACAATAAGATCTCTAAACTACCCAATTTGGACAATTCAATATCCTCTCACCATTCGATGAGCAGGATATCAAACGAGATCTATGGCTAATCCTAAATATGTTAATCATTTTAATTAACAATATTTTTGGACATTTGATTGTGAAAATCCAAAAATAAAATTAAAATCATTTAAATTCATTCATTAACAAAATAGTATAGATTCGCTGTGCAAATAACAATTACAACATCACAACATAAGAACATATAATTAAAATCAATAAAATAAATTCACAAGATAAATGAAAAATATTGCTGAATACGATACAAATTCATAAATGCATTATACTTTTTTCCATTTTTTACCGTATCATAATTTTACACATGTATATTATTACTTAATAATAAAGATATTAATATTATATTAGATATTTTTTATATCATTTAGGACAAATTTTAATTAAAATTTTTCTTAATCATTTTAATTTTGAATATTTGAATTTTAATTATTTATTAGCATTAATTAAGCCATTATGTATTATTATATTTTTTAGACTATTTTTCCTCTAAGAGGATAATTGTCATTTCTTTAAAAATCTTATGTATTTAAAATTTCATTTTTAATAGAAATTTTTTTTGTTATATCTTGAATTTTCAGTTATTTTATAAAATCCTATTTTTTGTACGGAAATACATTATTTTAGTATTTTCCTTATTGAAGCAAGAATTGAAGTTATATTTTATTAAATTATATATATTCTTACTATTTGAATATGCATTATTAATGGTAACTTTATTTAAATATTATATATATATATATATATATATATATATATATATATATATATATATATATATATATATATATATATATATATATATATATATATATATATATAATTGAAGAAAGTAATATGTATATTATTATGAAAATATTAATGTGGGTTTTTGGAGAAATTGTATTTTGATATTTGAATATTAATATTGATATTAAATTAATATTATAAGATTAATTATAGTATTTTATCGAAAATTTAGATTTCCATTATAATTATTATTATTATGAATAAGTTTTATTAATTGAATTATTATTATGTAAATTATGGTTTATTATTATTATTATTATTATTATTATTATTGTTTTTTATATATATAAGTATATGTTAAATGAAGTTTGGAAAAGAATTAAGAGAGGGAGCATTTTGATTGGTTGTTGAAGGGAAAACGGGACAGACGGGAAGAAGCAGATGGGAAGGAGAGAGAGAGAGTGGCTGAGCTACCTTTCGGTCGGTGGTGGGTTGCACCGCCACCTCCTAGCGGCAACCCACTAGCCGACGAGCATGTGGGCACCAAGAGCGGTGGCGATTGACGACCGACGGCTGCAGTCGCGTAGAAGGAAGAACCACCAGCGCCGAGACTTCAAATGCAAATTTCGGCCAATTCTGGTGGCCAAATCGAGCAAGGCCGTCTCATTCGACTCCTGGTGACGAGAGCTTTCTTTTGGTACCTACCATGCATCCGATCGGCCAACGGATGCAAAGATCAGAGCTATGGAGGCTAAAGCTTTTGAGGCATTTTTTGGCAAGACGGTGGTGACTGACGGCGAGTGGGTGTGGTTTTCATGATCCTGGTGTCGAGGTGAACCTGCAAGTGTGAAGATTGCTCAAATCCACCACCGGCAGTGGCAACGCGTGGCCGGCCGACGATGCTTCGGCAGTGGCACGTGAGGCCGTCCAATAGCTCCGTTTCGTCATTCCGGCGTGACTCTCGACATCCGTATGATCGAAATTTGTGAGGGTAAGCCCAAAACTCTAGTATTTTAGTTGTTATTTGATTTGCACTGTTTAGTAGGTTTTATCGATATTTGTTACCGTGATATTGATGAATAGAAGTGATTGTTAAGAGTTTGTTGAGTTCTGTTGATGAGTATGAGTAGGGAGGACCTAGGAGGGGTTGCTGAGATTATGTTGTTTGGTAAGATTGTTTTAGAAGTATTATATTTTCTGTTGTTTTGGGTGGTATCCGATAGTAGTATGGTTCTACCGAAATCTCGGCAAGAGTCTCAATAGTCTTTAAGTTGTATCTGGATATGTGAGTCATTCTTTTTTGATAATATCTCTTATTGTCTAGTGTCATTGTTTCTAGCATCTTCCTGGTTCTAAAGGCTGCACTTCCGAGGGAAGTCAATGAGACATGTCGACAATTAGGTGAGTGATACTCCTTAATATGTTATTCTATTTCCATATGCATCTGCATCTACTGTGTATATATATATATATATATATATATATATATATATATATATATATATATATATATATATATTATGCACCATTATTGCATAGATACATGTAACATTTGCGTGTGAATGATAAATCGATATTTTATGCTATATTGTAATTATGGTTGACGGATGGGAATCCGAAGGATACAATACCAATGAGGATTATAGGTTTGATTATGAGTATGGCTACTATTGTGATTATAAGGGATTGAGAAGATGAGCTATGACTAGTAGATGCTAGCCGGGCCTGCTCATCGCCAGGGCCGCTATCAGTCGGGTCAAGGCTGCTTGGTATAGACCAATAACGGTCAGATCCATTGGACATAAGAGACAGATTATTGGATTAAGAGAGCTAGGATAGGGGATTGGCTCCCCACATTGGTTATTAGTGTAGTACTGTGGATCGTATCCTGTCCTTGTTTGATTGTATGATTTGTCTATCTCTATGACATGGTGCATAGCACGAACAGTAAAAACATGTTTGTAGGACACCAGTTTAATATGTTAGTTAGTATCATTCATTGAGTCGAATGCTTATTCCTATTCAACTTGTTATTTTTCAGGTCGAGGAATGAGCTTGGGAAAGGATTGTAGTCAAGTAGAACTGCTAATTGTCCTTCGGTAATACATTATATATAAGTACTGAATTATATATATAATATGTATAATTGTATCATAGAACTTCGCAATATTACATCTTTTACCTTATTTTATATAATTATCAGTTACTATGTATATTCTGAGTTGGAACTTATTTGTTAAGTAGAATCCAATTGTATGATAAATGATATTATAATTATGAGATAATGGAGATAAGTGAGTTATTAGCCCAATATGGCTTTGTTTTTAATTGATGTTGGTTTGGATCTGCTTAACACATGGGCCCATAGCCCTTTTTAGCTTTGATTTTCGTTATCTAGTTTTCTATCAGGCTTACTATGGGCACTAGTAGCCACATGCTTTTCCTGTGTCCTAGTGCTAGTCATGTGCCCTCGGGTTCGGGGCATGATATTTTTAATTTATTACTTTCTTTTTATTTTTCATCGAAATATTTTTACTCCTAACTATTTGCAATTTCTTATTTTTTTGTATTTTATGAAATGCATTTATATTTTAATTTTTTTAGCACATTTGTGGATTTTTTTTTATTTTTTAATGTGAAGAGAATTTTTGATATTTTATGAAATTCATAAAAAATAAATTTTACTTTTTATAGCATAATTAAACATAAATTTATAGCTCATTTTATCAGTATTATTAACGGATTTACTTAAATAAAACCAAAATTACGTCACATATATGTACATCTATAAATTCACATAAACTTAACAATATAATTAAAAATTACATTACAATATAGAAATCAACCACAAATTACAAATTCACATTACAACATTTATTTTTTAATATACATTTACAAATAACAAAACAAAATACAAATTATACATAAGATAATTAAAAAAATATTACATTCCAAATTATTATATTTATATATTAGTATAAATAAATTAAATTATAGTACGGACATTTTTACGCGAGAATCCGACTTATATTGTTGCTCCGCACATCAATTATCTGAAACAAAGTTAAAATTCTATTAATAAAATCAAAATAATTAAAATAATTACTAACATAATTTAATAAAATAATTTCACCATATTTAATACTATCATAAATTTATAAAAAATTTATTAAGCTTAAAAATATAAAATATCTTAAATTAAAGAATTTATTAGCATATATATATATATATATATATATATATATATATATATATATATATATATATATATATATATATATATATATATATATATATATATATATATATCCCAAATCAGTAATCAATAATCTAATCAATAATCCCATAATTATACATATATACACAACAAAAATTAACAAAATTTCAACAAAATCAGTTTAAACAAAAATTCAAAAATCTAAATAAAAATTCAATTAAAATCATAATCAATATTAAGGTAATCATGTAAATACCAGTGGAAAATCGAAATCGTTGGTGATAGATGAAGGACGGTTGGAATACGGGAGAGCCCAACAGCGGCAGAGAGAAATGGCAGTGGAAGAAGAAAAAGAAGAAAAAGAAGAATGGGAAGAGAGAAAAAAGAAGGTGAACGGGTTATATTTTATGATTACTGATGGATTACAGACGGATCATGCCACGTGGATTAAAAATCTGTCAGTAAAAGGCTAAAGGCGGTAAAACGGGCACTTATTTTTTCACTTCTGTCAATATTATTTAACATTTACTGATGGATTGCTGACAAAAAACCTATTACCACGTGGCATTCCATCAGTAATCCATCAATAAATAGTTTGTTTCACGCCAAAATGTTATGCCCTTATTTTTCTAATATGGTAGGTATTTCATCAGTATCCGATCATATTTACTGATAGATTACTGACAGAATGCCTATTGTACCATATAATTTCATCAGTAATTCATTAGTAAATGTCTTAATTAGTGCCAAAATATTCCCGCCTATTCTTTTTCATTTGTAATTGGTCACTAAACCGTCGGTAAAATTTGGTTGGTATCCGTTAGTAATATTGCTTTTTCATCAGTAAACGGTCAATAAATAGATGAACGTTCCTAGAAAATAGTCCGTCAGTATTTAGTTATAGATTGCTAACGAATTACCGACGGATCATGCCACATGAATTAAAAAATTTGTCAGTAAAAGGCTAAAGGCGATAAAATGCAGACTTATTTTTTCACTTCTGTTAGTATTATTTAGTATTTACTGATGGATTGCTGACAAAAAGCCTATTACCATGTAGTATTCCATCAGTAATCCGTTAGTAAATAGTTTGTTTCACACCAAAATGTTCTGCCCTTATTTTTCCAATATGGTAGATATTTCGTCAATATCTAGTCATATTTACTGACAAATTACTAACGAAATGCCTACTGGAGCATATAATTTCATCAGTAATTCATCAATAAATGTCTTAATTAGTGCCAAAATATTCCTGCATATTCTTTTCCATTTATAATTGGTCACTAAACCGTCGATAAAATTTGGTTGGTATCCGTCAGTAATATTGCTTTTTCATCAGCAAACGGTTAGTAAATAGACGACCATTCCTAGAAACTAATCTATCAATATTCTATCAGTATTTAGTTATGGATTAGTTTTTGTCGCTAATTTCCGTTGGTAAAGATTTTGGTAGTGTTTTGTATTGAAGGGTTTGAAATTTAAGAAATAAAATTAAAAAAAAAAAGAATAAGGAAGAAAGAGTATGTGAATATTAAAGAGTATGGAAATATTAAGTGATGAAAAAGAAAATGAAGAAATAATTAAATGAGAAAGAAAGAAAAAGAAATTTCATTTGTGAGAAATGGATAGAAGAAAAGAGAAAGAGAAAAAGACAAGAAAAGAGAAAGGGAAGAAGTATAGGAAAAAATGATGAGGAATAGCCTTTTTATGCCTTTTTTTCCTCAATTTATTGACTAATTACCAACTAAATTTTCCGTCGGTAAATTTTTCAAGTGAAAATTTGGAGGGAAATTTCCATCAAAATTTTTCATTTAACGACAGATTACCAACTAAACTATTGTAGTAATTTATTTTTTTAAAAAAAAATGAAATCAAAATTTTGGAGGGAACCGATTATTGACTAAATTTCTGTCAATAATTTGTTTTTTTTTAAAAATCAAATGAAAATTTGAAGGCAAATTTCCTTCCAAAATTTTTTTTTATAGATTATCGACTAAATTTATTTCAGTAATTTATTTTAAAAAAAATTTAATGAAAATTTTGGATGAAAATTTCTCTCCAAAATTTTCATTTACCGATAGAATATTTTGTCGATAAATTAAAAAAAAATTCTTTATAATTTACTGACTAAAATATTGATATGTAAATTTAGCGATGGAATATTTTTGTCAGTAAATTGAAAAGTTTTTTAATTAAATCAAAGAAAATTTTGATTTTTAATTTACCAAATAAAATTTTCATCAATAAATTTACAAACAAAATATTTGGTCGGTGAATTTAAAATTTTTTGTCAGTAAATTAAAAAATAATTTTGTCATGCCCCGAACCCGAGGGCACGTGACCGGCACTAAGACACGGGAAACGCATGTCGCTACCAGTGCCCATAGTAAGCCTAACCAAAACACACAACAGAAAGTCCAAAACTGAAAAGGGCTATTGGCCCAATTGAGTTAAGGATATCCAAATAAACATCAATACAAAATAAAATCAAATTGGCTCAATAACTTGCTTATCTCATAGATATAATAAATTACAAAAGGATTTTGCTTAACAACAGATTTTGGCTCTTTAAATACATAACTAAATATTAAACAATATACAAGTACAAAGTATAACATTGCGGAGTTCTAGAGCTATACTTACAATTGTACATATATTACATATAATTCTTAATACTCAATATTACAAATTACTGCCGAAAGAAAATTGGGAGTTTACTCAATTACAACTCCTTCACAGGCTCATTCCCTAACCTGAAAATAACGAAATGAACAGGAATGAGCGTCCGACTCAGTAAATGATACTAGCTAATATATTAAACTGGTATCCTATAGATAGATTTCTAATGCACATGCTATGCACTATGTTATAGAGACAGATAATTCATATCATCAAACAAGGACGAGATACGATCCACAGTACCACTCTAATCTCAATATGGGGAGCCGATCCCCCTATCCTGACTCTCTGAATCCAATAATCTGTCTCTTATATCCAAGGGGTCCAGCCGTCACTGGTCTGTACCACGCAACCTTGACCCAACTGATAGCAACCCTACGATGAGTAGGCCCGGCCAGCATCCACCAGTCATAACTCATCTTCTAAATCTCAATAGAATCATAATAGTATCCATATCCATAGTCATCTCAAAAGTTCCTAAGTGGTACTACATTTTCCTAACCTCCATCCGTCAATCACAACCATAATACAACACAGAGTATAGAATATTGATTCATCATTCACAATCAAATGTTACATGCTTATATGCAGTAGTAGTGCATAATATACATATATATATACACACAAAAATACAGATGTATATGAAAATAGGATAATACATTAGTGAGTATCACTCACCTAGTTGATGACATGTCCGACTAACTTCTCTTGGAAGTGCGACCTTGACGGTAGAAGCCAGAGACATTGACTCTAAATAACAAACGATATCATTAGAATAAGAACGACTCACTTATTAAGACATGAGTGACAGACTATTGAGATTCTTGCTGAAATTACAGCAACATCTCACTTAACTAGAATATTACCCAAAATCAACAAAAACATAACACTTGTAAAATGACCTCAATAGTCCGCATAACCTAATACACTCCAAAGACCGCTCCTGGTCCTCCCGACTCATAATCATCATCACAACTCAATAAGCAATTCCAACTTATCAATTCATTAAATACTAACTAAAATCTAATAAATATAACACAATAATAATTGAAATTCAAGGGATTTGGATTTACCCTTGCAAAATTTGATAGTACGAACGTCAAGGATAACACCAAAATGATGAGATAGAGCTGCTAAGTTGAGGTTGTTGGAGCGTCGCCGGAACCCCGCCGGCGCCAACATCGTCCGGCCAGGTGCCACTGTGGACAGTGGTCTTAAATGTCAGAAATTATACCAAACCACTGGTCACGACATTAGGAGAACAAACATTCACTCTCCCTCACTTGCCATCGATCACCGAAAATCGAGCTTCAAAGTTTCGGCATCACATCCTCTGATCTCCTTCTCCGGTCAACAAAAGTTGGCAAACTTGGTATAAATTGAAGCTGGTGAAGAGAGGATTCCAACGCATCTTGAATCGCTTGAATCGGTGCTCGGATGAGAGAGATATGGCCGTTTGAATTTTTAGTCGTCGGAGTTCGTTGGAATTCGCAACAGTCAACTTTGGGACACGCGTCTAGCGTTGTTCATTGTCTGATCGGAGTGATTTTGGTCCCGTTTGCTTCATCTGGATGTTAGCTTTCCAACCCAACCAACAGTACATCAATCGGAGGTCTGGTGATGAAGTTATAACCTGAAAACCACCAGCTGCTTCCTTTCCTCTCTCTCTGCCTCTCTCCCTCGCTCCTTCTCTACTGTTTCTTCTTTCCTTTTTTTGTTTCTTCTTCATTTTTGTCACGTGGCCACACCATTCACCATTTCCTTTTTCTTTTTCTTTTCTTTTCCCTTCTTTCTTCTCCTTTCTTAACACCCATATATATATATATTAATAATAATAATAATAATAATAATAATAATAATAATAATAATAATTTACAACATATACCCATATATATATATCAATAATATTATTAACGATAATAATAGTTTAATTAATAAAATTTATTCATAATAATAGTAATTATAATGGAAATCCAAACTTCTGATAAAAATATTATAATTAAACTTATAATATTAATACCTTTATTAATACTCAAAATACAATTTCTCTAAAAACCCACATTAACATTTTCATAATAATATACATATTACTTTCTTCAATTGTATATACATATATAATACTTAAATAAAATTACCATTAATAATACATATTCAAATAGTATGAACATTTATAATTTAGTAAAATATAGCTCAAATTCTTACTTTAATAAGGAAAATAATAAAATAATATGTTTCCGTACAAAAATAAAATTTTATAAAATAAATGAAAATTCAGGGTATTTCAATTTTGTTCTCCAATTTACCAACTAAAATTTTTGTTGATAAATTAGAAAAGTTTTGGAATTAAATCTAAGAAAATTTTGCTTTTAAATTTACCAACTAAAATTTTTGTTTGTAAATTTATCAACGAAAATTTTGTTTGTAAATTCAAAATTTTTTTATTGGTAAATTAAAAAACATTTTGTTTTCCAATTTATCGACTGAAATTTTTGTCGGTAAATTTACTGACGAAACATTTTTGTTGGTAAATTAGAAAGGTCTTGTAATTAAATCAAATAAATTTTGCTTTTAAATTTACCAACTAAAATTTTTATCAGTAAATTTACCAACGAAAATTTTGATCGATAAATTCAAATTTTTTTATCGGTAAATTAAAAAATATTTTTTCTTCAATTTATCAACTAAAATTTTTGTCGGTAAATTTACCAACGGAAAATTTTGTCGCTAATTTTTTGTGCCATTTTTTTTGCACCTTATTTAGTTACAAAATTTGATAATCAGTAATTTTTTATTAGTAAACCATTGGTAATTTGTCGATAATTAATAAAAAAAAAAATTCATGTATTGTTGTTATTCTGTCGGTAATTTAGAAAATTTACTAATAAAATTATTTTTATTGGTAAATTATGATTTTCTTGCAGTGTTAATTATCTCTTATTCTAACTCTTTGCTATTTAAATGTTCCTTTTAGATAAGGATAAGGATGAAATTGGAAAAAAAAATTATTTATTTTTTAAAATCGCAAATAATTTGGAAATTTTTTAATTTGGAATTTTTTTTGTCAAAAATCATCAATTATAAGGGATTGGGGAGAGTATTGACTTCCATTAGCTTAATTACTTTCCTAATTATTTTCAAAACATTACATTCCTAATTAGTAATTATACTTATAATTTATTATATTACATATTATAATCTCAAACAATTTATGAAAAATAAAATTCAAATTATTATTATTTTTTGTTTAGCAATAAATTAATATTATAAATTAATTTTCTCGCATTGTATTAAATATTTTTTTTGATCTATTTAAACTTTCAATTTTTGGAAAAATGTTGCAATAGAAATTGACCAATTTAATATATGTCACTTATTAATTAAATTGTAACTTATGAAAAGGTACGGCTAAAGTGGAATAATTCAAATATTAATATCACTTTTAAAGTGTTTTTTTACCTAATTACATTCCTAATTAGTACAATTACACCTATCTGTATACTAATAAATCTACTCTCTTCATCTCAAAAAAAATATTTTTTTCTTTTATACCCTTGATAGTATAATAAATACATTTAATTTTATTTCTTTCAGACATTAAATGCATCTTAAAAATAAAAATTAAGGAGTAAAGATGGAAAATGGAGTAAAAAAAAAAACTATTAATAGAAATGTGCCAAACTTTATAGGACATGTCAAAAAAAAGAGAAGTGTTCCAACCTTTTTTAGACGGAGAATATTATATAAATCCAAAATAATTTTTATTACATGTTATCAATATTAATTTTTTCATTTTCAAAATATTTATCATTTAAATTTTTGGTACATGAATTAAGGAAGTTATCAAATTGTCATAATTTTAAAACAGAAAGATTAAAATATTTTTTTTTAATTTTGATATAGAAAAATAAAAATAATTAATATAAATATTTAATGGAGGAATAAGAAGAGAGTAAAGTTGAAAAAAAAATAAATATCTTTTTGAAATCTTAAAATGACAATATTTAGAGAAAAAATATCTAAAATAACACATATTTTTGAGATAGATGGAGTATATATCGTAAAAAAAGAAAAAAAAAAACAAATTGTCAATTTTTTAAAAGTGTTAAATTAGTAATTGCACATTTTTTTTAAAAGTAATTTGTGTATGAGTGAAACTCAAACTTGAAATTTTGTAGACTTGGAGGGAGACTCCAAAATTTGTACTTGCACAATTTAATACACGTAACTTACTACACTTTCTTTTCCCTCTATATATAATTGGGAGTCATAGAAACTTGGGCATGAGATCTTTCGCTATAGTCATAATGACTTCTAAAATCTCCACAAAATTGGTCTTGAGTCTTGTAGTTTTGTTAAGCTTGGGTTTGGTTGCTAGTGTTGTTGATGGCCGCCTGCTGGTTGAGAGATCAATGAAGTTTAAGCCCAAAGTAGAAAATGAAACGATGGAAAAGTTTGGCAATGAAATGGAAAATAGTGCAACAGGAGAAATGAAGATACCAACATTACCACCAAGATTTCCTTCAATTCCATTCCCAAAACTTCCTCCATTCCGACCATTCCCATTGCCACCTCCATTTAAAATTCCTATCTTTCCTCCAATTCCTAATTACTTTCCTCCAATTCCTAAAGCTCCTATTCCACCTTTCCCTTTTTCTCCCATCCCTTTCTTTGCACCTCCTTCCCCATGAAATGGTTATATATGAAGAAAATTTCAATGGTAGAAATTTGAAATTTTTATTAAAAATTTTCAAATTGAATATCATTGAATAAATTAAAAAGTTTATGAAAAAAGAGTGTTATGTTACATACTTTTTAATGTTATCTAATGACAAATAAAAATACTTAGCAAAGCAGTATAGGAAAAATATTTTAATAAGTTAATAATGGTGCTTTGTAACCTTAAACATGTCTTTTTTTCTGCGTTTATGTTGTAGATTGTAATAAGAAATCAAGTTTATGACAGTGATATTTGATGTAAGGAGATATATACTTTTGTGCTCTGAGCTTGGAATGGTTTATTGGTGCTTTGCCCTTTCATTTTGATTTTTGTTCATTAATTAGTTAATTTTTGTTGTTCATATTCCCAAATCTATTGTTCTCTTTCTATAGTATTTTAAATGCACAATTCATTTTCTCTCTTTCTAAAGGATTCTGTTACCTCCATTTAACTTTTCAAGAGTAAGTATGGTTGCATAGCCTAATAATAAATGCATATATGGTCTGAGCAATATACTTAGGTCCGATTTTCCTCCCTCCTCAAAAAAAATAAAAATAAAAATAAAAATAAAAACCTTTATTACTAATTCTAGACTCATTCAAAAAATGAGTTTGGTGATAACTCTATATTTTTAGAGTTATTTTAATTTTTTAAACTTAAATTTTAGCTCAATTCTCGATAATGCAATAATATTATTACTTATTTTTAGAAATAAATAGTTCTACAATTTATAAATAAATTATAACATATTTTAAATATTTTTATTTTATTTTTGCAGATCAAAATGATGCAGTAAAAATAATGATGCAAGCAATGATTCAAGTTTTCAATCCATGAGAAATAAATTCAATGGTTGGTGGCCAAAATTCAATGGTTGGTAGCCAACCTAACCATTTTTTAATATTGATAAAGGAATTCAATAGTTGGTGGTCAAAATTCAATGGTTGATAGCCAACCTAACTATTTTTGAATATTGATGAAGGAATTCAATGGTTGGTGGCCAACCTAACCATCAATGTTGAATTTTTGATGTAAGAATTTTAATGGAACTTGAATTCTTCCACCAAACGTGTCTATAAATATCATGCTTGGCAAAAGGAAATGGCATCAAAGAAAATCCATAAAAAAAAATATGTAGAGAGATTTTCATATGTTTTCTTAGAGTAGATTAGTTTTATTTTTTATTTTGATCAAGAGAAGGAGTTTTTGGAAGCTTGAGTTCATCAAATATTGTATCCCAAAACAAGTTCTCTCTAAACTCTATTCTTGAATTTAATTATAAGTTATTATTATGTTTATAATTTTTATTGTTAATTTAATTATTTCTTTTCTTTTAATTATAAATAGCTAATTTTATTTTCTAGAATTTAGATGTAATCTTTTGATTCGCATATGATTATTTATATTTAATTGATTGGATTTGATTGTTGGAATTAATCTTTTATCTTAGAATTTAATGCTTGTAATTATCTGGCCATTAATTGCATGATTTAAGATATTGTGTGAAGTAGCGAGAGTGGAAGCACAATATTAGTTCATTAGGATAATTGACTTAGGGAATGTGTTGCTTAAAGATAAGAACACTCCTTTGTGATTTTTAAAAGGGATTTTCATAAAACTTAATGGGTTTGTATTAATTGCTTATGATCACGAGAGTAGACGTAAGGTTAATATAAATACACATATTGTATCTTGAGAGAGAACATCATATAATTTAGGGAAATCTAATCATTAATTCCAGCAAAAATAATCCATCTAAAGATCATAAAGAAATCATATGTGATCAATTGATGAATTCTAAATCCTAGACTTTTAATCTTATTTTCATATTTATCATCATTTATTTACTTAAATTTCACTTTAGCTTAAAACATAAAATCTCATAATTGATTTTCTAAATAATAGAGTAATCTTAAAATTGGTACTTGACAAACCCTTTCTCGTGGGAACGATACTCACTCATCACTTTATTACTTGTAAACGATCTGTGCACTTGCAGAAATCGCGCAACAAGTTTTTGGCGCCGTTACCGGGGAAGGCAATTTTTGACAATATCAATAGATTGATATACTCTATTACTTTAGATTTTGTTTTTCTTTTCTATTTTTTTTATTATTGTGCAGGAAATAAAAAATTAAAAAAAAAAAAAAGGGGATGGCTTTCCACAACTTATAATGGTGCAATGGAGGAATGATGCTAAATAGAGCAGCAAACATGTATGGTGATGATGGTTTTAGTAAGTTAAACGCTAAAATTGATACATTGGCTAACTTAATTGATAAACTTGATGCTAATACTTTATTTAATTAATGTTTGAGTTGTAATCTATGTGGAGGTAATCACTTAAATTTTGAATGCCAATATGCAGAGCAGGTACAATTTTTTCCAAGTTATAAAAGGTATGAGAATTATCCATATTCCAATATAGACAACTCAGGATGGAGTGATTATTCAAGTTTTTCATGGGAAAACTAATGCGATCAAGGTAACAATTCATGGTATCCTTATCAATATGATTTTCAAGATCATGCACCATTTAAGGAGCACAGACCATCTTATGAAGCAGCATTGGAAAGATTCATAAATGCTACTCATGAATGATGTGAAAGATTGGAAGATAGGATGGATCAATGGGCTAGCCACAATACAAATGATGATGTACAAATGGAACAATTCACTAGCCTATTAGATACTCAAAGCCATGAAAACCTGACAAGCCAAATTGAAGAACATTCTAGAGAGCAATGCTTGGCAATTTCTTTGAGTGATGATAAGGAAGAGACGATTGATCAAGGAGATACTTCAAGCAAGCAAGAAAAAAAGGAAGAAGTTGAGCCTAATTTGCCCAAGAAATATTATTCTCTTATAGATAATATCTGCGGAGTGGTTGAAATTGATGGGAAAATTGAAAAAGGATTTGAACAAGAGCACTCAAAGGAAACTTTTTCAGTTTGTTTGGTGAATACAACATCATATATGTCAGACCATAAAGAATATCAATTTGATGACTTGGAAGAAAAGAAGAAGCATTCACCACCATCAACTGAGCACTCACCGACTCTTGATTCAACTCTGCTACTTC
Source organism: Reutealis trisperma (assembly GCA_947687605.1). NCBI lineage: Eukaryota > Viridiplantae > Streptophyta > Magnoliopsida > Malpighiales > Euphorbiaceae > Reutealis > Reutealis trisperma. Next base: position 320,957 of record CANTUT010000250.1, on the reverse strand, counting down.
CTATCTCAATTTCTTAAGAAAATTTAGAGTAAGAAAAAGAGCTCGTTGGAAAGTTTTTAAAAATTATGAGCCTAATTATAAAATATTAAATAATTTATGTCTTAATTTTTTTCCATGCAGGCTCAAATCAAGATAGCTTGACTCATTAAAATTAGCAAAAGTCTATCTTTCCACAATTATCGAGATGATATACTTTGTGTATTATCCTCCATGATGAAAATCTAGCTATAGTCAAGCTAAAGACTATAAATAAAGCGCTTTTGGGAGGTAACCCAAATTTCTAACTTTTTTACTTCTTTTTAATTTCTTTTGTTCTTTTGTTTATTTTGTTCTATTTTAATTTTGCTTTAGTGTTGTTTGTGAGTTATTAAATAGCTTATTAGGAGTATTTTAATTTTGCTTTAGTGTTGTTTGTGTGTTATTAAATAACTTATTAGGAGGAAACCCAAGTTTTCTCTTTATTAGGTTTCTTTTATTTCTGTTTAGTTGTTTCGTTGTAAATTTTCTCTTTCATTTTCTTAACAAAGTTAATTAGACATGGAAGCATCTCTTGCAGCACTAAAAAACAAATTTTCAACTCTTCCCCAAGATGTGCTTAGGAAAATTGATGAACGCAGACTGGAAAGAATGAAGGCATTTAGGCGTCTGAATCTTCCTGAGGATATTCGCTGGATCATAGAAGCCAAAGTACGATTGGCAGGTGAGATTGATGACTCATTTATTAAATGTTTGCCAGTTACGGGGAGAAGTTCTTACTCAAAGAAGATGAGAGCTAAAAGAATGGGGGTCTGCTACAAGTGTGCAAGATGGAATTGCAACACACGCTGTAGAAATATTGGATTTGCATCCATAAATCGAGAAGACAAAATTAAATTCATAAAGGATGGACTGAGTAAGGAGTTTATGGATAATATTCTTCAAACTCTTGAGACGCATCATTGTGGACAAGTTCAACGCACTCTTTTAGATTTATGGGAACTATTCAAAGAAGGGAAGTAGCATTACAGTCTAGGGAATCTGACGATAAAAGACCCTGTTTGCCAGTTAATAAGAAAAATGGATGGGAAGCCTATCCTGGACTCATAGAAGGCGTGTAAGCGGTTACTTGACGTAAAACTAGAGGAAGATGTGAGCCAAAATCACAATTACTGTTTATAATCAGGTGTATCACTAACTTTTTTATTTTTCAATGCATTATTTTTTTTCTACATCTTGCAGTACTTTTTGACTTTTTAGCATCTATATTTTATTTTCCTGCAGATTTTTTCTACTGTCGACAACTTTTTAGTCTTTCAATATCTACTTTTTGATTTTCAATATTTTCTTTTCAATATTTTCTTTTTGACTTTTGTACGCATACTGCAGATTTTTCTACTTTCGTTAGCTTTTTAGTCTTTCAATGTCTGTTTCTTTTTAGTTTTTCAAATATTTCTTTTGATATTTGTACACATAGCATTGATTATTTTTGTTTTCATTATCATTTTTGTTTTTATACTTTTTCTGTCAATAATTATTTTATCCCATTGAACTGTTCTTTTACTCTTCTAGTTTCTTTATATGCACATTCATTATTGTCAATATGCACACAATCCTTTCAACAGATCTATGAGAGAAAATGGCAGAATCCTCAACACGCAAATTCAAAACTATTTGTGGCTTTTGTAGTCCAAACTCTAGCAAGAAAAGAGAGTACTTGATCGCAGCTAATGAACTTGGTAGGATTTTAGCTGAACGAAAAATTGATTTGGTGTTTGAGGGAGGTAGTTTAGGGTTAAGGGGTTGTGTCGTAAGTTCTGCATATATTAGAGGTAGTAAAGTCTTAGGAGTAGTTCTAAAGGCTTTGGCTTGAAATAAACAAATCACTAGTGGAACTATAGGTAATGAGTTACAGGTCAATAGCATGTACGAACGAATGGCATACATAAATCTCAATGCTAATGCTTTTATCGCATTACCTGGTGGTTTAGAAACATTTGAAAATATTTTCACCATTGCATCTTGGACACAATTAACTGTTCTTCAGAAGCCATTGGGATTACTTAATGTTGATGGTTTTTATAATGGTTTGTTATTTTTTCTTGATCTTGCTGTGGAACAAGGTTTTATGATACCAGCGAGTCGAGGCATCTTAGTCTCTGTTTCAACTATTGATCAATTGATTGATCAATGCAAAATTTTAAATCCGAACATGATCCATTGATGGCGCAGATAGTTTGGCACCCCAGGGCCAGTAGCAATAAAAAGCGAGAACTAGATCTGAATCTCCGGTTATAACTTCCCTAACTCTTGTAGTTTTTTTATATCGCATTTTTTTTATTTTGTGTGTGTGTGTTTTTTTTTTGTTACACCTGATCAAGCGAAGTTTTATGTTCGATTCACTAAATGTAAGATGGCTGAGTAAAGAGTTACTTTTGTACTCTTGATACGCATCCTAAATTTATGTGATTTTCCTTTTAAAAAAAAAAAAAAACTAACTAACTAACTAACTCAAGAGTTATTCATACAAGATGGCTGAGTAAAAAGTACTTTTTGTACTCTTGATACGCATCTGTAATTTTTTTTCTTTTTTTTCTTTCTTTTTCTAGTTTCCAAAATAAAAAAAATTAAAAAAATAATAAATACAAAAAAAAAATTGATGTTTTCTTTTTTGTGTGATTAGTTTCTCATGCTTGCTTTTAGTGTTGTTTCATGATGTTTTATAGGAAAAAAGGAAGTGAAATGCACGTTTTGCTTACAATTTGGAATCCACTTTTCTACAAGAGGGAGTATTTTCTTTCTTTTGGTTTGTTTCTTTGACATTGAGGACAATGTCCATTACAAGTTTGGGGGAGGTTTAGTTTGTTTTTTGTTTTCAGTCATTTCTTTTGTGTTTTGATGAATAAATTTAAAATTTTTTACTCTTTTATTGATAAAATATGTTTGTATTAAATAATTTGATGAAAGGCCAATGATAGATTATAATTGATATTTATGAACAATTTATTAAAGTATTTCAGGTTGAGCAACTATTTTGAGTAAGAAATTAACTTTTATTAAGATTATGTTTTGTTTTGCTTTGCATTATATTGATTGCATTGAATTTGTATATGCTTACTTAGAGAGGGCTTCTACACATTTTTTATCTTCATTTGCCTCACCTATCTTAGAACATGTTTTTGCAAACTTTTGAGGCGAAATTTTGAATTCATTTTGAAAGAGAGATATGATTTAGGCATTGTTTGTTTAGCCTATTACTTATATCTACCCTTATTTTAATTTTTTTCCTAGTTTACCCCTTTGTGCCTTGATAATTTTAGCTTTCTTTTCTTTGTTAATTAACCTTAATTGTTATCTTTTACCCTATTTGTGAGATAATTTTGTCAAATTTACATTTTAATGAAGAAAAGGGAATTATTGTAGTTTAAAAAAAATATAAGGATCTCTAATAACTGAGAGTATTATTTATTGTAAAAAACCACCTTCTGCTTAAAATAAGTTTGAGGGAAAGTAAGAAAATTGAATAAAATAAAAATTAGTATTCTTGCTTATCTTTAGAACAATGTTGTTGGCAAAAAATTAAAAAAAAAAAAAAAAAAAGAAGAAGAAGAAGAGGTGGGCTTAAAAGAAGAAAACATTGAAAAAAAAATAGTGTTTAAGATGAAAATGATCCTTCATTAAATATAATTCCTTTATTTGAGCTATTGATTTTGTAAACTTGGCATAATTATTTTACTTTTGTTCATTTAGCCTGTTCTTTGTTTAGCCAAAAATACCTTGTGTTAGCCCCATTACAACCCTAGTCAAGACCTATTGATCTCTCTTGATTTGTAAATTCCATTAGTGGAGATTGTTTGCTTTAATATGCTTATGAGATTTGTACATCTATTTTATATCATTTGATAGAGACATTTAAAGATATTAGTATGTATATGCCTATCTGAAGTGCAATAATTTCTTTGCAGTTGATTTAATGCATAGTTATTCAAGACATGATTAAAATGAGGACTGTTTTGAACCTGAGATAGAAGCTTGACTTGCAATACTATTGATATGTTATTTGTAAATATTAATTTCTTGAGACCTTTAAAAAAAAAATTTTTTTTTTGAGAGGATTAAATTACTTTTTTTGTGGTATTTGATTATTCTCTGAAATAAATAGTTGAAAATTTAGAGTTTTATAGGTGTTTGTGGGTATCACCACTGGAAGCCCTCACGAGACTATAACTCATCCTCTATGCAATCGTAATTTCCTACGAAAGTGAATTAGTTTAGGTTTTGAATTTTCTTTTGTTTGAGGACAAGCGAAAACTTAAGTTTGGAGGTGTGATAACTCTATATTTTTAGAGTTATTTTAATTTTTTAAACTTAAATTTTCGCTCAATTCTCGATAATGCAATAATATTATTACTTATTTTTAGAAATAAATAGTTTTACAATTTATAAATAAATTATAACATATTTTAAGTATTTTTATTTTATTTTTGCAGATCAAAATGATGCAGTAAAAATAATGATGCAAGCAATGATTCAAGTTTTCAATCTATGAGAAATAAATTCAATGGTTGGTAGCCAACCTAACCATTTTTGAATATTGATAAAGGAATTCAATGGTTGGTGGTCAAAATTCAATGGTTGATAGCCAACCTAACTATTTTTGAATATTGATGAAGGAATTCAATGGTTGGTGGCCAACCTAACCATCAATATTGAATTTTTGATGTAAGAATTTTAATGGAACTTGAATTCTTCCACCAAACATGTCTATAAATATCATGCTTGGCAAAAGGAAATGACATCAAAGAAAATCCATAAAAAAAAATATGTAGAGAGATTTTCATATATTTTCTTAAAGTAGATTAGTTTTATTTTTTATTTTGATCAAGAGAAGGAGTTTTTGGAAGCTTGAGTTCATCAAATATTGTATCCCAAAACAAGTTCTCTATAAACTCTATTCTTGAATTTAATTATAAGTTATTATTATGTTTATAATTTTTATTGTTAATTTAATTATTTCTTTTCTTTTAATTATAAATAGCTAATTTTATTTTCTAGGATTTAGATGTAATATTTTGATTTGCATATGATTATTTATATTTAATTGATTGGATTTGATTGTTGGAATTAATCTTTTATCTTAGAATTTAATACTTGTAATTAACTGGCCATTAATTGCATGGTTTAAGATATTGTGTGAAGTAGCGAGAGTGAAAGCACAATATTAGTTCATTAGGATAATTGACCTAGGGAATGTGTTGCTTAGAGATAAGAATACTCCTTTGTGATTTTTAAAAGGGATTTCCATAAAACTTAATGGGTTTGTATTAATTGCTTATGATCACGAGAGTAGACGTAAGGTTAATATAAACACACATGTTGTATCTTGAGAGAGAACATCATATAATTTAGGGAAATCTAATAATTAATTCCAGCAAAAATAATCCATCTAAAGATTATAAATAAATCATATGTGATCAATTGATGAATTCTAAATCCTAAACTTTTAATCTTATTTTCATATTTATCATCATTTATTTACTTAAATTTCACTTTAACTTAAAACATAAAATCTCATAATTGATTTTCTAAATAATAGAGTAATCTTAAAATTGGTACTTAACAAACCCTTTCTCGTGGGAACGATACTCACTCATCACTTTATTACTTGTAAACGATCTGTGCACTTGCAAAAATCGCGCAACATTTGGAATTGGAATCGAAATTGAAAGAAGTGATTTCGATTCTTAACATTTCATTTGCTTAAAACTAGTCTTGAAATATGATTCTTCAATTTAAGAAAATTACTCATTCATCTTACCTCTTAATTAATCAGATTTTCATTCATATGTGAATCAAGTTAAACATTTTTAATTTGACAAATGTGCAATTATTTGTCTTGTGCTATTTAAATTTTAATATTAAAAATATAAAATAATAAAATATGTACTAATATTTAAAATAACTTAAATCTTAATAAAATAACAATGAATCATAAAATTTATCAACGGAAGCTTTTGTTGTCCTTACAAAAACAAGTTCAAACAGTAGAAGTTCATGAACGTTCTGGGGCTGTGGAAATTAAGTGTATGGCATATGTGCAGGAAAGTGATGGCTTCTTTAATAAGTTCCTTTAATTGATTAGCAGGAATCGAACCATCAATAGCTTGAAGTTCTCTTGTTGCTGAGTTTTCCTCACCATCTTGACAAACATGTGATTGGTGTTGATTATTGTTTGGAGGTTGAGCCACTACAGTTGGCTCTTTTGCAATCTTGCCCATCAAAGAAGGTGATTTGATCATCCTTTTCTTTCGTGGAGTTGTCAAGGCCTTCAAGGAGTCTGGTCATGTTTGCCATTATGACGTTCATAGCACCAGAATGGTTGTTGAAGGCACAAAGTTCGGGAAAATGACAAAAATGTCATTTAAAAAACTTATTTATCTATATATGCTACTTTCAAAAATATTTACCTATATATGCCACTTTTTTCAGCCGGGGGAGTGGGACCACAAAATCAAAAGTCAAACTTCTGATTTTGTGGGCTAAAATGTGCAGCGCCATCTGTGCAGAAAACCGGATGTTTGACATCCGATTGTTTTGCACACGTGGCAATGGAACCGGATGTTAAACATCCAGTTTCTATTGCAGCTGGATTAAATAATTTTTTTTTATATTTATTATATGTTTTTTAAGTAAATATTTCTAGTAAGTAATTTTTTTTAAATTTATTATAAATTTTTTAAAGCATATTTATTATGAGTTTATCATTTATAATGAATTTTTTTATGGTAAGTAATTTTTTTAAATATTTTTTATAAGTTTTTTAAAGCAAATATTTATCATAAGTTTATTTCTTATATTAAAAAGTGGTCATTTATAAATTTAATTGATAAATTTTTTATCAATAATATTTTGTTAATTAATAATTATTTGAAATTACAAATATGTGAACTAAACATTTAGGTGAAATAATTTTATTTCATAAATAATAATATATGTATATCATTTAGAATGAATTTTTATTTTTAATAGATTTGATGATTTTTGTGATATAAAATTTGTTATTATGAAATAACAATTATTAAGAAATAAGTGAAATAATAATTTAATTAGTTTTATATTTATTTAAATCACATTAGTGTATAATTTTTTTAAAATTTTTGTTTGGATTTCGGAAAAACTAAACAAATAAATCATATTAGTGTATAATATTTATGGTAAGGAAATAATAATTATTAAAAAATAAGTGAAATAATAATTTAATTAGTTTTATATTTATTTAAATCACAGTAGTGTATATATATATTTTTAAAATTTTTGTTTGGATTTCGGAAAAACTAAACAAATACAATTTTTTCAATAATAAATTTTAAGGAATATTTATATAATTAATATATTATTAACTAAACAAATATATTATGTTTTTCAAGAAAATATTTATGGTAAGTAAATTTTTTTAATATTTATTATAAGTTTTTTGAAGCAAATATTTATTATAAGTTTATCATTTATAATGAATTATTATTTTGAATAGATTTGATGATTTTTGTCATATAAAATTTGTTATTATGAAATAACAATTATTAAGAAATAAGTGAAATAATAATTTAATTAGTTTTATATTTATTTAAATCACATTAGTGTATTTTTTTTTTTAAGTTTTTGTTTGGATTTTGGAAAAACTAAACAAATACAATTTTTTCAATAATAAATTTTAAGGAATATTTATATAATTAATATATTATCAACTAAACAAATATATTATATTTTTCAAGAAAATATTTATGGTAAGTAAATTTTTTTTAATATTTATTATAAGTTTTTAAAGCAAATATTTATTATAAGTTTATCATTTATAATGAATTATTATTTTGAATAGATTTGATGATTTTTGTCATATAAAATTTGTTATTATGAAATAACAATTATTAAGAAATAAGTGAAATAATAATTTAATTAGTTTTATATTTATTTAAATCACATTAGTGTATAATATATTATTAACTAAAGAAATATATTATGTTTTTCAAGAAAATATTTATGGTAAGTAAATTTTTTTTTAATATTTATTATAAGTTTTTTGATATTTATATTATAAGTAAAGTTTTTTTTAATATTTATTATAAGTTTTTCAATAATAATAAATTTTAAGAAATATTTATATAATTAATATATTATTTCTTAAATTAAAATAATAAATAATGTTTAATTATATTAATTGTTCATAAAAAAAATAATAACTAATGGCCACGACCTTTATGTCTCCCTTGAACATGACATCGGTCTCCTCCAGTCCCACAAAGTGGAGGCCGACGGATACGTGGTGGAGCACGTCTTGGCTGAATTACAGTAGGTTGCACTTCTGGAGGCTCTTCTTCTGTAGTAGCAGCATCCTGCTCTTGTGCATCAATCTGATATGGAATAGGAGAATGCGTAAAAGTAGGTCCTTATGTAGAAAACTGAAAAAAAAGCCGGTGCAATCATATCAATTGGAGTGAAGAACCCGCCAGAATATTCTGTTTGCTATGTAAGAGTTCCACCCCATTGTGCTCCTGTCCAGGGTGTGAATGCCGAAGATGGTGCTGGTACATATGGATTCGGTGGAAATAGTTCAGTTGCAAAAGGGTCATACGGAGGCTGCATATGTGAACTGAACTGTGAGAATTGAGTGGAGAACTCTCCGTACAAATCATCCGTAGCAGCAGGTGGCTGAGCCCCCCGATAAACTACCAAACTCAAATCTAGTTGATGTGCTAGGCTGGAACCTATCACCATCAACTGTGGCATCCTACTGACCAGATTGGTGGAATTCTATTGGTCGCAATGCATCAAAGAAATCAGATGTACTCGTTGAGTGCCTTTGGGTTGCACTCTGACTAGAACGCCGTTGAGCTCGTCGTCCACTAGGACCTACATCTGGCTGATGATGTTCTGGAACTTCCTCTAGCTCTGGAGGTTGGCCCGTGACAATACGTTCCTCCTCAGCCAATGCATTAAACAAGGTTTGATTGATTTCATGGATTGTCTGAACATCATTTGTTATACGGATTCTCTCCACAGCATCTTTCTGCAAGTAATACAATATTAATTAGATACAACATGGAAAAATTAAAATAATGTGAGTTTTATATTGCTGAAACAACATGGAAAAATTGAAATAATGTGAGTTTTATATTACTGAAATAACAACTAACCATTGTGGCAAACAAACCACCATTGTGAGATAAATATCTGATGGTGACTCTTCTATACCATTCCATATACTGAGAATGGTACTGTAGATGTGTCTCTCGTGGCACATCTACACGGATTTGCTGACGTCTATCATTCCATATTGCAATCCATTACTGATGGTGCACACGCCATTCACCAACTCCAGAACGTAAGTCAATGTTCTCAAGCCCTCTAGGTTGACGACGCTGTCTCGGAATACGTTGCCTCTGTCCAAACTGTCTCAAAACTCTATCGGGCTGGTGCCACTGGACAATGTGGAAGCATACAAGTGGGACAACTGCTTGCCATATACCTTGCCCATTATGGCAATAATCAGGGAGTGCTTCCATTATCTCGTGGTCATAGGGCTGCCATACCATCTACATTATAAAAATTTTAATATTCATTAGAATAATACATGATAAAAAATTACATATCAATAATTATGTCATTTGTGTAATCCTAATTACATACCTGCTGATCATGCATGACATCAAATTTATACCGAATAGCTAGCAAGACGTGGGTAACGACCTTAGCAACTCGTCTGGAGGTGCTCCATCTGTATGTAAAATAAATGTAATTAACCATAAATATTAAATAAATTAATATAGTATAAATATTATAATTCATACTCACCGTTGCCCCAAAGGGGCGTCAGCAGCTGGCGTCCTCTGATGTAGGGTGAGAGAAATTATGGAAAGTCTATCCCACGCCCAAATTTGTAATAGGAATACTGGTCCTACAATTTCAGTTGCATCTCGATGAGCTGCCGAACATGGCTCACTATACAAATATGCAAGACATGCAGCTCCCCAACTATATTGACCAGTACGAGTGAAGTCTTCTAAGAGAGGCAACCACATCAAATGAACTCGACTGTCATCATCAGTAGTGAATAAAACTCCACCAATAAGATGGAGTATATATGCACGCACATACGCATCCATCTGAAACTCAGTCGGGTTATCTAGAAGAGTGCCAAATCTTGTATTTAGCCAAGTAAACGACACTTTGTTGCCTCTGATTTGCGAGCCCTCTGGGACTTGACCAAGAAGTCTCATGCAAAGGTCACGTCCATTAATATGTGTAGTACCCGTCACTGCATGACCATCTATAGGTAGACCTATCTGTATGCATACGTCCTGTAAGGTGATGGTCATCTCTCCATACGGAAAATGGAACGTATGTGTCTCTGATCTCCATCTCTCTACAAGTGCAGTAATCAGATGGTAGTCTAATTGGAAAAAGTCCAGTCTAGAGACACCATAAAATCCAGTGCAGCGTAATCGGGGAAGTACGCGGTCATCAATCACAAAATCACGTAATACTGACGCATTACACCTACATCTCAATGGCATACTGGCTCCCTCGTCCTCCCATACATCTCTCGATTGATGATCATCCTGCATGTCCAACAATATAGGATCGTATGGTACAGGATATATATGATCTGCAGCATGTCCACCCTCCATATCTGAATAGACACAAATAATCAAATTTATCACATATGAAATAAGGATAGTGCATTATGAAAGCATGTAAAATGTAAAAATTTATCACAAATTCATAATCAAATTAAATTACACTGTCACCTAAAATTTATTTTATATTTTATATTTTAATATTTGAAATAAAAAAAATATTCAATTGAATTTTATAAATTCAATTATGTAACATTAAGCATAATTAAATCAAATTTTTATTAGTATAATATAGTATACTTTATAAATTTAATTAGTATATATATACATACAAAAAAGATTTTAGAAGCAATCATAGTGTATTTAGTCAGAGAAAATATTGAATGAATCATCCCTCATAGTAACTCAATTGGCTTTTATGAAAAATTAGACTAGTAACATGACTTTTCTTATTAGAGACGTCCTGCCAAATGCTTTAATAATCAGGGTCTGCTTTAACCAATTAGAGGTTTTAGAAGAATTTTTTTGTTAGGCCTTTTAATATTAAACAATATCAATTTTTATAACAACATCAAATAACTCAAAATGAAATCATTTTTAATAGTATCTTAAATTTCAATAATTATCAACAAGACACAATAAAAAAAATATTAAAAAAGATATTTATTTATTTTCACAAGAACATTAGCTATTTAATAACTAATTTCTCACTTAAATATATATCTTTTTTACTAGTTGCGATAAATTTATCAAGAGCTCATTTTTTAGATTAGACTAATTTTTCTATTCTCCTCTTTTTTTTTTTTTTTTTTTTTTTTTTTTTAGTTTTTAATATCATGATGCATATTATCTAGTTGACATATTTTTCAACTCTAAATAAAAAAGAAATAAACAAGTACATTTTTTTCTAGATTATGTGATATTGTCACCTGAAATAGATTATATGACATATAATTAAATAATAATGTATAATTATATATCGCTTGTATATAAGGCATTAAAGTTAAAATAAGTTTATAAATATAATAATACATTTTATTACAATAACTAGTCTGAAATCACACAATAAGCATTTTATTGATTTTTCCTACTATTTGCAGCGGAACATGTCTTAATGTTATGGCCAGGTTGACCACAAAATCTACATGAATAACCAGATTTTTCATAATTTGACAATCCATCTCTCCTTTTATCCTCATTGACTTTGGCCTACCATCGCCACGTAACCATTACGAATTAGGTTTAACACACAAGTTTTGACAATCAAGCCAATAAACTGGATGACGTAGGGGATGAAAGTTGGATTTCCAGCATCTTAAGGAACATTCCAACTTGTAAAATGGGGAAATGAATTGGTTGAAGTCCATGCCGTTCTTCAAACAACATGCAATAGCATGCGAGCAAGGAATCTTATATTGCTGAAATTCACAGCATGTGCATTCAAGTTTTGCCAATTCCACCACTTGAGCATTGCCTCCTTTAATATTTCCTCTCTGATTCTGTCGACCTGTGGTCACTTCACATAGACCTGTTCGTCTATTGAAGTATTGTACTGTATGACCACTTGCTCGTCGGGTCCATCTAGCCAATTTCTCCCTACAAAAAAGGGTGTATGTATGACCTTCTTGTATTTCCTTCTTGTACTCTTGGCTCTAGTGATCAAATGCATTAACAAGTTTATTAAAAATCTTGTTAACCATGGCAGTTATCGGCAATCCTCGTACATCTTTCAAAAAACTATTAACGGATTCAGCAATATTGGACGTCATGCTGCCATATCTAAAGCCGCCATCATGAGAAAGGGTCCACTGCTCTTTTGGGATTTTCAATAACCACTTTGATGATTCCTTATCCAATGTTGTGATCTCTTTTCGGATTATGGCGAATTTTCTCTTTTGTATCTCGTAAGCTTATGAAAAAAAAATTATTTTAATAAATATAATTGACATACAATTTAAAAATATTTAATGAATGAGAGAATGTGACATACCAGCAGCTTGTATCATTTTTTTCATTCTTAGATTTTTGAAAGTTATGTTGTAGTTACTGACCACATGGCATATGCAATAACGATGTGGACACATTTTCCACAAATCTTTTTTCATTGCATTGATTATCCCTTTATGGCGATCAAATATCACACAACTCTCTGCTATCGGTGACATAAGCCCGAATACACGTCATGAACTAATGCCAGTTGTAGTTGTTCTCTGATTGAACAACAGCAAATGCTATAGGAAGAATATGATTATTTCCGTCTAATACCGATGCACATAACAAGACAGCTTTGTAGTTTCCATAGAGAAAAGTATCATCAACTATAAGAGCAGGCCTATAATGTTTCATTCCTTCGACATATGGTTTAAAGCACCAAAATATGCGTTCAAATATGCCACTTGATGGTTCAACATGAAGAACATATTTTAAACCAGGATTAGATGGTTGTGCCTGCTCCATCCACTGCTGAAGATGAGTAAAGGATTCATCCCAATCTCCAAATAGTTTTTCAATTACAGGCTGTTTGCCTAACCATGTCTTCCTATAGCTTGGTTCATGACCTAATAGATCTTGTAAATGCACCTGCAAAACTTTGATCTTTGTTGATGGCTGCTCTTTAACTAGGATCTCCACACGATTAGCAATTAGCTCTGCAGTTAAATGTTTGTGATCTTGTGTCACACTTGGGTTGAGACAGGTATCTGGTGCATCATATTGTGTTATCTTCCACTGACTGTCATCCCGCAATTGCCTAGCACGCACTCGCCAATTGCAACCACTTGATTTTTTCTTGCAATACCAAACAAAAGTATCAATCCTCGATTCTTTTACACTAAACTCATAATTATTTTGGATTGCATGCTGTTGGATTGCAAGCCTACATTCATCTCTGCTACTAAATAGCATTCCCTTGTATAAGCCATCTTCAGTATCTACTTGCACTCGCATTGCTGCGAAATCTACACTCTCATTGGAATTGTACTGAAAACATGCAGATGGTACATTGATTAGTGCATGATCACTTATGCTGGGTGTCTTCCCCTCACAACCATAGTGATCAGAGTCAGAATCGACTAAATCATCTAACATATTTTCATCGCTTTCATCAGACCCCGATGGTGCATCTTCACTGTCATCTTCATCAACAGCATCTCCTTCCTCATAATCATATTGAACAATAGTCCTTACATCCTTAGCAACTCACACATATCTTCATTTTGTTCATCCCCATCCCTATCAGGGGAACCATCCACGTTTTCCTCATTCACGTCATCAGTTGATTGCCTTGCAGCAATCTCAACATACACCTCAAAAAAATTGAAATACCATTTCAAATACTCTATTTGTTCGAACATTCGTTCTACACCATTGTCATCACATATGTTCACTGCTTGGAACATAAACCCATATGGTCCTCTGACAGAATTTCTAAATAGTATTGATTTAACAAAGCAATTTTCTATATTAATTGTTGTGACAATGTAAATTACCCGAAGCAACTCAACCATTTTTGTAACAGGAGGAACTTGGAGCACATTGGATTGCCCATTTCTATAATCAACCCCATAGTTCATATTTTGTATCACTTCGTCAGACCAATAAAAGCAAATTGATGTCGGCCCAACCATAACTATACACATTATATATAATTTAATTGAAAAATATTAATCAATATTATTAGTTATAATAATACATTATAATAAAATTAATAAAATTTATTTAAATAACACATTCATTCATAAAGTTATTATGTATCAGTTCATCTATTAGGATTTACAATTTATAATTTAGGGATTAGACTTTAGCAATAAAGTTTTGGGTTTATTATTATTATCAAGTTCATTATGATTATTATGATTATTATTATTTTCTTATTATATTTTTTTCATTATGATAATTATTTTATATCCACACCATGTCTCCATTTTTTTCATATTAATAAAATAATTAATAACCCTAAAATTAGTTAAATAAATTTTTAAAATTAATTCTATCAAATTACACAAACTAGATATTATTGCCATAACCAAATTTTTTATTTTATTCTATTTTTTCAATATTTTTTTATTTCCTAACAATATACAAATTTGTTAAACAAATTTTTAAAATTAATTATATATTTTTGTTTCTAACAACATAAAAAATAGTTAAACAATTTTTTTAAATTAATTCTATCAAATTACACAAAATAGATATTATGGCCATAACCAAAATTTTTATTTTATTATATTTTTTCAATATTTTTTTTCTAATAATGTAAAAATTAGTTCAACAAAATTTTAAAATTAATTCTATCAAAATACACAAAATAGATATTATTTCCATAACCAAATTTTTTAATTTATTATATTTTTTCAATATTTTTTTCCTAACAATATAAAAATTAGTTAAACAAATTTTTAAAATTAATTATATATTTTATTTATAACAACGTAAAAATTAGTTAAATAAATTTTTTAAATTAATTCTATCAAATTACACAAAATAGATATTATGGCCATAACCGAAATTTTTATTTTATTATATTTTTTCAATATTTTTTTCTAATAATGTAAAAATTAGTTAAACAAAATTTTAAAATTAATTCTATCAAAATAGACAAACTAGGTATTATTGCAATAACAAATTTTTTTTTATTATATTGTTTCAATATTTTTTATATTTCCTAATAATATAAAAATTAGTTAAACAAAATTATAAAATTAATTCTATCAAATTACACAAACTAGGTATTATTGCAATAACCAATTTTTTTTTATTATACTGTTCCAATATTTTTTATATTTCCTAACAATGTAAAAATTAGGTAAAAAAAAATTATAAATAATTCTATCTATTTTAACAAACTATATATTATTTCCATAACCAAATTTTTCATTTTATTATATTTTTTCAATATTTTTTTAGTTTCCTAACAATGTAAAAATTAGTTAAACAAATTTTTAAAATTAATTCTGTCAAAATACACAAACTTGGTATTATTGCAATAACGAATTTTTTTTATTATATTGTTTCAATATTTTTTATATTTCCTAATAATATAAAAATTAGTTAAACAAAATTATAAAATTAATTCTATTAAATTGCACAAACTAGGTATTATTGCAATAACCAATTTTTTTTTTATTATATTGTTCCAATATTTTTTATATTTCCTAACTATGTAAAAATTAGGTAAAAATTTTTTTATAAATAATTCTATCTATTTTAACAAACTATATATTATTTCCATAACCAAATTTTTCATTTTATTATATTTTTTCAATATTTTTTTAGTTTCCTAACAATGTAAAAATTAGTTAAACAAATTTTTAAAATTAATTCTATCTATTTTAACACAAAATAGATATTATTGCCATAACTAAAATTTTATTTTATTTTATTGTTCAAATATTTTATTTTATTTGCTAACAATGTAAAAATTAGGTAAACAAATTTTTATAATTAATTCTAGGTAAACAAATTTTTATAAATAATTCTATCTATTTTAACAAACTATATATTATTTCCATAACCAAATTTTTCATTTTATTATATTTTTTCAATATTTTTTTAGTTTCCTAATAATATAAAAATTAGTTAAATAAATTTTTAAAATTAATTCTATCAAAATACACAAAATAGATATTATTGCCATAACCAAAATTTTATTTTATTTTATTTTTCCAATATTTTATTTTATTTGCTAACAATGTAAAAATTAGGTAAACAAATTTTTATAATTAATTCTAGGTAAACAAATTTTAAAATTAATTCTATCTATTTTAACAAACTATATATTATTTCCATAACCAAAATTTTCATTTTATTATATTTTTTCAATATTTTTTTAGTTTCCTAACAATGTAAAAATTAGATAAACAAATTTTTATAATTAATTCTAGGTAAACAAATTTTTAAAATTAATTCTATCTATTTTAACAAACTATATATTATTTCCATAACCAAATTTTTCATTTTATTATATAAATTTTTCAATTTGTTTTTTAGTTTCCTAACAATGTAAAAATTAGTTAAACAAATTTTTAAAATTAATTCTATCAAAACACACAAAATAGATATTATTGCCATAACCAAAATTTTATTTTATTTTATTGTTCCAATATTTTATTTTATTTGCTAACAATGTAAAAATTAGGAAAACAAATTTTTATAATTAATTCTAGGTAAACAAATTTTTATAATTAATTCTATCTATTTTAACAAACTATATATTATTTCCATAACCAAAATTTTCATTTTATTATATTTTTTCAATATTTTTTTAAACAAATTTTTAAAATTAATTCTATCTATTTTAACAAACTATATATTATTTCCATAACCAAAATTTTCATTTTATTATATTTTTTCAATATATTTTTAATTTTCTAACAATGTAAAAATTAGTTAAACAAATTTTTAAAATTAATTCTATCAAAATACACAAAATATATATTATTAGTATAACCAAAATTTTATTTTAATATATTTTTTTTCTAACAACATAAAAATTACTTAAACTAAATATTATTAATTTAACCAAAATTTTATTTTATTATATTATTCCAATTTTTTTTCCAAACAATATAAAAATTAGTTAAACAAATTTTTAAAATTAATTCTATCAAATTACATATTCAAACACAAACTAAATATTATCAAACTTAATATATCCACAAACATAATAATGTACAACTATTATTAATAACAAAAATATTAAATATAGTATCTCAAATTTTACAAAACAAACAAATTAAATAACTATAAAAAATTAAATTTATTCCACTATTTTAACTAAACAAATTAAAATTAAATAACCTACCTCTTAAGAAGCAAATTTGTTTAAAATTATCTTCGAATACTCTTATTTTAACCTGAAAATAAAAAATTATCAATAAATATTATAATTATTTATCATAATATATAAATATTTATCATAATTAATTATAACTATATTTCTAAAAAAATTAATACTTTTAAGCAGGAAGATCAGCTCACAAGTATTTTGAAAAAAAAAATCAGCAAAATAAAAAAAAAAAATAGCAGAGTTTGAGAGTTTGAAGAAGGAAGGAAAATTTTGCAGCAATGCTTCGAAAGGGCTGGGGAGAGCCTATTTAAACTATCCAGTTGCTATCTTCAACCGTTAGATTTTATTGCATCTAACGGCTGGAAATCTGCAGCAGAAAACTGGAACTTTGAATTCCGATTTTCTTCTGCAGATGTGACTCTGCATGGCAGGTGGCAGAGAAACCGAATGTTTGACATCCGGTTTCTTGCCACGTGTGCAGAAAAAACCGGATGTCAAACATCCGATTTTCTGCACACCTGCAGACGTAGAGGTCTGCACACAAAACCGGAAGTTTGACTTCGGATTTTGTGATCCTTACCCCCAGCAGATTCAAAAAAGTAGCATATATAGGTAAATAAATTTAAAATTAGCATATATGGGTAAATAAAATTTCTAACTAGTATATTTTTGTCATTTTCCCCACAAAGTTCTGTTCAAGCAGAAGCACTGCTGGGGCATAGACATCCTTAATAGCTTTTATTTTTCACTGAAGCCATGAAAGTCAATTCTCAAATTTGGTAGGATTTAATGGAGATGAAAGGTAGAGAAGTCCCATTGGGCGTGACAATTGATATTTGTTCGTTTAATTAGTTGTTTTGAAGGCAAAACTGTGAACTAAACGGACATTTCGTATTTTAAAGTTATCCAAACTAATTGCATTGCCATTTCTACAAAAATTTCAGTTTATAGCTTGGTTTAATTGATTTTGACTGTTTGTAAAAAAACTCCAATTATTTTTTATAAATTAATCCACCAAATAAAAAAAATATTATTTAAAATTATTTTTAATTTTTCAATTTTATTATAATTTAATATTTTAATTTTACACTCGAAATAAAAATTGTATTATTTTATGCTAATTAAAAGTTAAAGGGTTAATGACCCTTGAATTTATATAGATTTTCAATTAGATACCTATTTTATTATCTCAAATTTAGCTCTAGTTATATATATACACACACCATATTGACTTTAACTTAAATATGCAGTCATTTAGACTAGAGTAGCCCCACTGCTTGCTATTAATACAAGTAGATTTGAGTACATGTATTACTTATTTTAGCAAAAAAATGCTCCACTATCAAATGGAGTAACCATTTAGGTATCAATATGCAGTCATTTAGACTAGAGTAGCCTCACTGAACTATTAGTTTAAGTGAATCAAAGTATTTTGACTTTTGGACTTTTTTTATCACTATTGGTCATGGGTCAATATTAATTAAAATTTAATCAAATATCTAGATTTTAATATGTATAATTACCATATTATAATTTTAATCATATGATGATGACACTATGGTTAATAGTTCAATATCAATATAGTCAATAGTTTAATATAAAATTGTAAAGCCATGCATCAAGTAATGATGTAAATCTTGTAACTTTCATATTTTTTTAATGTATTATTGTGTTTAATAAAGAAAAAAAGATAAAAGGATTCTAAACAAATAATATAGAATGAAAAATTCTTTTAAATTAATCAAATTGTGTGTTATATATTGTGTTTAACAAGTTTCGATATTTGTAGAGAGCGTAATTGCCATTAATGCGTATATCAAGTTTCACTACTTGTAAAGAAAGAGAGAGAGGAAAATTGGACGGGAATCTTTGGAGGAAAATTGCTCCAATTTTCTCTCCTTTTTTCATTGTACATAAAGCCTTTTAAAGTGGGATTATTTTAGTAATTAGACTTTTGATAGTGGAGCATTTATTGCTATTGATATAGACCAAATTGATCTGAATAGCATTACTCAAAGAATAAAGAGAGTGATAAATAAAATGAGATTTTCCTTTTATACTATAATAACTGCACCCAAGTTTGTTTATTTTAGACATTAAATGCATATTAAAGATAAGAATTAATAAGGGATGCAAATAGAAAATGGAGTACTCCCTCAATTCTAAAACATTTGTCATTTAAAGTTTTGACATAGGGATTAAGAAAATTATTAAATTGTCATAATTTTAAAATAAAAAGATTAAAATATCTTTTATTGATTTTAATATAGAGAAATAAAAATAATTAATATAAATATTTTGTGAAGAAATAAATGAAGGGTAAAGTTAGAAAAAATAATAAATACATTCTTAAAATTTTAAAATAACAAATAAATTAAATTTTTTTTAAAATAACAAATATTTTATAATAAAGAGAGTAAAAAAATAACATTATCAATGGAAATGTGCCAATCTTTTTAAAACATCTCAAAAAGTAAAAGTATTTCAATCTCTTTTTTTTTTTTTTTTTTTGATGCTGGGGAGGGTAATAAGCCACTAAACAAAGGAGAAAAGAGTGTTAAACTCTAACCACTCTAGGCCAGCAAACACCGGCAGTATCTCCCAGCAAACATTGATAAAGAAACTCAGGACACTCGATCATCTAATGAAAACCTCTTGGAAATTCCAATGCCTTGTTCGCCATTAAGTCAACAGCTCTGTTTCCTTCTCTAAATATATGTTGAATTTGAATCCTCCAATCTCTCTTGATTAATTCAGCACAAGCATCAACCAAGTTAGATTGAGCAATAAAGCACTTTACTTTATTTGACAACTAATTCACCATGAGGACTGAATCCATCTCCACAATGATGCTTCTGAATCCAAGTTGCCAAGCCAGTATAAGACCTTTCCATACTGCCCATAACTCAGCTACAACTACATTACAAACACCAATATTCATTACAAAATCGCCTTTCCAATTACCTTGGTGATCACGCAAAACCCCTCCACCACCTGCCTCGCCTGGGTTACCTTTACTACACCCATCGGTGTTCACTTTTATCCAACCTTGATGAGAAGGGGACCAGCCAACCATAATCTCATGATATCTAGTAGCAACCATGGAGCAAGGATTCATCAACTTCATTGCCTCCTCAACCCATGAGAAATAGTCTCTCAACCAGCCTATTTAAAACCAATATCCAAGTTTTCATCACGAAACACCATTCCACACCTCCATTTCCAAAGCCACTAGATTGTGCAAGCAAAGAAATCCCTCCATTTATGTTTAACACCATGATACTCACCTTCCTTCAAATTGTAGGCAATCCATTCTTTAAAACTTAAAGAAGTCTGATTGTTTATAGAGGATTGAGGCAAGAATGTTGCCCATACCTGGTTAGCACGTAGGTAGTCTCTAAAAATGTGAGATGGGGTCTCCAGTGCTTGGTTACAAATTGTGCAAACTGGATCACCAAAAAATCCTCTTCTAGATCTCTCATAATTGCTCGTTATTTTTTCATGATAAGTTAGCCAAAGGAAGGTCCTGATTCGCTGTGGAACATTAAGCTTCCAAATAGACTTCCAAATTTTATCATCATTAGATCGAATATGCTCATGTTGAACAAGGTAAGTTGATTTAACGGTGAAGTCCCCATTTTTGGATAAGGACCAATAGGTACTATCAACCGCGTTAGGGGAAGCTTTCAATATAATTCCTGCCAACATGGAAGTTTCTTCTGTTGGCAGTAAATTAGAAAGGATGTTCCAGTCCTAGCCTCCATTGACTTCCCCATACTCTGAAACTAGCTTGTGTTGATCTACGAAATTGATATCAGATGTAGCTCTCGTAATCAATGGGTAAGGAGTTAACCATGAATCCAACTAAAAAAGCGTCGAGTCACCATTACCAACTTTGACTTGGACTCCCATCTCTAGAATTTGTTTCGATTTAACTATGCCTTGCCAAGTGCTAGACGCATTAGCACGATTCTGGAAACTCTTAATAGAGTGATTAGTTCTCAAATATTTATTCCCAAGTACATGTGCCCACAGACTCTCTGTGTCCTTTGACAATCTCCAGCCTAATTTTGCTAAAAATGCCATGTTCATCTTTTGCAAATTCTGAATTCCCAAACCACCATGGCTTTTAGGAGTTGTGACCACATCCCATTTAACCAAGCTTGGCTTCCTCGAGATAGCACTCACTCCCTACAAGAATTGTCGCATCGTTTTTTCTATCTCTTTACAAACAGCAACTGGGAGAGCAATGGTTTGCATTGAGTAAAAAGGAATACTAGTAAGAGCTTATTTGAACAAGAGTTGTTCTGCTAGTAAAGGACAGAGTCTTGGCTTTCCATCCTGCTAGTTTGTTTTTAACCCTCTCCAGGATGTGCTTAAAAGAATTCTTTGAAATTCGTCCATGAATAAAAGGCATGCCTAAATAGATACCTAAATCATCCGAAATAGGGATGCCCAAGAGAGCACTAATCTTGCTAGCAACATCAAACTACACATTTCTACTAAAAAAAATACATGACTTACCATAATTAACTTTTTGGCCAGAAAATTTGCAAAACAAATTAAGGCAGTCAAGAATAACTCTTATTTGATCCAAAGATACCTCTGCAAAAAGAATCATATCATCTGCGAAAAAGAGATGAGAAAGAGATGGCCCTCTTCTGGAAACACTAATAGGCTTCCATTTACCCTCTGTCACTGCCAAATTGATTAAATGAGCTAACCTTTCAATACAAAGCACAAATAAATATTGAGGGATGGGGTCTCCCTACCTCACTCCTCTCTTTGGAAGGAATTTTTTGAGGTTAATCCCATTCCATAAGATTGACATAGAAGGGATGGTAATGCAAGCCATGATATTATGAATCCATCTCTCTTCCAACCCAACATCCTTAAGAGTATCATGAATGAAGTTCCATGATAGTTGGTCATAGGCTTTTTCCAAATTTATCTTGATAATCATTTGACCTATGCCCGCTCTCTTATTGTGCATAGAATGGACTACTTCCTGGACAATGACAACATTATCTGTTATTTGGTGACCCAAAACAAAGCTGCTTTGATTAGGAGAGATAACCTCTACCAAAATCTCTTTCAATTGATTAACCATAGTCTTGGCAATGAGCTTATAAAGAACATTGCAAAGGTTAATCGGACGCAGTTGCTTGATAGACTCAGGATCTGGAACTTTAGGGATAAGACAAATGAGGGTATAATTAAGAGTAGGAGGGAGCACACCGTTATGGAAGAAGTCAAAAACCAACTTACAAATAGAATCACCCACAATACTCCAAGTCTTTTGGAAAAATCTTGCATTAAACCCATTAGGCCCCGGAGCTTTAAAAGGAGCCATACTGAAGAGAGCGTTTTTGACTTCCTCCTTTGAAAACGGGTAAGAGAGTGCTTAACTAGTAGACTGATTCAATCGGGGAAAACAGCCAGTTGGCATCCTGTCCAACAAATCCAATGAATCCCCATCTTCTGAATATAACTTCATAAAGTAATCTTAAGCCATATATTGGAGAGTCAATTCATCCCAAATCCAATTACCTTCTTCATTTTTTAGGCCTTTAATATGATTTTTGCCCCTCATAATAACTGTAGACAAGTGAAAATATTTGGTGTTATGATCTCCAGACTGAATCCATTCCTTCTTTGATTTCTGAAACCAAAAAAATTTCCTCTTGCCTCAACATCAGATCAAGCTCCTGTTTAAGGTTACTTTCAAGCTTGTGAAGACTAGGATTGAAGTTCCTAGCTAAACTGGTCTGAATACCATTAATGCGAGCAAGTAATCTTCTCTTGTGATGAAAAATATTACCAAAGGAGTCATGATTCCATTTTGTCAAAACATCGAACAAAGTCTTAGCATTTTCCATTGTGGGCTTTAAAGGATCCCAAGACTGAGTAACCATATCAAGGAAATTAGGATGGGTGAACCAAGCAGCTTCTATACGAAAATGACGTGGAATGTGCACCTTATTCCAACTAAACAGAGATAACTTAATAGAGCGGTGATTAGATCTAACTCTAGGCAAATGTGAAACCAAGGCATCAAGAAAAAGCTCATGCCAACTAGTACTACAAAGGAACCTATCCAAATGAGCTGCTTTAAAAGAATAACCAGGAGCACCATGAGACTAGGTAAAGGGGGCGCCAGAACAGCCAAGGTCCATAAGGCCTTCATAAAAAATCCATTGCCTAAAATGGGTGCTACGGTGAGTAGAAAAACCTCCTTCATTACTAACCTCTGATGGGGACACAACAGCATTGAAGTCACCAGCAACTACCCATGGATCAGCAACCTCTAATGCGCTCTGGGAAAGAGATCTCCATAAATTTTTTCGAAGGGTAGCATTTGGACTTCCATTTACAGCAGTTAAAAACCAGTGCTCTCCTGTAAAAAGAGTAACTTTACAATGGATAAATTGGGGATTAGTACAAAGAATTGTTAGATTAAATTCCTTCTTCCAAAAAAGTTAGATTCCACCACTAAACCCCAATGCCTCAACTCTAACCCAATTGTCAAAATTCAAGCTATGACATATACTATCAGCAGTACCGCCACTTACTTTAGTTTCAAACAAACCCAGCACACATGGCTTATGAATATCAATGACAGTCTTTAAGGTGCGACGAAAAATCCTCGATGCCGCCCTTTGGCAATTCCAAAAGATCACAGACATAAATGACAAATGAGAGAAGGTAATATAATAGTAGAAATTCACGTCTAACCATCCAGACCAAGAGTAGTCACAACAATTTCTAAATTAGAACCCATAAGAGAAGAGGACATCTCTAATTGATGTGTCCCCTTTCCATCCGCACATCCACCTCAGCAAAGGCTTTTATCTCATCTTCCTCTAGGAAGTCCTCATCTTCTTCTTCATTAGTCTCAGCCCCAACATCCACTTCTGTATCGTCATCGGGAGGGTCATCCAAATGGGGAAGCAAATTCTCTTTACCTTTCTCATTCGCACAAGAATTAAATAGGGAAGCACTTTCGATTGTCATTGTTGGATCTACACGATTAGCAACTTTAGTTACACTTTCCATAACTCCTTGTTTCCCAAACACCACTATGTGTTCTACTTCTGCAGCAGCTTGCCTTGGGATTCTTCCCTTCCTGGATATTTTCTGTTGCTCGCTTTGAGCTTGAATAATTGGCATTGGCATTGGTTGATCCCTACCATTGGGCTTCTCCTTAAAGGTAGACGGTCCAGCAATATGGGCCTGGACGTTAGCCTTTTTCCCTCTACCCATTTTCTTTTTTTTCTAAAATGTTGCCTTTTATGCCACTAGTGGGACCCACTTCATTATCCATTTCCATTCCCCCAGTTTTAGGCCCAGGTTCATTATCCTTTTCTATGTCCAGCACCACAAATCTGGTGTTACCCAAGAAGGTACTTTAACTAGCTGTTGATTTGTTTCCTTTACTGTGGGCCACAATTGATGCCTTGGTTTTTGTCAGAGAATGATTTCCTGCAAATCTAATAGCTCCATTGGCGAGATTCTTGCGAGATTTTTTCTGAGCAAGCATCCATGGACCAAAACTTTCCAAAACCTTGGGATTAACTATCAGACCTTCCTTATGTGGATTCTTGCCAGAATCCTCCTTCCCTTCGCCCTCTATGGTAGCATCTGTAGGTTCTCTTTGCTGCTTTGGACAAGTTTCTTTCTTGTGTCCATATTTACCACATTCAAAACAAACCAAATGGAGGCCTTCATACTCAATTTTCCTGACCCTTCTTCTTAATCTAAATTTAGATAAAAGGGTCTTGCTGAGATCAACCTCAACACAAAGTCTGGCAAACTTCCCCCTTAATGCTGCACTCGTACTTCCATCAATCTTGATAGGTTTACCAATAAGTTTCCCCACCTTCATTAAGAATTGTTCATCATAATATTCTATAGGAAGACACGAAATACGAACCCAAACCATGACAATATTTGGTAATGCTTCATTAGGATCAAAATTTGGATGCCATCGCCTAATTGTTCAATAATGATCTGCAATCATCTAAGGGCCTTTAAATAATGTGTAATCATAATCATCCTTTGACGAAAATTTTATTAAGAAGTAATCATTGTCCAAAGCAATTATATCCATAGGGGATTTTGGTCTCCAAAGTTCCTTTAACCGACGTTCCAAGAACTTATAACCTATGGTTTTGCCCAATAGTTTCACTATTAGCGTTTGTCTCCAAGGTTTCCTCAATCTCATTTTTTCTTCTCTAGCAACCTTGATTGTTGGGCATTCCTCATCGTCAGATTCGCCATCCTCATCCTCATCATCCTCAGAGATGAGGTATTCTCTTTCCTCCATATCCACTTTCTTGCTCCCTAAAAGAGTATCACGAAAAGAGATTCTGGTTTGTTGAGTTTGGTTCTCAACCTCGGTTCCTGCGTTGTTATCTGTTTCCATTGGAGTCTCCTCCACCTGGGACTCTATAATCTCCTTGCTTCCTTCTGAGCGCTTCACTTTTTTAATGCTACGTTCAAGCAAATCAGTTTCTTCTAACGTTCGTCTTTCAAGTTCTAAAGGAGGATTCAGAGGATCCTCCATAGCTGACATGCACTTTTTATTCACATTTAATTTTATTATGGTAGTCAATTAACCTCCACTTTTCAAAATTGCAATTTAATTGATGCACAAACTAGGCAAATTTACTTAGTAGTGGTGGGCTTACTCTAGGAAAATATCTTTTATTGATTTTAATATAGAAAAATAAAAATAATTAATATAAATATTTAGTAGAGAAATAAATGAAATGTAAAATTAAAAAAAATAATAAATATATTTTTAAAATTTTAAAATGACAAATAAATTAAAAAAAATTCTAAAATAACAAATATTTTAGAATAAGAGAATAAAAAATAACATTATCAATGGAAATATGCCAATCTTTTTAAAACATCTCAAAAAGTAAAAGTATTTCAATCTCTTCAGGACACAATTAATAATATAGAGTATTAAATTGTAATAAGTGATATTAAATATACAAATTATTCCATTTTAACCAGCATTTTTCAAAAGTTACAATTTAATTAATGCTCAAACTAGGCAAGTTGACTTGGTAGGGATGGGTTACTTAAGGTTACTCTAAAATATACTTGTTCTATCCTAATTTGATAATTTATTTGGAATTTACACAAGGATTAAAAAAAATTAATTTTTTAATTGATATTCTTAATTTTTACCATTTTTTTTTCTAAAATATCATTATTAATTCTTTTGATAAGTCACACTCACTAAATACTTTATTAATTCTAATTCACAACAATTAAAAAATTTTAACATATACTGATCCTATAAAAATGTTTATTTAGTGAAATTGAAATATAAAAACATCTCCTAACATTGGAACTCAAAATAGTTTTATTAAAAAAAGTAATTTCAAAGTCAAAGAAATAAAATATTGATTATTAATAATGATGTTTATTGTTAACATAAGGTTTCTAATTGAGGCTTGATCTTAGATTCCTAATTAGATTTATTAAGATATTTGCATATATTTTAGGTTCCTATTTAGACTTGATTATGAGTTTCTAATTAGGTTATTATTTTTTTTTCTTTCACACTTTTGTGTATATAAATAGGTGTTATTTCACTGGGTAATAATATACAGAAATACAATTCATTCTCTTTTAATATGGTATCAGAGCCTTTCTAAGATTTTTTTCTCTCCCTTTCCTGTTTTCTGGATTATTTTTTTTTGGTCTGCCATTCTCTTTGTATTTTTTAATATTTTTTGCTCCTCTTTTCATTAATTTTCTGTGCCAAATCTGGATTTTTGATATACCAATCTATTCTTCTCTTTCCAGCGATCTCAGAACAACTTGCTGGACCCCCATTAGAAGCCGCATGTGCTGCAGAAAACTATCTGTCCTTCCGTGCTGACGTTAGCATCCTTCCAGATCTAGTTCGTGATCCGATCCACTATAATCAGACTTGATTTGCTCACTACCCGCTCTGAATAGCGATCTAGTACATGACCAAATCTATGCTCTGTGCTTTCGATCCGCGCTCTTAGTTTCCTATTGACTAACTCGATTCAACAAACTTTGACTGATCGGTTTAGGTCTTTTCCAATTGGTTTTTTAGCACCTCAGACTAGTTCCTAAAGGTTTTTGGCCTTCCAAATCCATTTTTGCACTCTATTTTTCAGATTTTATTTCTATCTTTGCTTTTCAACTCCTTCCTCTTTAAATGGAGAAATTGGATATTGCAAAACTAATTGCAACAATTTTGAATGGAACTAACTACAATCTTTAGGTTCAAGAAATGAAGGATTTGGGCTCACTTAGCTATTGTTTGGGTCTTGAAGTCTCTCATACTTCTGATGGCTATTACCTCTCTCAAGCCAAGTATGCATCTAATCTTCTTCCTCAAGCTAATATTACTGACAGTAAAACTACTTCCATCCCTTTGAAACTCAATCATAAAGTTACTCTTCTGGACGGTATTCCTCTTGATGATCCCACTTTATATCACCAACTAGTTGGAGGTCTTGTTTATCTCACTGTTACCTAGCCTGATATCTCATATGCTATTCTGGTCAATCAGTTCATGTCTGCTTATCGCTCATCTCATTTTTCTGATGTACTTTGGATCTTTCATTATATTAAAAGAACTCTTGTTATGGTTTACATTTTTCTGCTACCTCCTCTTTGGTGTTATCGAGCTATTCTGATGCTGACTGGCTGGTGATTCAATTGATTGTCATTCTACCACTAGTTATTACTTCTTTCTAAGTGATTCTTTTATCTCTTGGCGAAGCAAAAATCAAACTATGGTTGCCCACTCCGGCACAGAATCTGAATATCGTGCTCTTGCTGATGCCACATCTGAATTACTTTGGTTACAATAGTTATTAGCTGATATGGGTGTCACACATCCTTCTATCACTGTACTTCATTGTGATAATCGAAGTGTTATCTAGATCTCTCACAATGATATTTTTCATGAAAATACCAAACACATTGAAATCGATTGTCACTTTATCCGCCATCATATTACTCAAGGCACTATACGTCTGCTTCCTGTTTTCTTTGTCAATGAAGCAGCTGATATCTTTACCAAAAATCATCTTCTCACATGCTTTCAAAATTTACTAAGCAAACTCAAATTAGCTTCCACTATACCACCTTGAGTTTTGGGGGGGGGGGGGGGGGGGGGGGGGGGGAGGGGGGAAGAGTGGGTGGTGGTGGGGTGTGGGGGTGTTAACATAAGGTTCCTAATTAATGCTTGATTTTATGTTCCTAATTAGACTTGTTAATATATTTGTATATATTTTAGACTTCTATTTAGACTTGATTATGGGTTCCTAATTAGGACTACTCTTCAAATAATTACTACTAGTAAACTAATAATCAAAAAAGGAAAATGAATTATATTTTAGGATAAAAAAAAATATCAATTTGAGACAGAGAAAGCACATGACTACATAATTAAATTAAATTGAGTGAAGTCAATATGATATGTGTATATGACTATATGTATACATCCACTAAAGTCTGACTCTAAATTTGAGATTAATTTGAACTCAACTGCGTTTCATTTTTCACATCCCAACTCCACTACTTAACTCAACAATACTCAAATTCGATAGAATTTATTTTGTACAACAATTGATATTATAATCCAAATATTATATGTATAATGTAAAATATTTTCAAGGGAAAAGTTAAAAAAGTAATATGTGGTTGTAACCGATTTCACTTTGGAATATTTGAAAATGCTTCTGATAAGATAAGATATGAAATTTTCACTATTAACTCTTTAAAGTTATAGGTTGCTAATATGGTACTCATATAACATCATAAATTGTTGATATGGTGTTCACGTAATATAAGACCACTGACATAGTGCCTAAGTGGTATAAGGCTATAAACCCATGTGGATTATCATTTATATTAGATGGGTATCACGTCAGTAGTTTTATGCCATGTGAACACCACATTAGTAATTTTAACAGCATCAAAGTGTTGACGATGAAAAATATCAGACTTCATTTTGTCAAAAAAAATTTCACATACCATTAGGTGAAAACGATTATAATTACAAGTACTTTTTTGATATTTTCTCATATTTTTAAAATTATATTAAAAATGAAAATTTCCATTAAATTTACCAACTATTTAATTGTAACGCTCAAATCCAATTTGATTAATTACTAGAATTGCTAAAATTTGAACTTTAACTAAAATTAAATTTGGTTAAAATATTTTAAATATTTAAAACTTTTTAATGGTAAAGACTTGCCTACACCAGGTATATACATCAATTAATGTGACAAGAACACAAATAACAAAAAAGAATTTAGATATCTTTTCACTAAGTAAAAAATATACAAGAGAATTATATTTGCTAAAATATCTCATTACTAGTTAATTTGGTATATGAGATAGGACTATACTCCTAATATAGGTAAGAAATTTTTCCTCTTAATTATATGGATATATAATATCAGAGTCTCAAAAGAAAGCGATAAGCTGAATTTTGATTGGTTAAAATTTGATTTATTTATTAAATAAGTCTCAAATTTAAGTTTGAGCTTGGATTTTGACTGAGTCCAAATCCAAAGAGCTTGAGCAAAACCTTAAAGAACGACAATTTTGCTAGCTAAGCAACCTCCATTTTTTCTAGAAAAAGAAAAATAAAAGTCGTTGAAACTCTAAGATTCTTGATGGTTGTGCCAACCATTGTAATTAGTCATTCGGAATAGGAAATGATGAGCTGAAGGGTTGAGAGTTACAATTGAGACTGTTGGAGATTAAATGTGCTTGAAATTGAAGAAAGGGAATTGAAAAAAGTGCCCAAAATTAATTTAAGAAAGGAAAATGCTATATAACTTAATATTTTTATTTTTATTTCTTATCTCAATTGATGTAGTATTATTTTATTTGTCAAATTTTATTTTTAAAAATATATTATATAAAATATTTTTCAATATACTATATCAGTTGGAACAAGAAGTTGAAATAAAAATATTGAATTATATAGTATTTTCTTATTTATAAACAAAACTTATTTTTTAGTGGATATTTTTTTCAGAATGAAGAGAATACTTGTCTAATTTCAGGAATAATTGAATTGCAGCTTTTGAAAAATTGAGGTTGAAGTGGAACAATTTAAGTATTTAATATCACTTCTTACAATTTAATATACATCAACATCAATTCAAAATATCACTACTTTATAAAGTATTTACTTTCACTTAATCATACATTGCTAAGTATTGGTATAAAGTGTAAATATATCTTTGTATATACTACAAAGAGCAAATCGACCTTTAATATTCTTTCAGATACAAATATACTTCTGAAGTCTCATAAACCTGTTAAGGGGCCCCTTCCCTTCCACCCCCCATAATATGTCAACTCTATGTTTTTTTAATCTTTTCTCTGTTTATGGGCCTCTCCTTCAGTCTTATATGGTCTTAATTAATAATTAAATAAATAGAAATTTTTACACAATTGCCTAAAAGCAAGCAACTTTAAAAACATATGCTCTGTTCGTTTTTTTAAATTTTATATGTTTCCTTTCCATTTTATAACTTTTACAAGCTCAACTCACCATTTTAGTCCTTGTCATCTCTTTTTCAGGCAACATTGATGGCTTATTTGCCGAAACTGTTATCGCAAAATATCAGTACCAATAGCACCATTAAGGTCGATGTCAATGGGAAAGACTAATTTACGTCTATCCGAGAAGCCATAAATTCTGTCCCAAAGAATAATTCTAAAAGGGTTATCATTTATGTAAGAAAAGGAGTATAAAGGTAATTAACTTAATTGTAGATATTTAATTAAGTGTTTCATTTTTCTTTTAATTGTGTTCCGATGGAATTAAACTCACACCTTTACAGTTCTAGAGACAGATTCAAATAAAAAAAGCTTAGGCAAAGCTCCGAACAATAAATCCAAACTAAAAAGATTAAAAGAAAATAGGAAGATCCACAGTTTTTTGAAGATTCATTCAGTTCAATTGACAAAAAAAAAAAAAAATTAATTGCTTGAGAGGGAATTCTAATTTCATACATATATTTCAACAAACTTTGTATTGTTTTAACTCTTGCATTAAAAATCTTCAAAATGGATAGATTACATGATTTTTTTTTTTTTTATAAACTTAAAAGCTTTAGAAGATGAAAATTCGATTACATAACTCAAATCTATAAAAAACTTAAAAAAAAAAATAGCAATATATATTTGTAGCAAATCTAGAAAATAGTATATTTGGAGTATATATAGGTATATCATAAGTTTATATTTTGCTAAATTTTATTAATATGTGTTTATATTGTGTTTATTTGACATATATTTTTGAAAATTTTGGATATTCAATATTACATAAATATAAGTATATAAAAGAAATACTATATATTGGATAGAAAACATTACATTCTAAAAAAATAGAAAATAATAATAAATGGTTTTTAGGATTCACATAGTAAACAGTATATAATGAGTATATTTTATGTATATTTTTGGTATATCTTAAGTTTATAATGAGTATATTTTTAGATATATCTTAAATATATACTAGAAATATATGCTTTCTTCTTCTTTATAGACTTAATACCTTTAACCTTCTTTTTTTTTTTTTTTTTTTTTTTTTTTTTGAAGAAGCAAAATCAACCTTCTTTTTTCTTTTTATTTATTTATTGAGAATCATCATCAAAATTAAGATTAAAATATAAATTTATTCAATAAAACAATGTCTAAATTAAAAAGTTTACTCCTATAATTTATTGGCTTTTTTGATTTGATATATATTTTCAAAAATTTTTGGATATTGAGTATTAGCATATAAAAAAAAATACATCAAGTACATATTTTGATAAAAAACATTATATTTTAAAAAAATAATAAACAATCTTTAGGATTTACAGTAAACAGTATATAATAAATATATTTTTGGTATATTTTAAGTGAATAACAAGTATATTTTAGGTATATCTTAAATATAGACAAGAAATAGATGATTTCATCTTTCTTGGAGACATAACACCCTCAACCTTTTTCTTTAATAATGTTCTTCTTACTCAATTTTGCCTACTTAGACTTTAAAATCTTTTTTTTTTTTTTTTCTATATAGATATGGATACAATACATATTGTTGTTAATCACAATGGACACTGAGAAGAAAATGTAAAGTATATTAACTTTGAAGGCAATATGGGAGAATAAAAATCAAATCAAATGTGGGAATTAACTGACTACAAAAATAACACAATAGTTGATATATTATTTCCAAATTTGTAAAGAAAATCTTGTATTAAATATAATTTCAAGACAATTTGTCAAGTTTTTCTATATTGTAATTTAATACATTTCTAAATAAAACTAATAGTTTATAGTACACTCAAAGTATATTATGAAAATATAAGGCATATCTGCTACTATTTCTGAATTTTTGAAAAGCTATAGATCTATTGCACATATATTGTAGAATCTAATAAATGGTCACTCATAATAGCCATTAATTAATTATAAGAATTCTCTAGTTACATAAATTTAAATTCAAGAAACTAAAACATGAAATCGAAACTATAATTGGAGATAAAAAAAAAAATCACTATTTTGTCAAATATAATCGAATGTAATTATCAAGTTGTTATGTTGTTTAAACAATTTTTTATGACACAAATACATCTCATGTATGCCTTAAGCAGTGTATAAAACTGCAACATTAAATACATAAAAGAAGTGCATAAAAGTAATAAGAAATTATTTACGCCAAACAAAGGGTGTCTTCGTAGTATATTTTGAGTATATTAAACTTATTCAATCAACCTTATATTCAAACATGTTTTTGATAAACAAAAAGACTAATACTTATACATTTAGATTGAAGCAACAAACTTATTCATAGTATATTTTGAGTATGTTAAACTTATTCAATTAGGCTTATATTCAAATATGTTTTTAATAAACAAAAAGACTAATGCTTATATATTTAGACTAATGCTTATATATTTAGACTGAAGCAACAAACTTATTTTTTATCAACAAGCAATTAAGTAGATATCTAAGGTGTGCATATAAATTTATTTGAATTGAAAATCATAGTATGTTTTTATGCAAAAAGAATATATATATATATATATATATATATATATATATATATATATATATATACATATATATATATATATATGTATATATATATATATATATATATATACATATATATATACATACATATATATATATATATATCTACATACATACATATATATATATATATATATATATATATATATATATATATATATATATATATATATATATATGCATATATATATATATATATATATATATATATACATATATATATATATATATATGTATGTATATATGTATGTATGTATATATATATATGTATATATATATATATATATATATATATATATATATATATATATATATATATATATATATATATATATATATATGTACTATATTTTTTCTGATATGCTTTACATGTTGATTTTCATTATGACTCGTTACTGGTCGATTTTTAATATTATTATTTGACAATATTTATATAACTTGATTATTAGTTCAATTTAATTGTTGAATCCAACCGAAGTTAAATTTTTTCTAAATTATATAGTCATACATGTATAATATAATTAGACTGATTAGATATAATAATTATAAATTCTATATAAATATAAGAATGTATTTTATAAAACTATTAATGATTATTAATTACATATGATATGAGTTTAAACAGAATAGCAAAGTTGCAACATTGATTTTTTATTGAATGAAAAAATGACAGAATGGATTTGAGTACATGTATTACTTATTTTTCATTTTGTGACTTCACTTAAATAACTTATTGGTAACTCATTTCTAAATCAGTATACTATGTCCTTGCAAATGGTTATATGTTAAATATTAGTATAAATGCTACATTACATGTAAATAATTTAAATGAATACTATGTAATATTATTTTTTAAAATATGATACCTATTAGACAGCAATACTTCTTTGTATAAGTTGCTTTCTTTTTATTGAGTTTTTCATTTTTGACTAATATTTTCATAATAAATGTTGAAACACCTCTTGACAGTGTAACATACAATTGTCCATGCGAGAATACGTATTGCAGTAAATACACTCTTACATTAGGTATTATCTGTTCTTGTGCTTTATTAATAGTCATTGCAAAACAAAGACGTACAAGGAACGATTTTCTTTTGAAGTAGAAAGAATATCCTTAATTTTCAGCCAATTACAATTATATCCTCAGCAATAGGATATGTTTTCCTATATATTGTCCTACTGTTATTTCTACATGTACAACATTTCTATCAAATTTTTTGTATACCATCCTTGTTCCATTGCATAGTCCATTAGATGCATCTAGATTTCTGAGCAATATTATAGGACAATTAACTTTTAGTTCCAACTTGTGAGATGGCAAACCATTTGGCAACAATGTATTTAGAAATTCTTCTTAGTAATAGTTATTTGTGTCATCTACTATTTGATCATAACTGTTTTAGACTATTTTTTCTCTAGGAAACATATTTTTTATTTTTTATTGAGATTGTCTACATACTCATTTTTTTGGCTAGTATAGCTCGACTCACCATGTACTGTGATAATATATAATTGTTCTTTAAATTAGGAAATACTACATCAATTAATGCCATCTCATAGTCTGTTTTATTATCTTATGACACAACTATCTATTTCGGAATAAGTATATAGTCATGCGCTATTGTTGGCTCTTCTCCATTACCCACCCTCAATAGGAATTCACCAATAGATGCTTCTGATCTTGCTCTCATGTTATTACTTAATTTGAGTACTTCCATTTTGTTCCAAAGGTATGATTTTACAAAACTTGCATTGACTATTTCTTATTTTATTCCTTTTGGTACAACGAAAGTACATGTCTGAAATCTCCATCGAATACAATTACTTTTCCACCGAATGGCTCGTCACAATTCATTATATCTCTCAGACTTCTGTCAATTGTCTCTATTGCAAATTTTTTTGCCATGAGGGCCTCATTCCAAATAAATAGCTTTGCTATTAGTAATAAATATGCTTGGCCACTCTACTTTAATATATCGCACAAGTTTGTTTCTGTTGAGCTTAATGGTATGCTGAAGCTTAAATGGGCTGTCCTCCCTCCAGGAATTATTACAGCGGCTACACCTGAAGTTGTTGTTGCTAAAGCTATCATCCTGTGCAATATAAAATTAGTTAGAATTGCTCGATACAAAAAATGTTTTTCTATTTCCTCCAGGGCAATCTATAAAGAACGCCCCACTTCTTTTTGAACTTACCTTGTCTAGTATTCTTCTATATGCATGCATTTGTTCTCTATTCAGTTTCAAAGCTGCCTCAATGTCTTCCTCTGGTATCTCTGCTGCCATTTCTTCTACAATTTCCCTTTTATTAGTCGTTGGTTGCTCGATCTGATGACTTGTGATTTTGGGTAAATCATAATTCTTTATATTCTTTCCAATGCTCTATAAGTGGTATTCAATGTTTTTTTATTATGGATGAGATCTGAGTTTCTACTGAGTCTTTATGAATTTGCTTGAAATCTTCAGACATGGCATCGGAATAATCTGCCCAAAGTTTTCTGACATCCGTTGGTTCACAATACACTAACAGAATTGCAAATAATCTTCTAAGCTTTCTTGACATCTTAAAAGCAACAAATAATATAAACAATTATTAATAAATTTTTTATCCTTAAAAATTGATGTGTTTTGATGAAGATAATGAATATGGATTCCTATATAGAATATATTTAGTGTTATCTTAATAAGATAAGGAATTGTAACTTACTTAAATTTTTAATAGGATAAGGAATTATAATTGATTTAGGCAGTAGACTTTCTATTCTTATTATGAATTTTTTTTTTTTTAACTTTTGATAATAAATTTCAATTCATAAATGGATTTTCATATTAAAACCTAAAAAGTAAAAAATTTTACATTAATATTTATTTTAACTGTTAAATAAAGTAATATGGATGATGGTAATGATTTAATGGAAAATGTTTCTTTTATGTGATAATATGGATGATGTACTTAAAAAATATTTTTTTTTACTGAAAAAGCAATATATATATATATATATATATATATATATATATATATAAACCTAATTTTGATTTTTTTTTAATTACACTTCATCATTCATTGGGTAAGTTTATTTCTTACTTTTTATATGTTAATTAAAGAAATAACCCAAAAAATCCAAATAGTCTGATATATGTAATTTTTTTGATGCTTTAATTCCTTAATTTATTTTCTCTTCTGTACACATGCTTGGGTGCATGATATCAGTATCAACACAAAAGCACGCAAAGGCTGTTACGGTTGACTGACTATAGAAATAATATAGAAGGAATTTTAATCTAAATTTATTGAGATAATGAAAACAAAAAAATAGATAAAAGTTGCAATTGTACCATGTAATATTGAATTTAAGGGTAATCTATACTCTTTACACGAATTATATGGTAGGGCCATTGTGAAATACTATTCTCACAGATATAATAAATTTGTATTATTAACTATTTCAAGAATACATCCAAAGCCAACCGTCATCAAGAATTTCAAGTTGTAGCAACACCTGTAAATTTGTTTTTCTTTTCAAACTATGGGGGTATATTGGATATTAATTTTATTTATTTATATATAGCTATATTTCTTTATTGTGAAAAAATATACCATGAATATTAATGTAATTTATTGTGATAAAAAAATTAACTATTATTTTTATTTAAAAGTTGCAATTGTACTAAATAAATAAATTAATCTACTATTATTGATATTAGAAAAGATTAAATTACTTTTCCTATAAGAGGAAACACTATTGGTAAAATTATAATTTTTTTAATTTTTTTTCAATCTTGATGTTTTTTCTTAGTGGTGTGACTTCTTCGTATTCTTCTTTCTCTTAAATATTTATTATTTTTGCTTCTATTATTAATACTTTTTGAATTTCTTCTGCAATGAAAGCCTTAAAATCTATTTATTTTTCTTTATCTTTTTTAGTCAATCTCATGAGGAAATAATACTCTTTCCTCCTCATGCTAATTAATTTTTTGTAAAATTTGTTATGGTTTATTTTTTCCTATAATAAACAAAAATAGGATATAATAAAATTTTAAAATTAAAAGTGATATAATAAATATATGATTAATTAAATTTTCTATTAACATAATGTAAAATATTATGAAATCATACCTGTATAGATTTTTTATATTCTTTAATTGAACAACCCATTAATATTCGAGTATTTTCATATAGAGTTATATGAACGTTCGTGTCTTCATTAAATACTCATAATTTTAATATATATCTATGACATAAAATAACAACAATAATAATCAATATCTAAATATATATGTAATAGATCATTATATAATTAATGTCAAATATTTTAATAAATCATTATATAATTAATGTGAAAGCCAATACATGTTAGTATATTTAGTATCATCATTATAACAATTTTTGTAATTTTGTTTTCCTTCCAATCCAATGGGATAAACTTTAGTTGTGTATTTTGTGCAAAATTTATACCAAGCTGTACATTTGTTTTCAATATCTTCAATTTTTCCTTTAAAATAACATTCAAGACCCTACAAGTTTTTTTTAAATTACTATATAAATATAACAAATTCAAGTATTTATCTATATATATAATTTCGTTACTTACTTGAAATGCTTTTCTTTTTGCTTCTTTTAAACTCACTTTTGATGCTTGTCTAAATCTTTATATATTTTATTATAAACACTTTTTGTCATCATATCATCATAACTGATAATTTCATAAATTATAATCATATTGTACTTTTATTAATAGACATTGAGTTTCCAAAATTTAAAATTTAAAAATAATATACTTACGAATCTCATAGCTCATCAATTTTCGGTATATTTGGATTAATTTGAATAGTACTAATCTTCAATATTGACAGTTAAAGATCGTCTATAGTAAGAAAAAAAAACAAAAAAAAAAAAGAAAATTTAAGTTAAGTGTTTATAAAATCATAAACAAATGGATTTTTTGTTTAAAAAAAATATCATTATAAATAGAAATTTTGACATTTGATAATGGAATGAGAAGATTTTGATCGTTGTTGTTAAATGAGTTCTCAATTAGTGCATCTTCATTTTCTGCTGCATCTTCCTATAGAACCAAAAATAATTTTTCTAATCTACAATTTCAAAAATAAAATAAAAATTTATATATATATATATATATATATATATATATATATATATATATATATATATATATATATATATATATATATTAAAAAGAAATAAGAACAATATAAGTAAATAAAATAAAATAAAATAAAATTTTTACTTTATTACCTTCCTGTCACAATTGTTATATCCTTTTTCATTTTTTTTTCTTTTCCTTGAGACAAAAAGTTGGCTTAACATAAACTACAATATCTAAAAAATCTATATAATTAAAAAATTAAATAGCATTATTAAAGTTAATAATTAGGCAACATATCAAAATCAAAATAAATAAGATTAGAAAATTATGATAAAATTTACCTATGAATTCCTTTGCTTCCTTTTTGTAACATATTCTTGAACTTCATAATGTGATCTAAAATTATAAAAAATAATTTCTTTAGGTATGTTTGTCTTATTTTCTTTCAATATTGTGTATGTATTAAGATGCAATTCTTTTTGCTCATAAATATTTAGAGAATTATGATTGACTTTTTTAACTGATCCATTAGTAACAATATAGGTTTTTTCCAACTCAAAATTTAATTTTTTTATTGCATCTTTTCATATTATAGTACAAACTTTGATACCCTATAAAATAATAAAATGTATTATTAATAAAGAAAAATTGTGTATATATATTATTAAAATAAACACACTAATAAACAATGTGGAGCTGTTGATCTTCTCTCTCGTGAACTGCCTCCAGAACATTGGTGTGAGCTATATAACCATTATTGCTTTATGGCCTTTGTCCTAGATAATTAATTAGTTGATTTTCAGTATAAGATATCTAATATCTAGTTGGTTTGCAGGTTTCTACAGGAAATATTATTTATGGGGTGTGTTTAAACAAACAAACAATATTTTCCGCAGAGTAATGCCAAAATTTGGTGCTTACTCGCCTTATAAACAATGTCAGGATTGAAAAACTAAAATAATGTATTGTTAATAAAGAAAAATTATGTATTATATACATTATTTGGATACTAATTAAAACTGTATGATTCCTTTACTAATAAATTATTACACACTTAAATTTAGTATTAATTATAAATTTAACGACTATTCATATATAAACATAATAAAATTAAGTTCTATTAAAAAAAATTAAACATACTAACCTTAATATCAACTAAAATTAATCATTTTAATTAAACTTCACTATTGTTGAATGTTTCTACAGAATCCATTCGTAAAACTATGAGTTTAATGCTCCATTCCATTTTATAAAATTCAAGTGTATCGATTGTTTGATTTTCTAATTGTTTACAATAACAACTTAAAAAGCTAATAAGAATAAAATTAATGAGAATAAAAATTTATAAATTAAATTGATAAAGACAATAACTATATACGTTTATATAGAGTAAATTTAATTTAATATTAGTAGGAGAAGAAAATATAATTGATATAAGAAAATAGAGTTCTATTATGATTAATAATTTTAATGTCATAAACTAATTAGAATGTCCAAAACAAATATCTAAAAACGAATCTAAAAAATCTAGAGTTCTAATCTAATGGATAGTTAGAATTGTCTTATGGATGTATTATTTTATCAAATTTAGGAAAATAAAATAAAATAAATAAATAATACGAATCTAAAAAGATGCAGGAATCTAAAATAATTAAATAATATAATAAACTTATATAAAATAATTGATAAAATTCATTTTATCAATTTTAATAGTTATAGGTTAGTTTATTAATTGAATAATATAATAAATTAGAAGATGCGTGAATCTAAAAAAACTAGGAGCTGTGTTATGGATGTATTATTTTATTAAATTTTATCAAAAAAATTCAGAAAAATAAAATAAAATAAATAAATAATAGTCAAAGATCATATTATCCTCAAATTAAATACACAATTAATAAGAACATAATAAAGAGCACATAAGTAAATGTGTTTTTCTCTCACAATATATATATATATAAAAGAATGAAGCCATAACATTTAAAATCATGTTTTTATGCAAAGCAAAGATAACAATAACAAAATGCCAGATAATACGGTTATTTTTAGGGCTTATGTTAGTTTCTTTTCTCTTGGTGCCAGACAAGGATTTTTTTTTATCATACGCCATATCCTGATCATGTTGAAGAGAAAGCAACAGAAACCTAAAATCGCAAAGGGGAAATCTAATCTTGAGGAGGAATCTCCTGAGAATAAGGGCTCTATTCATGGAGTCATGTTAGATTCAACACATGGAACTGATCTCCCATATGATTTTCTAGATGGATTGGGTTCAATCGACGTGGAGGGGGTGAGATTGAGGGA
This sequence comes from Reutealis trisperma, assembly GCA_947687605.1. NCBI lineage: Eukaryota > Viridiplantae > Streptophyta > Magnoliopsida > Malpighiales > Euphorbiaceae > Reutealis > Reutealis trisperma. The sequence goes on along the minus strand of CANTUT010000250.1, from coordinate 280,025 downwards.
GATGGTGTTTGCGATGAAGTGGAAAGGACGAGTAATGGTGAGTTGCCTGATAATTGGAACGATCTTAATGGTACTGTGAATGGTAATAGGGAATAAGCGCAGTGGTCATGGTCTTCCTTGTTTGGGTAATTGTTCTAGGGATAGTGGGGGTGAGCTTTAATACTATCCTCCATTGGTCAGTAATGGGGTCAGAATTGCTAAATTCAATTCTTTTGATATTAAGGATAAAGAGGCTCAATGGAAATTTGTGCTTATTGCGTTTGTGTTGGGATTAAATCCTAGATTCTTTAAGATTAAGAATTTTGCGATGAATCGCTAGAGTGCCAAGGGCTTAATTGATGTGCAAATGATAGAGGAAAACTTGTTTGCGTTTTGTTTTGATTCTAAAGAGGCAACAATTTCTGCTCTTCATGATGATCCATTTACTTTCAAAAAACATCCCCTGATTCTTCAAGAATGCCATCCTCGAGTGAAATTAAAAGTCATTCAAGCTGTTAAGGTTCCTATTTGGATCCAGTTTCCTAAGTTGCCATGGGAATTTTGGAACCCTATGATGCTGAGTAGAATTACTAGTATTTGTAATAAGCCTTGTTTACAGATCAATGTACACTTCAGAAAACCAGGTTGGCTTATGCTAGGGTGCTTGTAGAGATGGAACTTCTTTGTGAATTTTCGCATGATGTAGTGTTAGAGGATAAGTAGGGTAACCAATTTATTCAACCGGTTCATTATGAGTGGAAGCCCAGTGTTTGTGTGGACTGCAAAGTCTTTGGACATTTAATACAAAATTGTTCTAAGGCTTCTACTGGGTCTAAATGGGTCCCTAAAGATGTAGCTAATGCATAACAAAAGGTGAGGGTCATAATGGGGGATAATATTGTTCTGAATAATACTACTGTGTCATCTCAAGGAAGGGGCATGAAAAAGGCTAATAATAAAAATGTTTAAAAAAGTATTGTTGTGGTGAATCATATTGTTCATGTTCTAGTAACCGGAGATAGTGATGTTAATGGGCCTTCTGGATCAGACACTTTCTCTAAGCTTGTATCTGTGGGAGTGATTGGTGATAAGAGGAAGGGGCAGGGAAGCAATCCCCCTAATAGGGGCAAATGATTGCCTCTTAGAATGTAAGGTGTCTTAATTACCCATTGAAGCACCAGGAAGTAAGGAGATTTATTTTTAATAATAAAATCTTCCTATGTGCTCTAATTGAAACAAGGGTTAAACAAAGTAAATTTGCTTTGATTTGGAAGAGGTTGGACCTACAAGGATGGGATATGGTAACTAATTGTGACTGTTGTGAATTGTGTAAAGTGTGGATTTTGCATAATCCATAAATGGTTTTAGTTTCTATTATTGCCAAATTGGATCAGGCTATCCATCATAAGGTAATGATGAAGGGTGTCAAGTTTTGGTGGTTTGGCATTTATGCTAGGAATGATGTTATTGCCAGAAAAAATGTATGGGACAATATAAGGGTTATGAGTAGTAGGGTGCAAGGGCCTTGTTTATTGCAGGGGGATTTCAATGCAGTCTTGTCTAATGATGACAAGTGTGGAGGTAACCCAATGCAGAAGTGGCAAGTAAGGATTTTAGGAATTGTATTGAGAAGGCTGATTTGTTGGAGTTGAAATGGTCTAGTTGCAAATATACTTGGACTAATAACCAAAATGGTGAAGATAGGATCTAAAAAAGGTAAGATAGGGCTTTTATTAATGAAAAATGGTTGGATTCTTTCCTTAGGTTTGAATGTAGGATTTTAAATGCAGGGATTTCTGACCATTCGCCAATGTTGGTGTGTATTGAGAGTAGTTCTATTATGAAGCGAAGGTGTTTTAGGTTCTATAATATGTGGATAGAGCATATTAGTTTTGGAAACATTATTAGGGAGCAATGGAGCAAGAATGTGAGAGGATCAAAAATGATTGTTGTATATAGAAAATTGAGGTTGCTTAGACAGGCATTTAGGCAACTTAATAAATCTCAATTTTTTGATATCTCAAGTAGAGTTCATCAACATCAGCAACTTGTTGAGGTTATTCAATTGCAATTGCAATTGCAATCTGATCCCCTTAATCCTTATTTGTTGGAGGAAGAGCAGCTTATGTGCAACATTTAAGGAAGTCGTTAAGATGGGAGGAGAGCTTTTTAAACAAAAGTCTCGAGTTTAATGGATTGGATTAGGAGATCAAAATACTAAATTCTTTCATCATTCTGTTAAACAGAGAATAGCTAGGAACAAAATTACAAGTCTTACTGTTGATGGAGAGGTGACCACTAATCCACATGAGGTGATTAATGGGTTCGTGGCTTTTTATCAAGAACAACTAAGTACAGCTGTTTCCAAAATGCAACATGTGGATCTTTTAATTTGTGCTACTGGTCTTGTAGTTTTAGAACAGCAAGCTATTTTTTTGTGTTCTATTGTAACTGAGGAAGAAATTAAAAGAGCCACGTTCTCAATTGGTAATGATAAGGCCCCAAGTCCTGATGGTTTCAATAGTTTGTTCTTTAAGAAAACTTTGGGTATTGTTGGTAGGGAGGTGACTGAGGCCATATAGGAATTCTTTGTTTCTGGTAAGATGATTATTGAATTAAATTCTACTACTTTAACACTTATTCCTAAAATTCAAAATCCTAGTGGTCCTGGGGATTATAAGCCTATAGCTTACTGTAATGTGCTTTACAAATGCATGACAAAGGTCATTTCTAGTAGGCTTCAGAGTGTGTTGCCTGATCTCATTAATGAGGCTCAATCTGCTTTTATTCCTGGGAGGAAAATTCTAGACAATATCTTACTTACTTATGAGCTAGTTTGGGACTATAATGAGGAGAAGGTTAAGGGTGATTGTGCTTTCAAAATTGATTTAAGAAAAGCATATGATTCCATTCATTGGGACTGTATAGAAGAGATTATTTTGGGGTTCCATTTTCCTAGTAATTTTATTAAATGGATTATGAAGTGTGTGCACTCCCCAGTGTATTCGTTTGTCATTAACAGTAATCCTGAAGGGCAGTTCTAAGGGGCTAAAGGGGTAAAATAGGGGGATCCAATGTCTCCTTTGTTGTTCATTTTAGTTATGGAGTACTTGTCTCGAAGCTTTCAAGTTCTTTGCTCTAGAGAGTTTCAATACCACACAGGTTGTAAGAAGCTAAAACTTAATCATATTTATTTTGCAGATGATTTGTTTCTATTTTGTAAGGGTCATATACCCATATTTCAACAAGTGTTAGATGTTTTTACTCATTTTTTTAATGTGCCTGGGCTTCAAGTTAATCCCTAAAAGAGTGTTGTATATTTTAGTAAGGTAGATAGGCAATGTAAGGAGTCTATTTTGGAGATGTTGAGGTTTGCTAAAGGTCATTTACCTATGAAATACTTAGGTCTTCCATTATTCTGTCACAGCCTTTCCAAAGAAGATTGTAAGATTCTTGTTGAGAGGATGACTAGTAGAGTCAATGGCTTGGCAGTCAAGCATCTTTCCTATGCATGAAGACTTCAACTCATTAATTCAATATTAATGAGTATGAAAAATTTTTGGTGTCAAGCTTTCATTCTTCCAAAGTCAGTGATTCAATCTATTGAAAGTATATGTAGGAATTTTCTTTGAAAAGGTTCAACAAAATATAAGCATGGTTGTTTAGCATCTTGGGGGACTGTGTGTAGGAAAAAGCAAGAGGGTGGACTAGGGATTAAAGATGTGCTTAGTTGGAACAAGGCAGCTGTTACTAAGCACATTTGGGAGCTTATTGTAGTTAAAAAATCTTTATGGGCTAAGTGGATTATTTGCAATAAATTGAAGCTTTTAAATTTCTGGGGGATAACTAAGCCCTTCAAGACCAGTTGGTGTTGGACAAATCTTTTGAATTTGAGGAATGAAGTCAAGAGTTGTTTTAAATATTCACTTGGCAAAGGTGAGCTATCCTTGGTTACAGGGCTCATTTGTGGTGGATTTGTTTCCTTTGGTTAATTTGGCTGATGTAAATGTTCCAAAGCAAGCCAAGGTCAAGGATGTTTGGAATTCTTAAGGTTGGCACTTGCCAAATCCCTTAAATGAGATTATTGTTGTTGCTTGGGACTGTATCCAGTAGCATGCAATGATTAATGGGGATCATAAGGATAACATTAGTCGAGCGTTGTCTACATCTGGAGTGTTCTCCATTACTAGTGCTTGGTCATATTTTCAGGATTCTCATACTACTATAACTTGGCGGAAGGTATTGTGGGGGTATAATCACATCCCTAAGCACAGTTTCATTGCTAAGTTAGCCCTTCAAAACAAGTTGCCATTAAAGGTAAATTTGAAGCAAAATGGGGTGTCCTTCAGGAGGATATGTGTGTGTTTTACAGTAGAGAAAGGGACTACTAAACATCTATTCTTTAAGTGTGCTATCACTATTGAGGTATGGAATAAGGTGTTGGATGCTTGCCTATACAATAGAACCAGCCTTAGTTGGAGAAGGGAGTTGAGTTAGTGTAGCAGAAGAGTTAAAGGGAAAAGTATTTTAAGTCAAGTAAGAAGAATTGCATTTATTACTTCAATCTATTGCATCTGGCAAGCTAGGAATTTGATTGTGTTTGAATAACAGGCTATTTCACTTAGTTTAATTCTTAGGAAAATCAAGAACAATGTTTTGTTAAAGATGTACTCCAAAAGGAGTTGTAGTAGCAGGTTTATTGATTTGTATAGGAAATGGCAATTAATTGGTTGATGTAATTAGTTGATTTGTTGTTCTTTTTTGTTGTAATTCTTTTTTCAATCTGAAATACAGATCTCCTTTTTGATTTTTTGACTAAAAAAAAAAAAAGATAACAATACAAATAGCAAAAATGTAAAGCAAAGATAACAATACAAATAGCTTAATGCATGGCTCTTAGCTTAATCCTATGTCAAACAAGAAATATATTCTATGAATCTATTAGCATCATACCCTTCATAGTCTTATGATGAATTCTCAAGTGTCTATACTATGTCCTTTTTCACATACCATTTATGTCCTGTTTGCATAGGATAGGATTCTATAAATAAAAGAATCACCTGCTAAAATCTGATAGCCAAGACATTCTTACGTGTTAATTATTAGTTTTGTTGTATGTATCAAATGGTGTTAAACTATTTATATTAATTTTAATATTTATTATAATAACAATAGAATAATTTTTTTAATAAATAGTTTTAATAAATTAATAAAAGATTTAATATAAATTGAGATTCTAGCGCCGACAATCCTCTCTCTCTCTCTGCGTTGATTGGTTGGTAAGCAAAATACACAGCCCTCATTAGCTGATGTTACAATATGAAATAAAACTCTCTTCTTTTTTTTAATAATAATAACAACAACTTAAACTTTTATTACATAAATAAAAATCAATATTTTCTTAAAATTTGTAATATAATTCTTTAATAAATAATTTATAAATATTCGAAACAAAAATCATTAATTTCTTTAAATATTTTTATTTCATAAACTATTTATACACAAAAATTTCCATTAATTTTAGACATATATACATACATTAATAAGATTACAACAAAAAGTCTAGAACAAAAATTTTCATAATCCTTTCTATTATCATATGTATGCTACTTATAGTATAAATATAATAAAATGTAATAATATATAATTAATTAATGTACTTTCTTATAAAATAAGAATTCTTAAAATTTAATAAAAATTCAGGTTATTACATCAGTGATATGCTTTGCTGGTGATCAGAGAAAGAAAATTTCTCTTTTCTGATCAAAGAGTTTTTAGTGAGAGAAGAAGATGAGAGAGAGGCAGAAATCAAGCTATCTGAATTATGTGTTAATCTTTCTCTTTTGTATGGCTCATGGATGGAACATGTGTTTGTGACTTTTTTAGAGAAGAAAGAATGTTTCCTAACACAACATGCCTTTGATTGGAGTGGTTGGTATAGAGGTAATAGACACATGGAATGGGATCTTGTCTCTTAGGGCATAGTAGGTGATTGAATGTGTCCAAATCCAAAGGCATGCTGTCTGATCAAAGGCATTTTTCTAACACTTGATGATGACATTTATACTATGAATCCCCAGCCACACAAAGTAGCTTGTGATGAAGGAAATTATTTGTGATTGAAATAAGAGACAAAGGACTTTTGCTTCTCAAAATGGGTAAAACTTTCTCCTTGGGATTTCCTCTTTTCGGGCTTTTTCTTTGAGCTTTAGCTGTCCATAAGGAGTCTAGTCTTGGTGGGCTTTGACTTCCTTAGGCCAATTATCTTTTTGGGCTATTTTTGTCCTTCATCATTGGGAAAGAAATTGAAATTGATATTAAACCAACTAATACCATTAATCAAATCAAGGAAAGTGTCAAGGAGAAGGAAGAGATTCCTCCAGTGCAACAAAGGTAATAATTAATAATGTTAATTATTAATTAAGTTCACATAGGACAAATGGAGGAGTCCACAAATGGAGAAGAGATGAAAAAATGGAAAGTTAACGGATGGGAAGTGACTTAACAGGTTTCAAAGGCGTCAAAGTATATTCACACCTCACAAAATATATTAAGGGTTGATTTACTTTTTATGGTATATATTAGGGTATCTTTGCACATTATCTCCTAATTATTTTCAAAAACATTTAATAGCAATTACACCTATAATTAATAATTTCATTTCGTTAGCATTTAGGGTTTATAAATGACAAGTAAAATTCAAATTGTTATTAATCTCTCCATTTCAAAATATTTATCTTTTTAGAAAAGGTTTTTAATTTCAATTTATTTGTCATTTTAGAGTTTTAAAAATATATTTATTATTTTTTTTAACTTTACTCTAATTACTTTTATTTTTCTACATCAAAATAAAAAACTATATATTTTAGCTTTTTTAATTTAAAATTATGATAATTTAATAACTTTCTTAATCTATATACTGAAATTTTAAACAATTAATATTTTGAAAGGGAGGGTAAAATAATATCATAAAAGGTGAAGTTAGTATCAGAACATGAATTATTAGAATTATTAGAGCCAAAGAATTTTTTTTTTTTTTGGAGAAAAAGGTTAGAGTAAGATATTTTAATTTAATACTATTTAATTTGACAAAATTATTTTTCCATTTAACACTCTTACAATAATTTTTAGACAATTAAAAATTCTTATCAGTTACAATTTATAATTAAAACTCTTTCCTTTTATTATTACCTTCTTCCATGTACATACTGCTAAAATAAATTTCATATTACGAGAGGGCCGGGTTACTAAGTTTAGCTCTGCTCTGGCTGGCATGGCTAAATTGCTTCAAGATGATGTGTTAGGGGTCTCATGGCCTAAAATAGTTTGTATTTAGAATGTCGGTGCGGTTTCTAGGTATATATATATATATATATATATATATATATATAAATATATAGTTGCAGTGTGTTTTGTATAGTTAAAGCATATAAAAGTAATAAATATAAAGTGTAACATATAAAAGTTAGATTTAGAAAGTGATAATATATTTATAAATGTGATCTTGTTTTTAGGTATTTCTGTAGAAATTCCGATCAAACAAATATGCTTAGGGGGAAACTCAATTGATTACAAACATAAAAGGACCAGTGATCTAGAAACAAGGGTTTCTTAGATAAACACATAAAAAAGGGAAAATAATTATAAAAATACATACGTAATAAATTCTTTTTATATAAACACCCTCTAACCTATTTTTAATTACAAAATTATGCTTATAGACTTTACATGATTTTATTGGGCAAATGGTCCACTATTTGTTGCAAGACGTACCGGCAACACTGCCACCTCTCTTTCTTTCTATCCTACCGCTCTTGCAAATCAAAACACATCTACAAGAAGAATTTGATCTTTATCCCTATGTGTCTTACGTAAATACGTTTGCATCCTTTTTTGAGTTATAAACTACCTCACCCAATAATATATGGGCACGACAAATAATGGTACTTGCTTTTTTTATTTTTTAGGGCCAAATATAATTGTACTTGCTTTCCTCCCACGTTATGAATCAAATCATTTTTTTGATAGAAATTCGATTTTTTCTTAATACGTGAAACAAAAGGAAATTTTGGAGTTAATTTATTTTAAAATTTTTTTTATTGATATATGATTAATATTTTTAATATATTATATTTTAACATAATGTCAAAAAATAAAAAAAAATAAATTAACAGTAAACGATAACATATATAAGCTAAATATATACGTAGCATCTACAACTATTTTATGTATATACAAATTGTGTATTTGAAAAAATTAAAAAGTTAAACTAACATTGTAAATTGTATACATATACCATAAATTGATATACTTTTAGTATATTTTTAGTATCTGTAACTATTTTATATTTATACATATTACAAATATGAGAAACAAAATAAAATAACATATACCATAAATTAGTATACTTTTGGTGTCTGCAACTATTATTTATTTGGATTGCAAATATGAAAAACAAAAATAAAGTAAATTAAAAAAACAAAAATAGAGTAAACATAAATGTTATACGTATACCATAAAGTGATATATCTTTAGTATATTTTTGGTATCTGTAACTACTTTATATTTATATAAATTGAAATTATGAAAAAAGAAGTAAAAAATATTAAGTAACAATAAATGGTATACATGTACCATAAATGGGTATATATTTAGTATATATTTGGTATCTACAATTACTTTTATATTTGTACATATAGGAAGTATGAAAAACAAATACAATATAAGGTAACAGTAAATGGTGTATGCAGGCCACAAATTGGTATACTTTAGGTATATTTTTGGTATCTATAACTCCTTTACATTTATACATATTGCAAATATGAAAAAAAAAAAAAAAAGACGTAAAAGCAAATGGTATATATATACCATAAATTGGTATACTTTTGGTATATTTTTGATATGTGCAACTACTCTATATTTATACAAATTGCAAATATGAAAATGAAAATAAAGTAAAAGTAAATGGTATACATATAGTAAATAGTTGATTTTTGTATTTATAAAAGTCTAGCAAAATTGTATTTGGATAAAATAAAATTTGGCCATTTTAATTTCATCTTGCAATATATAATGAAATTAGTTTATGTGGATGGTCAATTATTTGAAATGATGCTGGATTTAAATTTGAATTTCATCCACAAAAATATTAAAAATAGACATCACAAATTTCAAATAATTATTCAATTATTTTAGATAACTAGTTATTGAAATAGTTTATTTAATTATTTTACTAAGAATTTAAATTTTTTCTTTTGTCTAAATGTTTGCACTGATAAAAATAATATATACATATGAAAAATGAGATAAACTCATTTTTTATGAGGTTAAAACAATATAGAGGCTAAAATGGTTTATTAATGATACTAATAATAATTAATGGAAAGTAACAAAAAAACACGAGCCACAAAATGCATAAAGTATATATATATATATTTTTTTGAACTAAAAGTAAAAAGGGAATATAAAAATAAATAGGAAAGAAAGAGGGCGAATAAAAGTAAGTAGGAGAGAATAAAATATTAAAAAATAAAAATGAAAGTAAAAGTATAATTAAAATAATAAAAAAATTATATGGTGCAATTTCCTCTAGAAACAAACCACCCTTTAACAGATTTAGAATTTTTAGAGATGGGCTTTAAACCCAATACAAAGAAAGGACTCATATGCCTCTTGAAGTTCTCCTCCCTTCCATCTGACTGTAGATTCCTTGGACGCCAACGTCGCCACTAGAAGCCACATATAGGAAGAGGATAGCACCACAAGCAAGGGACATGCGGCTGAGCAATCCCGAAAAAACTTGTACCTTGAGTCCCTAAAACTCGCTTTCCACTGCCAAAAACAACTAAGAGCAGAGAGTGTCGAATCAAACAGCTTATCCAAACAGAAGCTAAGAAAACAAACTAAGAACAATGAAAAAAAGAAAGAAAATCAGTTTCTCCACCGGTGGCCATGGCCATCGGGAATAGCCATGAGAGAAAGCATAAGGCAGCGTAGATGATATAGAAACCCTAGCAGAGCAATGTGAGAGGAGTTATAATTTAAAAAAGAAGAAGAAGAAGAAGAGTAGGAGGAGGCTGTTTTCAATGATCCCATTTAGTCTAATGACAAATTTTTGGCTCTCGGAAAAAATTTAAGAGCTCTATCACTGGGTGTATACCTTAAACATGTCCTTTTGTCTGTTTATGTTGGAGATTGTAATAAGATTGACAATGGCATGTGATGTGTGGAGGTACTTTTATGCTTTGAGCTTGGAATGGTTAATTGGTGCTTTGCTATTTAATATATCATATATTAGTTAATTAATTATTTAATTTGATGCTTGTTCATTAATCAGTTAGTTTCTCTATTTTTCTTATCCAAATCTAATAATTAAATCTATTGAATTTAGGTAATTAGCCAAAAAAATAACATTATTTAGGAGCGGCTCATTTGCATATGATTTCTCATGTTTTATTGTTTTAAGGCTTTTTTTTTTTTATTAATTTCTTATTTTCAGCATGTCCTATGTTTTATTTATTTATTTATTGATGTTACTGTAATTGATTTTTTTTCCCAGTGAGTATATGAACAAACTTTATAGATGACATAAATATTCAATTTAAATTAATTATTGAATTCTATAATTGCAACACTATTAATGTTAGTGGGTCGAATCGATTATATAAAATTTATAATTAAAGGATATTCTTATTTTAATTCATTTACACATTTCATTATATATATATATATATATATATAGATTGAATTATGGAATGGTAAGTATATATAATTAAAATCACCCCAATAGCTTAAGGTTGGGGTTTATTGTTTCTTAACAAATTAAATATTCCATAAAATTACAATTTAAAGTTATTTGAGAAACTTTTGACAATGACAATGTGTACTAAGACTATAATACCATATTGATTATTTACAAATATATTAAGTGATTAATATAAAAATAGATTACTTAACCTTAATAGCTAGCTTCTAAAGTTAGTTTTCCTAAATTTATATTAAAAATTTAATATGATATCAGAGTTTAATTGATTTTTATGCTATCTCATATTTTATTATAATTCAAACTAGGATATTAATTTTTCGCCCGTGGAGATTTTTTTTAATTTCTTACCCGTGAAATATTTCTTTTAATTGTCTTATCCATTGAGAATTTATTATTTTATTTGTGGAGGTTCCTTTCAAATAACCCAGTTCATATTATAAATTGCAAATGTTAACTATATTTAATAAAAAATTGTTTTCGCCAAGTTGTCACTTGAGAGGGACGATTAAGAATATAATTCTACGTTGATTAATTATAAACATATTAAGTGATTAATATAGAAATGGACTTCTCAACCTTAATAACTAGCTTTTAAGATTGGTTTTTGAAAATCTATATTAAAAATTTAATAATGTGAGAGTAGGGACGAATATATATAGAATTAAAATTTTAGAGGCGCTAAAAATATAAATAAAAATATCATAATTAATTACAATTGATACCATGCATGGTCTCATTAATTTCACACTGACTGCAAAAATGAGACGGACATGAGGGCCTTACAGAAAAATTATTCAATAGCTAATTTATCACATATATAGTAATTGTAATATAATTTATACTCAACATCAAAACATTATTATTAGTAAGATTCCAGCTTGACACAGTTACTTTCTTATGTATTTGAACATGTTATATAGCTATAGGTTTATGGGCTACCTTCTCCATTATTAGGCAAAGGAATAGAAGGCATGGTAGGGATGAAAGGGAAAGGAGGAAAGTTGGGAATAGAAGGCAAGCTAGGAAATGGAAAATTTGTTGGAGTACTACTAAAATTGCCCCAGATTGGGCTTGGTGGTGGTGGCAAAGGAGGAGGAGGTGTTTGTGGAATGGAACTCATAGGAGTTTGAGTGTTTTCTGGTACTGGGAAATCGGAGTCGAAAATAGAAGGTGGTGGATCAACTTCAAATTGTATAGTTGATAATTTTCTTAGATTAAGTGAAAGACGAGAGGCTAAGTATAAGTGAGAGTTGAAAAGAAACAAGAAAGCAAGGGGCAATGACAAGTGTAGGGTAAGTGTTGAAGCCATTATTAGATTATGATCAAATCAATTAAGCTTTAGAAAAATGGTGAAAATGGGTTATGATGGAATTATAGTAAATTCATGATATTTATATATACTTTAATGGAGAAATGAAAGAGTTATATATGTGTTAGGGTAATGGTGGCTAGTGCTCATGGGTTTTGCATTTGAGTTTCTACTACAAATCTAATTTGTTGACTTTGAATACAGCCTATTTACCATCTTAATCTTTGTTAGGGGCATTTCACAAATTAGATATGAGTAGGGTTGTTCACGAGATTAATTTATCTATATTATAAACTCATCCATTAAAGAAAAAAAAATAATTAAATTAAAAAAATAATATAAAATCATCATCTTTGATTTTCAATGATGATTTACTCTAATGATGATATCATTTAATTTTATTCCTAAAAAAAATAATGTCCTTATCTCCCTCCTTTAATATTAAAAAAAAATACAATAAAGAATAGAAGCTAATTAATATTGACCAAAATTTTTCTTTTAAAGTGAATTAAGTTTGTGTTTGGTTTGACATTTAAAAGTTAACGATGAACAATTGAATATTTAATTATATTGCTAACTTATAATTAAATATTTTACTGTTAGATTTTAAACTTTATAACTAAAAGTTAATTTTTGAAATAAAATAACTTATGATTACTTAAGAGGGTATAAATCAACTAATGAGAAATTATTTTAGCTTAATCAAAAATCTTGACTTCCAACTCTGGGTATGCAGTTGTTTTAAGACTTTTGAAAAAGAGTTTTATCATTCTTGTAGTCTCACACCTTGCTCAAATCCTGATTAATCAGAACTACCAAATAAAAAAAATAACTCTAATATTCCTATAAAAAGATATTGAAAATTTTCTTTTTTTCCTGTTTGGAACAAATAAAATCCACAAAATTTTTTGAAATTCATTTCAAATTCTACATTTTAAAAAAGTTGTTTTTGTTATATTAAAAAATATGGATTTCAATTTTAGAAATTCAATTTAATGGAATTGAATATAACAAAACCAAATTCCATTAAAATATGTGAAATTTTCAAATGAATTTCACAAAAATAACAAGACAATATTAAAGAAAAAAAGAGCCTTTTATTCATCTTTTATTCCTGCTCTTTCTCTCTCTATCTCTCTCTCTCTCTCTCTCTTGCTCTCTCTCTTTTTTCTCCCTCACTCTCTTCCTCTTCTTTTCTCCTTTGTTACTGTTTCTCATCTCTCTCTCCCCTCTCTCACACTCTCTCTAGTATTTTTCTCTCTTTATTTTTTACTTGTTTATTGTATCGATAAATTAAATATTAATCATAAATATAAAATATAATTATTTTTTATTTGTTTTATTTTTTATAATTATATTTATTATCGAAAAAACTTAATTATAGGTTAAAATATGGAATTCAATTGAATTCCATATTTTAAAATGTATTTTTCCAAACATAAGAATTCATTTTTAAATGAATTCCAAGTGAATTCTATTTATTGTTAATTTAAAATGAATTTTACACTTGTAATTCATTCATTTCAAACTAAGGGTTTAATTAAATGATAAATGATTTCTTTTATACTCTATTAGAATTTAAAAAATGAAAGAAAAATTTTAAAATTTAAAACTACTTTAATAATGTCAAAAATTAGAAAAGTAATGTATCTCAAAAAAATTTGAGGAACTAATTTAGAAAGGCAAGACGCATTCTTAAATTCTCATAGATTTATTTGTATATATTGAGCTCTCAAATTTTTATTTTTTCTACATCAAAGGACTTTTCAACTGAGAGTAATAAAAGTATAAGACACTCACGTTAAAAACACATAAAGTCATAAGGCACAAATGACTGGGATTAAAATGTTGACTGGACGAAGCTGAGTTACTCATAAACCTAACAAGAGTTTTACTAAGGTTAACTCTTAAACTCTATACAAGAGTTTCAACTAGGCTCATTCCCCAAATTATACAAGTATTTCAATGGCTAACACCAAACCAACTAACACAAGATGTGTTTTACAAAGATTTAAGGCTTAAGAAATTAAAATACAGGAATTTGGCTACTTAGAAAATTTTTTCCACTATTAATGAAGGCCTTTGGAGTGGATATTTATAACTTCCACCCTCTAAATGCCCGTTACAAAGTGGTTGGCCATGATCTCTTCCTAATAGTTAGAAATCTGCATTAAATGTGCTGTCAAACAATAATTGCGGTCATAAAGCCTTTATCACGGTTGCAATCTCTATTTCATAATCGAGATAGAATAATCATGGTTGTAATATTCATATGTGTCCAATGGCTAGTTTAACATGGCAGGTTTGCACTAGCTAATTATATGATCGTTGGAATGTCTCTCTCTGTCTTATGAATTTCGCGGTCGCAATGCAGTGGTCGCAGTTGCGATCTGCCTTTCGCATCCAAGATTGCGATTGCGACTCCCACCATGAAACCTAATGTTTCTCAAGAAAATTTGCCCCTTTTTTTCCCTTTGAATTAATCGCAATTGTGACTTGCTGATTATGGGGCCGATTTATAGGTCCAAGCCATTACTTAGAAAATTTCCAATATTTTTTATTTCTCAATAATTTCTAAGTTCTTGACCTGCAAAAATTCACTTAGCATAATTCAATTTAATTGTCAAGATCAAAATCGAGATTGACAATATTATGCATCCAGTTTAGGTTAATAATCTCCCCTTTTTTAATTTTGAAAATTAGATTGAATTTCAAATAAAAGTACAGTAAATAAATAAGGAAAATTAAAAATTTCTCCCCCTCAAACAATGCTTCTAAAATTTTTTATATTTTCTCCTTTATTGTTCCCCTTTTATCATATTTTCAAATTCTTGAATTCTCCCCCCTTTTGTCAAGATCAAAAAGAGGAGTCATAAATTGGGGTGAGGCTTGCATTACTAGTCGTGTCTTGAATATCTATTATCTTTATGTCATATGATACCCTTTGTTATGGGTTTGAGATACACCTACAAAACAAAAATTATTTTTGTTTGGTATCCAAACATACTTGAATCCTTTGGGTTATTCTTGGAAGGATACTTAAGTTTCAATTGAGCTTTCCTTATATGACAAAATATATTTATATATCCATCTTTCATATAATAATGGCACTTAAGTTTTGCCTTAAAAATCTTTTTGGGCTTTACCATTTTGTTACTTTACCATTTTATTATGAAATTATGGCTTTTTCATAATATTACCATGATGCATATAAGAGCAAGTATTATGTTGTGGTTGTGGGTGTTTTTTAGCATGCCTTTTATACATATATGCATAATTTGCTCTTTGAGACTTAGCTCTTGAGTCTTGTATACCCTTTTTAATCCTTTTAGAATTGGATGGTTTAGTGTGTGCTTGAACTCCTTTGTCAATTACCTCAATGCAAGAGGTTTAAGGAGTTGTGGCTTTTATGAATATAACAAAGGAGGATATGGAAGTTGATGAATCATCAAAGCTAATACCATGTCTCACTGGAGGACGTCTTTAAGATAAAATAAGTACATCCAAATCTTCCTTCCTTTTGTGAAATTTTGAAGTGGATGATCTTAACTCTTCAGCCTCCATTTTAAAATATTATTTTCTTTATATAAAGCATTAAGTGAGGAAGTTTTTGAGGAAATTTCTTCCAATTAATCTTTAAGATTAACATTGGAAGTTTTTAAACTTAAAACAAGAAGCTTTTGAAAATCTTCCTCAAGTTTAGAGCATTTCATTTGTAAAATTTCATTTTGGAAAGATACTTTTGACATTTCAAGGCCACAGCTTCAATAAGCTCATCCTCATCCATATCATCATCAATAAAATAATCAATATCATCATAAGAATGAGATGTGAAACATACCTCATTAGACGAATCCTCCAAAACCATAAAGCATAGATTTGCAATATCCTCTTATTCTTCATCGTTGAAAGAGTTATCATCCCATGTAGTCTTCAAGCCTTTTTTTTTTTCCTTTTTATTCTTGGGACAATCCTATCTTGTGTGACCTTGCCTTTCACATCCATAGCAAGTCACTTCATTTTTCCTTTCCTTGTGGGAGTTGGAGTTGGAAGAGGATTTTCTAAAAGATCCCTTCTCTTCTTCCTTTAGATGATTGCCTTGACTCTTCTTAAGGTCATAGTCAACTCATTATCTTCATCATCATTCTCCTACAAATCACTTGAGTCTCACTATCATATTAATCTTTGAATGAGCATTTAAGAGCAAGTGTCTTCTTATTCTCCTTCTCCACTTGTGACTGTTTCTTTTCAATGGTCATCTCATGAGTGAGAAATTTTCCAATAAGAACATCAGTAGGAAGCTTACCAAGGTCTCCATTGGCTTCTTCAATACCAGCCACTCTAGTTTTATAGTATTTGTTTGGAAAACTCTAAGGATCTTATGTTTGGAAAGGAAACAACCAATCAAATGACTGGAGGAAGAATAGGCAGAACGGAGAAGAAAAGAGAGAGAGAGTGTGTGTGTGTGTGTGTGAGAGAGAGAGAGATGTCTAAGGGACCTCCGGCTGGTGGTGGGCTGCACTGCCACCTCTAGCCCACCATCCAGCGATTCCAAAGGAAGCAACAGCACTATGATCAGGTGATAGACGGCAGCGAACGCACAGAGGGAAGCTCTACCAGCTTTGAATCTTCAAGTCAAGATTCTGACTGATTATGGTCCTGTTTGACTCTTGGTAGCATGAACTTCACGATGATACCTGCCCGAAGCTTCTTTGGGGTTTTTCGGCTAGATATCAACAAGTAGTGGCGAGTGGCGTTGAGACGAGCATATTGGTGTGAAGATTGCCCCGTTTCGCCACCAGCAGTGGCGGCGCATGGCTCGCCGGTAGTGCTCCGACGACGGCACATAGGGCAAATCTAGTAGCTTCGTCTCTTCATTCCGGTGCAATTCTTTGTGTGCTTTTTATCGAAAATTGCGAGAGTAAATATGAAACTCTTAAATTTCAGTTATTATTAGTTTATAATTTGATTTAAGTTATGTTTACGATATTCAATAAATGATTGATGATTCTGT
Organism: Reutealis trisperma; assembly: GCA_947687605.1. Lineage (NCBI taxonomy): Eukaryota > Viridiplantae > Streptophyta > Magnoliopsida > Malpighiales > Euphorbiaceae > Reutealis > Reutealis trisperma. The sequence goes on along the minus strand of CANTUT010000250.1, from coordinate 262,958 downwards.
GAATATAGATTAGAATTGGGTTTTGATTGATTTGATGATTTGGATTATTTACGTTGATGTTATGATTTGGATATACTTGTTGAGATGTCTGAGAGTTGGGAGGACCTAGGAGGGGTCATTGATGTTGTGTTGAGTTGTTGAAATTATTTAGAAGTGTCTATTTTCTCTGTTGTTTTTGGGTACGTCCTAGTTTAGGGAAGATTCTGCTGAAATTTTAGCAATGATCTCAATAAGTTTTTATGTCTTAGTTTAGGGGAGATTCTGCTAAAATTTCAGCAATAATCTCAATCAGTCTTTTAGTTATGTCTTGATAAGCGAGTTGTCCTTTTATGATAATATCGTCTGTTGTTCAGTGTTGATGTCTTCGGTGTCTTCTCGATTCTAAGGGTCGCACTTCAAAGGGAAAGTTGGCTAAGAATGTTATCAACTAGGTGAGTGATACTCTCTAATATATTATCCTTTCTTTTCATGTATCTATATTTATTGTATGTATTTATATATGTATATTATACATTATTATTATATAAATGCGTGTTAATATTTGATTGTGATTAATGAATTAATGTTCATTATTGCATAATGATTGTGGTTGACAAATGGAATCAGGAGGATACAGTTAAGATTTATGGATATGGTTATGATGAGATTGAGAATATGAGCTATAACTGGTGGATGCTGACTGGGCCTGCTCATCACTAAGGCTGCTGTCAGTCCGGTCAAGACTGCGTGGTACAAACTAATGACAGGTGGATCCATTGGACATAGGAGCCAGATTATTAGATTAAGAGAGCCAGTATTGGGGGATCAACTCCCCATATTGAGGTTTAGTGTGGTACTATAGACTGTATTCCATTAATGTTTGTTTATGTGATTTATTTATTTCTATGACACTTTGGACTGGCATGAACATTAAATACATAATTATAGGACACGTGATTAATATGTTAGTTAGCATCATTTATTAAGTCAAATACTCATTCTTGATCAAATTATTCTTCAGGTGGTGGAATGAGCTTGTGAAGAAATTTGAATTGAGTTAAACGTCTTTTTCCTTTCAACAGTGTTATGTATTTAAGTAATGAGTTATGTAAATAATATTCATATATTTGTATCATTACTGTAGAATTTTGTAATGTTACTCTTGAAATTTGTATTTTGTTTTGTTATCAGTTATTATATATGTATTCTGAGTTAAGAATAGTTTATTAAGCAGAATCTAATAATATATTATTTGATATTATAAAATAATTGAAATGATAGTCCAATGTGATATTGATTTAAAAATATTGTTGATTTGGAATCTATTTAACACATGGGTCCATAGCCTTATCATGTGATGGTTTGTCGTTTAGTGATATCAGATTTACTATGAATACTGGTAGTTATGTACATCACCTGTGTCCTAGTGCCGGTCACGTACTCTCAGATTCGGAACGTGACATACTGATTACGGGCACAATTTATAATTCTATGTCATCACTTAAAAATTTTCAAGATTTTTTATTTCTCCATTATTTTTAAGTTCTTGATATGTAAAAATTCACTTAATGCAACTATCAGGATGATTCAATTTGATTATTAACATCATAATCGAGATTAACTAAATGCACAATTTAAGTCAACAAGTTTCATGACAAGTCCAACAAAAAAATTCTGAGCACGTGGAAGACAGTGATAGGACCACTAGCCATCCCATCATTCTCAGGCACGTGCCAAAGCAGGATGATGATCGTTGGATCATAATTAGACCATAATCACCGACGGATAAAAAAAAAAAAAAAAAAACCGAAACCGAAACATCTCCCAATCCAAGTATCCAACAGCGTTGGGTGAGCATAGCTTTGCTTCGCTACGGCTTTCACCTACCTACCAAAATACAGAGATTCCGATTTCAGCTACTGCACCGCTATGTCTTCTTCAGATCCCGAGAAGTTGATTGCCAAGGCCAATAAGCTGTGAGCTCTCTCGCTGTCTATGTAAATGAATGATCCAATCTGAATTTGAATTTGCTTCTTAATTTCGGTAGATTGAAAATGGCCGTATGAATTTAGCGTATTTTTGTTTAAATATTAGCAAATAAAAGCAAATAAGAGTAGCATTCTTCTGATTTTTTGAAATTTATGTAAGTAATTGCTTCACTTGATTATCTATTAAGTTGTGTGATTGGTGATTTTATCTCTGATTCCTATCATGGGAAATGCATTTTGATGTTTGATTTTGAAATTTGATCAATTGAATGTTGTTAAACTTCATTTTCTTGGCTTTAATTTAATGGTTCAATCTGCTTAATTTGAATGAGTTATACCAATTATATATATTTTTCTTTTTCTTTTTTTTTCAATTTTTCCCAGCTATTTGATTCACCATGGGGTTGACAAGTTTTGAATTGTTTTTAATTAGAATAATAGTTACAAAATAACTTTCTTTTAGTTTAGAATTTGGAGCCTTTTTTTCACTGGTGAAGCTACTTTTTTTTTTTTTTTCTTTTGTCCAAATATTCATTATTTTATTCATCTTTTTCTTAGAACAAAATTGAGTCTCACCAGATGGACTGCTGATTGGAAAGGTGCCACTGTTTTGTATGAGCAAGCTGGTTAGTACTGTCTTATGTATTTGTCAACTTTGAGGTTACTTTGATTAATGGATTAGCAACCATTCATGTAACTGCCTGAAAATAAAAGTTCTTAAATGAGAATCATGCTTTTGGATACATTCTTCATTAATGGTAGTTCTGCTTTAGCTAATGGTTTCAGGATTGCCAAGAAATATGAGAAAGCAAAAGCAGCATTTGAAATGGCTTCCAAGGGACAAGAGATGATCTCTTCGTATCCTTGATTCTTTTTGTCCATTTCATTGATATGTTAGATACTATTTTATTTCTTATTTTGCATGTACATAAATTTACCTCTTGTTATATCCCTTATAAGCATGTAGTCCCTGGGATGCTGCTAAGCATATGGAGTCTGCTGCTGCTCTAGCGAAGGAATTAGGCAACTGGAATGAAGTTGCTGATCTTTATAGAAGGGCATCTGAACTGTACATTGAGTGTGGTAGATCACAACCTGCATCAGATGCTCTAGCGAAGGGTGCCCGGTAAACACATGGTTTACGTTCTTGTCGTTGACAATTTTATTTCTTAATGTCATTATTATTTGAGCTTGGAAATTTTCTGTGGAACCATCACCAATTAAATGCTAAGGAACTTGTAAATGAGGTTAAGGTTGTTTTTGAAAGTTAAGTATAAAATCAAAGTGTTCCACATTCATGTATGATTCTGTCTGATCTTAGATGCTTTAGTTCAAACTACTGCAACATGGTTGTTAAAAAGTAAAAAAGAATAAATTAAAACCTGTTGCAACGTGGGAAGAATACTATTTGTTGTCTTACACTAGACCTGATAGCTTAAAAAACGAAATCTATTAACTTGTTTGTTGCGGTCTTGCATTTTATCTTATGCCTCAATGTGCATAACAACTTGTAACTGTAAAGGGCTTTTTAAATATATTATTTGACCAATAAAATTTAGGGGTTGTCTAGTCATGTAGTTTATTGGTTAGCTACATTTTGTATTTGTAGACCTAGTTTATTAACTTGCTAGGTGTTGTATTTATAGTACTATCTGCACATAGTGTGATCGCTTCACAATCTTATGAGGATTCTCTCGCCTTCACCCCGTCTCCACACACACCCCCCACAACCAAAAGAGTGTTTATATGGATGTGCATCTGTTCATGGATGTGTTTGGGTGTGCCTTGGGTGGAATAGTTTATTCTTCACTTCTTCCTGTTGCTTAACTCTCAACACTCGTGCTATATAGCATCACCCAGGTTGTTAATAGCTAGTAGTTACTAAACTTTTTACATAAGAGTAATGTGCAGGCTTATTATCTGTTTTATTTGTACTTGTGCTATAAATGTTGTCCAAATTTTATATTTTCTGTATTTTTCTTTCTGCTTTCTTCTTGTGATGCAAAGTGCTGTGAGAATGTATCCTTATAAAGTTCAGTGTTAATCAACCTGTCAAATCAAATCATCTTCGAAACTTAATTGGAAATATACATTTTCTTTTCACAGTGCTTTGGAAGATTCTGTGCCTGATGCTGCTGTTCAACTATATTCTAATGCTTGTGATGTTCTTGAAGAGGATGGCAAGGAACAAATGGCCTTTGATCTATACCGTGCTGCCAGTAGTGTGTACATAAAGCTTGAGAAGTAAGGGTTTCTTATATTAAAAATGGATAATCATATAAATACTTTGTGGTTAGTTGTTGTGGTTTTCACTGTTCATGCATATATATATATGTGTAGATATGTTCACACACAAACATGTTTGAGATACCTTCATTTTGTATATGTGACTTTGTGAAAACTTGCTAGTCATAAAATTGCTTCCAATAATGTGTAGTTGTTTTCTATTCAATTTGTATTCTTTTTATGTGTATGAATGTGCTTGCTTCACATGCCAATATTGTCTAAAGCTTTATGGTCTTATTAAACATTTTTGGGGAAATTTTTGACAAGGGACTGTCAATTGGAAACATTTTCACTTTTTTACGATACTATACATGTACTATCCTTATTGTGCATTAGGTAACTATTTGTTGATAAATCAATAAAATATATGGTTTTGTTTGTGGTGTTGAAATATTGATCATTCTTCAACTGGCAAGAGCATGTGGCTTCTGATATTTATCAATACCTTGTTTTAGATGAGATATCCTAGTTGATTTTCTTGAATAAATCACGTTCAAGGCTCTACTAATTCAGAATTAATTTCTGACTGGCATGCATAGTTGTTAAAGAGCGCACCAAGCTCATCCCCTTGCGCCTCAATTTGCCAAAGGCAGGCGATGTCACAAAGGCACGCGCCTTGGTGCGCCTTGAGCCTCAAGCAAGGCGCCTTACAGGCGCGCCTTTTACTAAATCCTTATTTTATTTTTATTTGTATTTTTTTTTTTAAAATAAAGTGTGGAATAATTGGAACAATTGATTTAAATTTGAAAATAACTTATGATAGGTCTAATCACACTCAATTTTTTCAATAAAAGGAAAAAGGATAGAAAAAGGAATTAGGGCAAGAAGAAGTTGATCCAACAAACAAAAAGGAAAAAGAAAAAGAGAATAGTTGGCTCAAAATCATGGTCAATCTTTCCATTATTGGCATTCATTCACCCCAAACATCTTTTCTCTTACCTTGATAGGTCATATCTCTTGCCTTAATTTGGGTTATCTTTCTGACGCAGGAGAAAGGTTTAGGGCAATTAGATCTCAACAATTAGGGCTAGATTAGATAGTGATTGTGGTTGGAACAAGATATTTAGGGTTTAAAGAAAACCTCTATTAAAATTCTGAAATAATAATAATGAATCATACAATGTTGTATGATAACAGCCCTACTTATACTACTTAGGATAGAATCCTAATCCTAAACTGAAAAGAAGTAATCCTAACCAAAATAAAAGACTTATTAAGAATCCTAAATAAAGATGGAAAAGAAAACTAAACAAACTGAAATACTAAAACAAAACTGAAATAACAAAACTAAACAAATAAGGAAAACTTAATTCAAAACCAAAGTGAACTAGGAATTCCGTTCTTTGTTTTCTGGATGCTCCTGCATCATTCTTCCCGGGTCAGAAAAAAACTCGGCTCCGACGAGTAGACCTTGACATATTCCTCATAGATGGTAGGATCCACTTGTTTTAATTCTTCTTCAGCAATCCAAGTGCTTTCACTTGCAGGTTTGCCAAGCCACTTTACTAAGAATCGTCTATACGGGTTGCCTCGCCTAGACTTAACTTCTTTAATGTCTAACACATCTTCAATAACATCAGCGTTTGCAACTGGCAGCTGCTGAATTTGAGCTTGGATGGTGGATGGAGCACCATCAAAGCCATCAAAAGGATACAGGTCTGAAACATTAAATATTGGACTAATTTGTAACTCAGGTGGTAGATCAATCAAGTAAGCATTTGAACTAACTTTTCTCAACACCTTACAAGGTCCAAATTTCTTAGATTTGAGCTTATGATAAGTACCCTTTGGAAATCGCTCACGTCTTAAATGTACAAGCACTTGATCACCCTCCTCAAATTCCTGCCTACGGCGGTGTTGATTAGCAGCAAAAGAATATGCTGAATTGCTGTCTTTTAGCGCAGCCTTTACCTCTTCATGAATCTTCCTTATGTGATCAGCAAATGCTTCCCCTTCATCACTCACTCTAGCTTCTTGTGGTAAAGGTACCAAGTCAAGCACATGTTGAGGTTTTAACCCATAAGCAGCCTCAAAAGGTGTCTTCTTTGTACTTCGATTGACAGAATTGTTATAAGCAAATTCAGCTTGGGGTATGACTAAATCCCAAGTCTTTGTGTTGTTTCCAACAAGACACCTTAGTAAGTTACCTAAACTGCGATTCACAACTTCTGTCTGACCATCCGTTTGTGGATGGCAGGTACTTGAATATTTCAATTCTGTCCCAAATTTTCTCCATAAAGTTCTCCAAAAATGCCCAATAAATTTCACATCTCTATCAGAAACTATTGAAGTTGGAACTCCATGTAATCTCACAATCTCACGAAAGAATAAGTCAGCAATATGAGTTGCATTGGAAGTTTTAAAACATGGAATGAAATGTGCCATTTTTGAAAAACGATCTACCACAACAAAAATAGAATCAAATCCTTTTGTTGTTTTGGGAAGTCCTAACACAAAATCCATGCTCAAGTGAATCCATGGTGCAACTGGTTCTGGTAAAGGAGTATACAGACCTGTATTTTGAACACTTCCTTTGCCAAATAAACAAGCTGGACACCTTTTCACCAACTTATCCACATCTCGATGCATTTTTGGCCAATAGTAACGATCAACCACCATTGCTAAAGTCTTGTCCCTGCCAAAATGTCCTCCCAAGCCATTCCCATGAAGTTCTCTAATAATTTGCTCCCTTAAAGACCCTTCAGGAATGCATAACTGATTACCTTTGAACAAATAATCTTCATGCAACCTGTATGGCAGATTTTTAGCATGTGTAGAACCTTGTAAATCAGCTATTATCTTGCCGAAATAAGGATCATACCCATACTGATTCTTTAATTCTTCAAAACCTGTGACCTGAGTGCTCATAACTGACAAAAGTAAAGATCGCCTACTTAAAGCATCAGCCACTGTGTTGGACTGTCCAGACTTATATTTCAGCAAGAAATTAAATTCTTCAAGGTAGGAACTCCATTTTGCATGTCGATCATTAAGCTTCTTTTGAGAGTGCAGATACCTTAAAGCTTGGTGATCAGAATAAACCACAAACTCCCTGTAAGCCAAATAGTGTTCCCAATGACGGATTGCTCTTACCAAGGCATAGAACTCTAGATCATAAGTTGAATAGCGTTGCTTAGAAGCGGATAATTTTTCGCTAAAAAACTCTACAGGCCTTCCATCTTGGCTAAGAACTGCTCCAATTCCCATGTGGGAAGCATCACACTCAACAACAAACAACTTCTCAAAATCTGGTAGTATCAAAACTGGGGCTTCAGTCATCAAAGTTTTCACTCGTTCAAAGGCTCTTTGTGCTGATTGTGTCCATTCAAATTCACTCCTTTTTAAAGATTCAGTTATGGGAGTCATGATAGAACTGAAATTTCGAATGAATCTTCTATAGAAAGATGTCAATCCATGAAAACTTCGAATTTCTTTGATGGATTCAGGTGCTGGCCATTCAGTAATGGCACGAACTTTTTCCGGATCTGGTTTCAAACCTTCTGCTGACACAATGAATCCAAGAAACACCACTGCTGATTGTAAAAAACTGCATTTTTTAAGATTTATATGGAGCTGCTCCATTTGGAGTACCTCTAAAACTTGCCGCAAATGTCTTAAGTGCTCTTCCTTAGTGTGGCTATAGATTAAAATATCATCAAAATAAACCACAACAGATGAATTTAAGAAAGGCTTAAGTACATCTGTCATTACTCTCATGAATGTGCTTGGTGCATTAGAAAGTCCGAATGGCATTACTAACCATTCAAATAACCCATCTGGTGTTTTGAAGGCTGTTTTCCATTCATCTCCACTCCGCATTCTGATTTGGTGATAGCCACTCTTCAGATCAATCTTGGAGAATACCTTGGAACCAGCTAATTGATCAAGCATATCTTCTAATCGAGGGATAGGAAAACGGTACTTGACTGTAATCTTGTTTATGGCACGGCTGTCCACACACATTCTCCACGAACCATCTTTCTTTGGAGTTAACAAAGCTGGACAAGCACAAGGACTTCTACTTTCACGCACCAAACCTTTTTCTAACAATTCCTTTACTTGTCTTTGTATCTCAGTCCGCTGTACAGGGGGCATTCTGTATGCCGGCAGATTTGGTAAAGATGCTCCAGGCACCAAATCGATAGCATGTTGAATGCTCCGTAAAGGTGGTAAACCTTTTGGAACATCCTCATTAACTAACTCTTTGAATTCCTCCAGTAATTGCTGAATTTCAGTTGGATATTGAGTTAATTTCACAATTTGATCACTCTCTACTGGTTTGTTTATTAATGCATATACGACCCCCATTTCGCTACTCTCAGCTTCAAACATTTCAGCAGATAAAAAACCACTAATTTTGCTGGGTTTGTTGCTTGTAGAATCCCTACTTGTCAATTGCCTTGTCTCTTCCTTAAGAGGATACAAAGTGTACTTCTTGTTGTCCTTATAAAAAGAATAAGTATTGGGTTTAGCCTTATGATCCACATCATGGTCATACAACCAAGGTCTTCCAACAAGAATATGTCCTACATCCATTGGCACAATATCACATAAAGCTTCATCTTCCAAGTTACCTCCCATAGTGAATTTCACCAAACATTGAGAAGTTACTGGTATTTCATGCCCTTTCTTTAACCACCCTACTTTGTAGGGATGAGGATGTTTTGTTGTAGGAAGCTTCAATTTATCCACAGCATCCTTTGCTATGATATTCTCCATGCTTCCCCCATCGATAACAAAATCACATACTTTACCACCACAAACAACACGTGTACGGAAAATGCTACGTCGCCGCCAATCTTCCTCTTCCTTAATTGTTGTTGTCATAACTCTTCGAACCACCAAGGAATCACCATGTACTGGATGAACTTCAACTTCCTCCATTTCATTATAATCATCAAAAATTGGTTCCAATTCTTCCTCAAACTCTGCTAAGTTCACTCTTCGTTGCGGACAAGCAAATGAAATATGTCCCTTCTCTCCACAAGTAAAGCATCGACCCTGTGAGCTGCTGCCCCCTTTATTTGCATTTGAACCATAATGGTTTTGACCACCATAAGACACTACATTCTTCCCTTTTTCACTCACTTCGACATTTGGTGCATTTGTGTTGGGTTTGTTAGTTGCGGCAGCCCTTGGATAATTTCGTTGGGTGGTTTGATAACCACGCACAGTACTAGAATTGCTCTGCCAATTGGTGCCAGCTAAGGGTTTTCTAGCACCATAGCGTGATACTCGTTTTTCTGCTGCTAAAGCATATTGACGAGCATCCTCAATGCTGTATAGACGAACTACTCCCATCTCGTCTCTAATAGAATGATTCAAACCAGCAAGGTAGCGAGAAGCAATTTGTTCATTAGTCTCAGATAAACCAACCCGAATTGATAGATTATTGAATTCTGCAGTATACTCCTCAACAGATTGGTTGTTTTGCTTTAAACAATGGAATTTCTCATATAATTCCATTGTATAATCAGCAGGTAGAAATTCCTTCCGCAGCTTGGCTTTCATATGCGCCCAAGTGTTGATCTTAGGCTTGCCTTGTCGTTCACGTTGCACTTCAATTCTCTTCCACCATTGAAGCACAGTGCCCTTCAATTTAAGCTTTACAAATAATACTTTTCTATTTTCTGCCATAGGTTTCCATTCAAAGTAATTCTCCAAACTGATTTCCCAATCTAAGTAATCATCTGCATGTAATTTTCCATGAAAATCAGCTACTTCAATTTTGATTCCTCCACCATTCAAATCAAGAGCATGTAGTAACCGGTCTTCCAGTCCACCTCGTGCCGCTCGGTTTGCAGGTCCAGCTTCATGGAAAGGGTTCACATCCTCAACTTCTTCTTCATCCTCAAGATCTTCTGGAATCTCGAGTTGTTCGTGGTCACCTTCCGGAATCTCCATTTGGGCTTCCACAGGTTCCTGACGCTGCAAGGCTTGTACAGCCCGGGTCAAATCCTCAATCATTCTTCGCATCTCTGCCAATTCTGTTTGTTGGGGCTGATTGCCTCTACCTCGTCCTCTACCCCGGCCAACCATTGAAAATTTTTCAGGTTTGAAAAAAAAAGATTTCAGGTTTGAAAAAATTCCAGGTTTCAAGCTCTGATACCACTTGACGCAGGAGAAAGGTTTAGGGCAATTAGATCTCAACAATTAGGGCTAGATTAGATAGTGATTGTGGTTGGAACAAGATATTTAGGGTTTAAAGAAAACCTCTATTAAAATTCTGAAATAATAATAATGAATCATACAATGTTGTATGATAACAGCCCTACTTATACTACTTAGGATAGAATCCTAATCCTAAACTGAAAAGAAGTAATCCTAACCAAAATAAAAGACTTATTAAGAATCCTAAATAAAGATGGAAAAGAAAACTAAACAAACTGAAATACTAAAACAAAACTGAAATAACAAAACTAAACAAATAAGGAAAACTTAATTCAAAACCAAAGTGAACTAGGAATTCCGTTCTTTGTTTTCTGGATGCTCCTGCATCACTTTCACATATTTAGTTTCCAGTCATTGATCCTCTCTACCATTTACTTTTCTAAGTTTAACTTTCTAAAAGACACAACAGTATTAGGTAAATATTTATTATGATTTCTTGAGGTTTTAAAATCTGTCTATGTGAGTTATTATATTAGTTTGATATGGACAAGCTTAAATACAAATCTGAAAAATGTTTAAATAAGGAATTAAATTGTTTATAATTTAGAAATACATGATCTTCTTTTGTGTGTGTGTGTGTTTTTGTGTTTGTTACTTATTAGATTCTAAACTTTAAATTAACTTTGGATATCATTAACTTGTGTCTACTTAATTTAACAATCACATATTACTAATATGTTGAGTTTATTATGAATTGGGCATTCATATTGAAATTTTATTAAAATTCCATCTTTTTGCCCCTCATGTCGCTCAGGCGCGCGCCTGCGCCTTGCGCCTTGCGCTTAAGCCCTAGGACCCCTTAGCGACTTAGTGCACCTTGCGCCTTTAATAACTATGCTAGCATGTTTGCTGCTCACTAGAAATCACTGTTGCTTCTTACCAAGTCACAATTGAAAAGTATTCTTGTGATAAAATAGTGGAAATACATTACCACTTTTGGGGTTCCCTATACTTCATCCATCCACAAATAACAGTTTCTTTTTTGGGAGGTCCAAAAAAATAGTCCACTTTCCTTTGCAAGTTAAATTTATTATTATGTTTCCAAATATACCCTTTAGTGTACTTACTATTAATCACATTATTCTGACGATTAATGCTACTAGTGGCCATTATAAGTGTAAAATAGTAAAAGAAATACAATTTTTAATACTTGTGCCAAAATAAAAATGGAATATTATTTGTGGACAGATGTAGTATTTACCTCTATGCATCTTAGATGGAAAAAGGTCCCAATTTCAAATTCTATATGAAATAGCTAGTACTGCAAATATCACAAATGTAAACCTTAAAAGTGAGAATGAAAACAAAAACAAAACCACTGTGCAACTATTGTGCAAATTCCCTTCTTTGAGACACAAACGTAATCTTATATTGAATACATTATTTAGAGTGGGTAAAGATTGCTTTTTTATAGTGTACCATCTAGGTTTTGAATGCCTATTCTATTCTTGTGCAGGAATTATTGAGTTCCTCCATAGGGAATGGGCTGTATTTACAAGTAGTTACTTAAAGTTTGAAGTGGTTTTGTAGTTGATAATAAGATAAATAAGGAAAGCTTTTGAACCCTAAAAGATAATGGCTGTTCTTTACAATGTAACATTGTTTTCAAGACCTTGTTAATGATTGCTAATCTGGTACTTCATACTTCCCCTGGCTTGTACTTGTACACATAGCAAGGTAACATTTGCAGAATCATGCCCTGATGAGGTTGTAATATTGATAATGTCTTGTTATCTTTCTGTGCATACTAGTCCATATTTTTTGGTTTTTGGTTCCTCTAGGAATGGATTACATTCATCTAACTTCAGGAAGCATTCATTTTCCTTGAAATGTTAATTTTGACTACAATGATACTGTGTATATTTGTTGTTTTCCTGTCAATTAATGCCACTGAACGGTTGCTATTATTCTTTCATGGGATGGACACTTATTTTTTTGTAATGAAACATAAAAGGATGAGTGTTAATCATGGTGTCAATGCCTGCAGGTATACAGATGCTGCAGCTATCTTGTTGAAATTGGGTCTAGCAGCAGATAAATGCAATGCTACCAATAGCCAGTGCAAAGTTTGAACTCTATCTTTATTTTTTCTATTTCTTTTAGTCTATTTCATTTTGTAGTCAAACTTTCCTATAATCCTCACCCGTCCTGTTTTGTCCCTGTTATTTTATTTATTTTATTTTTCAGTCTTTCAATTTTGATTTTCAGACACCTGATCTCAGTTGCTTCAACTGCAATACTTGTTAACTCTTGTGTATCTCAACTTGTATGTTTTATTTTATTTTGTTCCTCATACTTCATTTCTTCCATACCTTTGTTGATTTCAGGCATATCTTGGTGCAATTATTGTGTATCTTTATGCTCATGATTTGAAGCAAGCGGAAAAATGCTACAATGATTGTGCACAGTAAGTAAACTTTTCTCATAATGCCTCCTGGAACTAGCATTTAAAACTATTTCTCCATGTGAGATATCTTTGGAGCCAATGTAACCCTAGTAAGTAGTGAATGACCATATGGCGTGAGTTTTAAATGCATTAGTATTTTGTTTGTGGCAATATTTGGAAGTTAATTTGGAAAGAGTGAGCTAGTGCTGCAGGTAATTTTGATGATATTGACATCTGAGCAGCGGTGGGCCTATATTGGGTAATTGTGTATCATTCATGCACTTGATGTAATTACAACAAACTGTGACTAGAGTATTTGACCTAGTATTCCTAAATAATTTGATGTAATGTGCATGTGCAACAGCATATTTGGATATAATATTGGCATCTTTGGGCCATGGTAGATCCTGAAGAAAGTTTGATATGTATAACTTTGTTCTATTATCCCTATTATCCATATAATATGAAGGTGAAATTTTCCTTAGAAAATGTCTCTCTTTTTAGCATTGGAAATGCTTAATTCATAGATGTTTTCCTTGGAAGAAGCATGGGGAATTGATGAATGTGCTTCAACATAGTGAGTAGGTGTGAAAACCTTTGGAGTTTATGGAATTAAATGTTTGGAGAGGTCTTTATTTTAGAACCCTATGTAAGAAGATATGGCATGAAATTGCCTTGGCTATTTTGTGGATAAGTCAGAGAGAATGGAATTTAAGTGATGGAATTTAAGTGTATACTCTTGCAGTATATGAGTGGAACCCTGTTTGGTGGTTTATTTATTTATTTTCTGAGTCCAGTTTGGGTGCATGTGTAGAAAGTTCCAAGGCAATTGTTGGAAAATATAATCCCACATGGAAAAAGTACAAGAATATAGAGTGGAATATATGTGGAGTAGATTGGGCCTTAGCACAAGCCAATTGGTTTTTTGCAATATGAGATTCCAACCCCACTTATATGGCCATTGATATCATTTGGCCTAACACTCTTAAGGCTCATGGATTTTCTACAGCAATGTATTGCAGCAGATTAAAATTTTCAGGAAGTGTGGTAATCCCTAACATCTAACATGCATCCTATTCCGTAGATTATATTGGTTTTAGCCACACATTATTGGTTTTGCAGCTAGTATGTCAAAGGTCCAAGTACCTTTTCACCAAATTTAAAGTACAATGAAGGGACCAATTATGTATGTTTTCTCTTGATGGTTAAAGTATAATTTCCACTTGATGGCTAAGGATGCTTTAACCTGTGAAAATTTTCAAATTGTAAAACGAGTTATGACACTTCCATGTAGATCCATTCTTTTTGTCTTTATGTATCTATTAGTTAAAGATGTGCATGGATTCTCTTTTATCATGCTTATTTGAAATTATTGACTCTTTGTTTGCCTGTTTCTAAGCTTTTTTATAAAGATCTCTTTAGTCAATTATTATTACTATTTTTTTCCCCATTAGAAGGAAAAGTTTCTAATGATTTGACATACTGCTTTTGGCTCTCTGCAGGATTGATGCTTTTTTGAGTAGTGACCAGAACAGGTGTGCTACTAAACTCCTTTCTGCTTATAGGGAAGGTGACATTGAAGAAATTAAACGTCTTGCTCAGTCTAGCACTGTTTCACATCTTGACCATGCGGTAAATCTTTTAATTTTTCTTTCTTTTTTATTGAAAATGCATCAGCCCATCTAACATCAACAATGATAATTTTTGGTATCTCAAATCTGGACATGTGGTATTCATATAGATGCTTAATATTATCTAATCTTGGGAATTCTTCTTCTCTGAACTTTTATAATTCATATATTGTTAAGTCATCTTTGAATCCCTATCCTGGGTGCTAGTTTGCTTGGCCAGAGGGCTAACATGCTTATGATGGAAAAAAGCCATCATCAATGTCGTTCACAGCCAACCATGTAAACTTTAACCAGAAAACCTGTATTAGAACAAAACCATTTGAATAAAGATAGCGGACCTCAAGACATTGGGACAAGTGTGAATAAGTGTTTGACCATTTGTATCCTTTAATTGGTGTCTCTCTTTTTCATTGAGTATTCACAAGGATGGCTTCTTGTCCTTGTTCTTTTGAATTTAGAACATGCTGGTACATAATGCATATGGAGGAAACCGAGGACCTGACAACTTTTTAACTTCAGTCCTGAAAAAGTTGTTTGGAGCTTTTGGATTGCAAAAACTCTTTCTTGGTCCGTTATCTTGTGTTTCTAGATGAACCTGCAAACGTTGTTGGGTGCACATGCATGCACGCTTTTTCATGAAATGACATTTTGAGAAATTCCTTGCATTTAGCTCATATATTGGATGTTTGCTGCGCGAAAGTGGTTACTCTGATAAAGTCCTTGCTGACAATAGGAGAAGATGCCCTTACAGCCATGACTGTCTTTGATGCGAACTCAAAACGTTCCCTGAACCTCATGATTGTTTTTTTGCATCACCCGTTGCAGATTAAAACAGTCCAAAGTTTCATTTTTATTTAATGCCATTACGAACTACAACTAAGTGCTTGGTATTGATTTAATTGCATTTGTTTTGACTTAAATAACTTGGCTGCAGATTATTAAGATTGCAAGAAAGCTTCCTACAGGCGACGTAAGCGCATTGAAGACTGATGCTACCAAAGAGGAAGAAGAGGAATTGGATGAGAATGACCTCACATAGTTTTCTCATTCACTTGAGGATTGGCTGTTATATAAATGGGTGGGCTTTGGCTTGGTATAAGAGCATGTATAAAGCATGTTATAATTTCATTTAATATTATATTTTTTAGTGTTATTGTTACATTTTTACCCTTCTTGTTCTTTAAGAGGTATTGTATACAAATATACTTTATCAATGTTCTTAATGCAAGTTTTCAAACATTTTTAAACAGTTAATTATTAAAAAAAAAAAATCCTCATATTTGTCACATTGCATGGAGTAATTTCATAAAGGAATATAATGAGGTTCTAATCTTTTTATTAAAAAAAAAATCAATTATTTAGTTTTTGCATATTCTATTATTAAATATAATATTTTAGAATGATTAAAGATAAATCATTTAGGCTGAAATAAAGGTATCGATATAAATAAAGAGGAGAAAATATTTCGAATTTTGATAATTTTTCTTTATTTTTAATAATAATAATAATAAAATTAAAGAAAGAGGAAATATAGAAGCTTTTATAATAGCAAAGATGATATTTAAAAATTTTCTGAAAGAAAGAAACGAAAAAGAAATAGAGAGGAAGTTTCAGAGAAGTCATAACTGTTAGTTTATAATTGTTAGTTTTTCATAAATTTTTTGCAAGCTTAATAATGATAATAATAATAATATATTTAATCATTTATTACATGCCACTAATATTAATTTGTAATTACAATAATAGCCCTAAGTTTCTTGAATAGTTTGTTTTTGGCTTTTGGCGGGAAGAGTTCGTTAGGCGTTAGTTACAGAAGTGTACGCACAAGCCGAGGCTCAAATCTTTCTCTGTTACTCTTAAAAACACCCAAAACCGAAGAAAATACAGGAGACCAAATTCAAGAAAATCTCCATTTTCTCTAATGCCTTGCTACTTTCTCTCTCTCCTCCTTTCCACCGCTCTTGTCCTCACCACCGCCACAAGCCACACTCCCACCCCTTCACCCGCCTCTACTCCCACCACCACCACCTCCCCCGCCGCAACCCTCACCCTTACCCCTTCACCAGCCCCTATTACTCCCACCATAAGTCCCAACACCGCCGCCACCACCTTCACTCCCACCCTTTCATCCGCCTATACTCCCAACATCTCCACCACCAGAACCCTCGTTCCCACCTCTTCACCAGCCCCTTCTCCGCTTGTTATTTCCAACATTACCACTCCCACCATCATCACAACAGCGCGGCATTCACCACATAACATCCGTGGCCACCGCCAACAACTCAGAAACATAATCGATGCACTAGTCGGTGCCGGAGACTTTAACATCTGGGCAAATGTCCTCTCAGTGGCTGACCCCTCCACTCTCCCTCTCTCCGCCACCCTCTTTATCCCCGCCGATGATTCTCGGTCCCCTATCACCACTACCATCACCATTGACCCTTATATTTTCCCTTACCATATTGTCCCTCAACGCCTCTCCTTCTCCGAACTCGGTCAATTCAAGCTCTATTCTCGCCTCCCGACGCTTCTTGCCGCCAAATCCATTCTCATAACTAACAATTCGATTTCCAATTATACACTCGATGAATCTCTTGTTTCTCATCCTGATCTCTTCACCAATGGCAATGTCGCCGTCCATGGCATAGCCACCCTTCTGGACTACTCTGTTTATGGCGAGGCTCACCCAAAACCTTCACAGCCGGAAGTTTTGTCGCGGCCACCGTCAGGAATGTTTGTGCCCGAAGGTGAATTGATCAATGATCATCCAGTGACAAATTCGGGATGCTTGTGCTCTGAGGTTTGGACTGTTTTTGTCATCTTTTGTGCTGTTTTTGCATCAAAGATTCATTGATGGGTTTTGGATAAATTTTGAAGATAACGAAGGCAGAGATTAGATGATGATCAATCTTGGATATGGATTTGTAGTTTGGGTACTTCTTGTCAATTCTTTTAGGATCTATTGGGTAATTTTCTATTCTCAAGACAGATTTTGTATTTTCTTGTTAATAGGTTTTAGAGAAATTGTAAAATTTTTGGGATTTTGATTGTATCAGATAGAAAAACAATGATGGTTCTGATTTCTGAAATGATCTTTTTTCATGGGTTGTTTGGAGTCAATGTTCTGCTCTGTTTTCTTTTATTCTCTGATGCATGTCTTTTAGAATCAACGATAATGATGTCAATTGAATGAAAATTCTTATTCTCTAAGTTTCACGTTCTCTGGTTAAAATTGCAAATTCCATTGGATTCTGAGAATTAAACCATCGCATTGTCACTTCATCTCTCTCTCTCTCTCCCCTTTCATTTGCTTCTTTCCTATTGGTAAATAAAAAATCCAGTTCTCATTTCAAGAAAATTTAGAAATGAAAATGAAAAAATTTCTGATCCGTAAAGCACAGGAAGAAAGGAAACTTTAATAGAAATCATTCTGGGTACATGAAGTTATCAATCAAGTTTTGATCGAATGGACAATTGTGATCCAGTGGCTGATACCTTATGAGCATTGAATCAGTTTCCAAACACTATCCAGAAGGCAGAAACCTCCATGCGCGGCGGGGTCTAAATCAGATGTTTAATTACAGTTCGGCATTGATCAACTTGAAGAAAAAAAAACAAAACAAAACTACAGGACAAGCTCAAATTCAAATACAGATAAATTATTATTTCCTTATGTCAGCTCTATCTGCAATTCATTACAAACTTTGAAACTAATTATCTTGCTATGTATATACACATCCATCTGTAAAAGTAGCAAATAAATGAAGTCAGCAGAATAGCTAAGGTGTATTTCATAAATGTTAGTAAAAATTTCCTGATGTACACATCTATAGTTCCTATAATCGTTAGCAAATCAGGATTCTATATCTATGCAATGAACGGGCGTGTTGCAAATATTTGTTTACAACTCATGCCCAGGAAACACTGTCCTATTATCAATCTCT
Organism: Reutealis trisperma; assembly: GCA_947687605.1. Lineage (NCBI taxonomy): Eukaryota > Viridiplantae > Streptophyta > Magnoliopsida > Malpighiales > Euphorbiaceae > Reutealis > Reutealis trisperma. The sequence goes on along the minus strand of CANTUT010000250.1, from coordinate 244,573 downwards.
TAAAGAATTGATCAGAAAAAATTGAGCAAAGCTACCCTGAGTGAAAAAATTGATGGGACCAAATAATGCAGCCCTGGGTGAGAAAGAATGGTGGGATCTATGTCATCTCTTTTTTATCTACTTGTTTTGTGGATCTCCTCCATCAATGTTGTGAATGCAGCTTTCCATTCAGCACTTTGTGTCTCGCTGCAGAATATCCTATGCATTATTTTTAACTCTTCAGGATTTGCTTTCTTGAATAGTCCTCGCAGCACATGCTGCACCTCCTCTTCACCTGAATGATGAACTTCTATAGCTAGATTATCTGTATCTGTACTCATCACATCAATGCCAATTTTTTCCTTTGATTCCACAAGATCGCAGCTCAGTCCAAATGGGGACTGCTTGGCTTTACTCATAGTACTCCATTTCATAAGCCTATTATTCCAGTACTCTACACACTGATGATTTGGATCAAGAGCCTCGATAGCCTGAAAGAAATTTATATGGAGCCAAAGTTATCTTCAGATACTATAACTCATAACAAATACATGGCAACAGACAACACCCCCTATGCTACATTCTCAAATGTATGATTTTGTCAATGGGCATTTCTGGCTTGTGCAGCCATCTCAAACATATAGTAAATGCACAAGTAGATGAAACTTGCATTCAATTATCCATTGCGCGCATGCATGAGAGAGAGAGAGAGGGTGTCCCTAGAGCCAAAATTCTAGATTGGTCCTGAAACAATTGAAAACAAAAGGAGAGAGAAATGAAGAACAGAATTGAGTGCTTCCAGCTTGGGGATCCCAAGGTACAAGCATAGATGAAGGTTAGAATGCAAGGAAATCAGCCCCTTTTTGCTTCTTTTTCTCTAGCACACTACAAATTTTCAGAAATTATCTTAAAAATTCAAAGGTAATATTTAATGTCTTAGAAGTTTAATGGGAATATGGGAAGGTGCAAAGACAGATGATTGTAGGAAATGCATATAGTTAATTTCATCAACTGATTTTAAGAGTTAATAAATTTTACATGGTTAGATCTGGTCTTACAAAATCAAAAGTTTCATATGGACCTACATCCCCCACCAAAAGGGAAAAAGCATATTTTTTGCATATGTGTGTGTGTGTACACGTCCGTGGATATGGAATGTCACTGTTTCACATTTTCTCTCCAACCGAAAAAAAAAAATAGTAGTTTAATGTGTAGTTTACCTGAACAATGGGTGAAGAGAGAAACCCAAACATTTCAAGCCCATTAATACTCTGCAAAGGCTGCACAGGAGGCAGTCCTTTTTCTCCTAAGCTGTTCCTTCTTATAATTTCCTCGTTCAGTTGTTGCAGCACCATTTCCCAACACTTATCTGCTGAAACATTTGCAAATGTTTCACTGGGGCGTTCTTCTAAAGATACCTGAAATTTGGCGCACCATTTCTTAAGTCAGATGATGATTACAGGTCCAACTATCTAAGCATCAATTGGTGTTTTCATGAATGATGAACAGCATATAACAAAGCATCATACATTCAATATCAAATCCAATTTAAATCTGAATTAGGGTGAATACTGAAAAACAGCAACATAATCTAAATGGAAAACAGAATAGAGCTTTGATTCAACCAAGCTGGTTGAGCTCGTTCGCAGTTCCACTCTCTAAGGCATCTCAAGCTCGCTAATCTGAGTTCGAAACAGTGTCCAACTATTTAAGAAGGAAGCTCCATCATTTTTTATTGGCTCAACAAGTATATTGAGGCAAGAATTACTACTACAATTAGCTATGTAAGAAGAGTTGATTTTGAAAATCCATGTAATCTTGAAGGATGTTGAATTTATTTGACATTATTGTACACTTTTGGGGGGATAATGGCCTGTATTTTCTCATTTGCATCATTCATTTATTTATTCAATTGTTTGGATGAATGATTCGATTATGATAACAATTCCCAACACCATATGTAAGAGTTGGAAAATCAAAGAAGCATCATATGGTCATCAGCAATACTGAAAAATCAAGCAGGAAGGCATGCAATGTTGGTAATTAGAGCCTGAACTAAGCTCAAATGCATAGAGTTCCCGCCAGAGGCCAGGGCTGGCATATTTGAATACTCAAAACTCCAGCCACCAATTTACAGTCCATAACAAAAAAGCATGCAAATTCATGGGGTATAACAGAAAAATCACCTTAAAAAGAGGGCCAAAGAGCCCAGCATCCACTATTTCAGATATATAGCTACAAATTTTTCTTGGATCAAGCACACTGAAGAACTTAACTCGGCTTTTAAACCCTGTAACATCAACCAATTATAAACAATATGACTATTCTCCCTGATAAATATAAAAAAGTTTAATAAAAACAACAATTTAAAACAATTCAAGCAAACATCACAAAGCAGTGTACCTTTTGGGAATATGGCCTGCCTAGTGCACCAAAGCTTTCCAAACATGATAGATCCAAAATTTACAGGTTCAACAAAAGCGCCAAAATTCTTCACTGGATTGCTTTGGTTAGTTATAGATGGTTCAACATCTGAAATGCTGACTGTTTTAGTTTTAAAGTATATTTCTGATGGCACTCTTGTATATGAATGCAGAGTCGAAAGATCAATCCCAAACAACTTTTTACTAAATGCACCAGTATCCCCAACAAGGGTTTGATATGAAGTGTGATCTTTATTTGAAAATTCATGTAAATCCAATGAATTGCAGTCACTGCCAATTCGTGATATGTCTAGTTCTTTTTCTGCATCTGCATTGCTAACTTTGTCATGATTAACAATTGGCATATTTGTCTCCATATCTGAGACAGCCTTTTTATTGGAGCTATCAGGTAAATGGAGAAACTCATTTTCATGATCAGCAGACACAAAATCAAGATTTAAATCAATGCAACTTTCTTGCTTCACCTTAGCTTCATTCTTCAAAACCAGACCTTCATTGTTAGAGACATTGTCATGGCTACCAGATTGGGTTACTTCTGAAGAAACTTGACTATTTGAACAGCTAGAGACATTGGTGCCCAATACTTCTTCTGCTCTTGGGGAACAAGGCAGGCTTCTCCTCTTCTTATAATTGCCAGTTTGGAACGACTCACCCTTCTGATCCATCTTACATAAATGATCACCATTGTTGCCATCAGAATCCAATCTAAGTTCTTTAGATGCCCATTCTTTTACAGCATCTAACTTTGCCTCCAATGCTCCAACCAGTGTGTTTAATTCATCCATATTGTAACGGAGAAGGATATATCTGTCCTCTGTTTCACATGAACAGAAATGGTTTGCATGTTTAAGACAAGCAAATCGTTCAGGGGAGCACTTGCAGCTGGCAGCGGATAGATGCAAGTCATAGAAGCAAGCAAAACATTCTCTCTCACTAACCAAATCAAATTCTTTTTCCATCTTCTGCAATTTTAAATGACTTGGAAGACGCTGTAATCTTTCTTCCTCCATCCGCACCCTTGCCTGTTAAAAATAATTGTGTTAAAAAAAATTAGTCTCAATACGGCTCATGTATAAAAAAAATAAATAAATAAAGAAATAAATTAGTCTCAATACAGCTCATGTATATTTTGATCCACCATTGTGCACGTGTGAACATTTGAATGTGCATGTGTGAATCTTCCGGGGGGGAGAGAGAGAGAGAGAGAGAGATATATTATATATACCTTAACTGCTTGAGTAAGCAGCCCATCCTTCCCACAGACACTTTGCCACCTCAAATTTCCAGGAGTTCCCTTCCCAAGAAGTAGTAGCTCCCAAAGGGCCTGTACTGCGTTCTGAGCTGATCCCAATAGTAGTTTGTCATGGGATATAGATGTCTTGCGATGTTGCTTACTGTAGAGTTCAACTGCATGCTGCCCATGTGCCAACCAATCAACAGGGGCAACATTCACTGCTTCAGCACAGTTGAAGCCGCAATTAAAGCCAGAGTGGTAAGCCCTGGGGAAGGTGAGAACAAACTCCCCAGAGTGCTGGACAACTCGGTACACTGGTACGCCCTCTGCTTTTAGAACTGAAGGAGATAGCTGAGTTACCTGCTCAAGAAAATAAAACCATTAATGAAACCCAAAGCAAGGTTGAGGTCAAAATAAAGACACTTGATGTTTTTATGACATGCGCCTTGCACATAAAACAGGACTAATAATGATCAACACAATCATACAAGTGAACACTCAACACCATTAACACATCCATTTGCATAAAGAAAACATCTTAATGCCTAATGCATGTTTCATCATATTGCACAGCATCAATATGCACCAGTGACACCAATTAATAATGAGAATTGAGTGAATAATATCATTTAAGAAACAAAATTATATTTTTGAGCGTCATACAAACATATCATCTTTAGCTTTATCATGATAACAATATCATTTGGTTGAGACCAAAACAAATACCAAGTGTGAGGAAAATGTGTAACCGCTTGCTCTTTTTCCCTCTTTTAATTACTATTTTAACCTCTTTCCTATTCTCTTTCAACCAAAGGTCCTATACCCAAAGCTTACTAATGTCAGGGTTGATACTGTAGAAATATTCAGCTTCTTTTCTCAAGACACAGAAACACAGAAATACAGGGTAAATGGTAGGAGCGATATTTGAGATAATGATTTACATTATCTAATTGACTATGATAAATTAGTGAAGAATCCAATGAACTGGAAAGTATCTGAATGTTTTCCCACCACATCCTCTCTTCCTATTCCAAATTTTGTGCAAGCAAATTCAAATAGTCCAGTCACAAATCAAACAACTCTTCTTTCGATACAAGCACAATAAAAAATAAAAGTGACCATATTCTTACCAGTTCATGGAGTAAATCAGGCTGTTCCTCAAACAAATCAGGTAAATGCTTTCTCATTGCATTCTCCAAATTGGAAGCATGGGTTCCAGGTACTCCATACCATATCTTTGGGTCACCCCAATGTACATAGTTTAGTGAATATAGGTGATGGTCCTCAACATGCTGTTCCCAAACCAATTCAAAAGGAAGAAAACATCAGTAAACTAGTGGCTTTGCAATTTCAGGAAATGAAACTAACGGGCAACTAAAAGAAAATAGAAGAAGCTAATATGAAGGCTAGTAAACTATGCTCGACTAAAGAAATCCTGATGTAATAAAACAAATAAATTCCTAAATGAAAAATCAAATATACCAAACTATGAAATCTATGACTAAAATTAGTTTGATTAAAATATTTGCACAGTGGTCCCCAGGCAAGAGGTAGTGAATTGCAAAGTATTTTGATAACCACAGTATATATTTTCAGAAATTTTTATTCTATCTTTTTGAATTAAACAAGAATCAACAAAAGTCAATTCCAGCATTTTTCTCCTGTTATTTCAGAGAAAATTTCCTAATTCTTGCCTGCTCCATTTGCCAAATTATTGTTTGCACTCTCTTTTTTCCAGAAAAGCCCATGGACAGTGAAAAAAAAAACCTAAAGAGGTCCAAAAATTTAACCGACAGGGATCAGGATATAAAAAGGAGACATGGGTTTAACAGAGTCAAACAGATTTTAGAAAATCCATGCCTGCCTTTTTAGTGTTGAAGTTAATTAAAGTTAAGAGTCAATAAATAGTCCATGCATTTATCATTTCATTCTTGCAGTGCTTTGAAAATAGACTAACTTACCCAACAAAATGATGAGAAACACATTCCAATGTACAGCCATGGCACCAGAACTCCTGAGATATCACTTTCTTCAAAACATAGAACAGAACCTGGTAGGCGTGGGAAGTTGTTTAGATTCCAACCAGACTTAACATACTGATCTGATTCTGAATCACCTTCAGTTACCATGGATGAAGCCTTAGGAAACCCACTTCCAAATGTTCCTGTTTCCAAATCAGCTCCATAGTATACCTGCAATATGAGAGTATAAAAGTGCCGCAAATGATAAGGCATAGACATAACTAAACAACTATCATAGTTAAAAAACATAATGAGAACTATATCCATACCTCAACTTCATCTGTCGGTTGCTCAATAATCCGCCAATATTCGCCCTCGATATCCTCCACTGAAGGTTCCAATCTCCGGTGTTCAATCCCGCCAGGATTTACATCCTCCACAGTATTCATCATTCTGAAGTAGCAATCTTTGAAGTGATCCGCATATTTCTGAAATTCTTCAAGTGTGAAGTCTGATCCTGTTTGGAACCCAAATTTTTCATCGGTCTCTGAGGCAGCATTTGATTCTGAACAAGAATTGGCACGCCTCCTGGTTGCTCCCATTTTTGAATGCCTTCTCCTCTTTCGTTTCCGGCTTCGAAATTTCTTTCTCATGGGCTCCCTGTTTTGAAGCAAGTCAACTTGCTGAATTCGCGTGGAAAATTTAGCATGTTCCCATATATCTTTCTCCTTAAGAGGGCAACGTGGCCTCCATGAACGTGGTGGGACAATTCGACATATACCAAAGGACTCTGCTTTCTCACGTATCTTTGATATGAAACCAAGAGTATCCTTAAATTCCTAAATGAATGCAACATAAAAAGAAAATGTAATTAGTGGGAAAAAAAAGGAAGGGTAAACTACAACAATTAGAAATTGGACTTAAACATCTGGCGTTATGACAAAATAAATACCTCAACAGTTGGATAAAATACTGGTGCTTCATCAATCATGGGTCTGCAAGCTTCATCAGGATCCCATCTGGCTGTTACCTGAAACACATTAATAATCACAATTAGAAGAGCATTAGGAGTTAATATAGAAGGAGGAATTTAAATATCAAAAAGAGGCCCTAAAAATAGTCCATTGTGTATTTTGATGTATTCCAAATGTGTGAATCATGAACCTTGAAATAATTCACTAAAAGCATGTATAATTTGAGCATCCTAAGGTTTCATGATCATCTAATAATTTTGGTTGTTCATAGTGCAAACTCAAAATTTCACAACTTATATCATTATGTTAGGTAGATTTGTCTCCAAATACCAAGTAGACCATTTTCAATAATTTGAATATCATCACACCCAAAGGCACTTAAAATGCTGTTTTAATCCAGTACTGAATGAAAGGTTAGAAAAAATGCAGCTATCCTAAAGGGACACCATCTTCTGGCATTGTTAAGCTGTTCTTCACAGCAAAGTATTGCATAGTCTGCTGACAGAACATTGAAAACTATATTAACATTCTGTACCTTTCGATTTCGTGGACTCCCTGAGCCCTCAAATGTGCAGTCACTCTTTGGGGAATTCCTAACAGAATGATCCTGTAAAAACACCCTTTATAAGATAACATGTACTGTGAAATTCAAATTCACATTCTTAACCCTGACTCACAGAATCTTACTTATTGCTGTATATATACAATGTTATTTTTTAAGCATACAGTTGAGAATAACAAAAAAAATGACAAAAATCAACTGTAAGAAATTGAAGAGACTAATGGACGCAATATTTATCAGCTAATGGAAAGAAATAAAGGAGAGGGTGGGGAAGCTAGTTTTTGTAGTTGGTATTCAAAACCCAAATAAATTTCAAGATAATGGAACAATTTGCGCAAATCATGTATCAGATCATACAACCTTCATGATCCTAAAATATGATTCTTATTTTGGTTGTCCTATCACTGTTATTAAGACTCCTGGGTGCAAAAAATTGCTCAGTAGCCCATGAATCCCTGAAGTATAAGCTTTATCGGAGAGAAAATGGCAACATAGTAATTTTACCAGATGACTTATATTAAAGCTATACCAAATTGCATTCTATGCCATTAAGATATAAATTTTGAACTCCCAACTCAACTATATGGATCTGTTTCCTCTGTTCCACCTGATTTAGATCTACATCTTCAAAAAGATCTGGAACATGTTGTATATAGATCAATGAATTATTATATAGTCAACAGAAAGCTTCACTCTTTGATACTAATGCATTCTGACAACAGAAAGCTTCACTCTTTGATAATCTCCTCAAACCCTAAGAAGACTGGAAGAACCTAATTTTCTGAAGGAAACAATGAGAAAAGAACGCAACTTTAAGTTGTAATATGATCACTTCTAACAAGAATACTTCCGTTCCATAAATGTGAGAATGTAAGCCAGCAACCAATCATAGTATCCTCAATGAACCTCAACTAACTTCAAATATATCCTCAGATCTTCACCCAAATCATATTTTGCCTTAAACCCTTTTTTCAATCCTACACCATGAAGTCATGAACTCAATTCTACCTGTAAATCTACCCATGATCAAACTGCAACAGAAAGATGATCAAAAAATTAAGACTTTATCATCAACACTGGTAAAAAGACTAACATGGTGACATTTATAAATTTTGTAACCTGATACCCTTGAAATTCTCATAAACCAGAGTAGCCCAGAATAAATAAAGAATATAAATTTCATATAACAGAAACAAAAACAGATATCATACCATTAGAATTAAGGCCTCGTTTGGCATGATTGTGAACAAAAAAAAAAAAAAATAAAGAAACAAAACTAACCTCCTTGATATGGGATTGTGAAGCCGATTTGAACTTTTCCATTCTCTGGTAAGAAGAAACTAAGAAAGAAATAATTTTTATTACCCTGCAAAACCAACACAACAAATCCCTAACCTAAAACCAAAATTCCCAGGAAAAAAAAAAAAAGGAAAATCCTATTCAATTTCAAAACTCCCAAATCAATTCTCCTTTCCTCCTCCAGAAAGGACTAGAAACTGAGGGAAAATTATTAACTATTCAAATGCCTCTTTATATATGTATCTATCTATCTAACCCCAAATTTCCTATCAACTTCCATAACTTAAATTCTACAAGTCAAAAGGATCAATTTTTTAGGAAAAAAAAATTATTTTTAAAAACAATGTTAGAAAGAAAATCTTATTGACTAGCTTTCACCTAATTAAACTGTAAAAATTTTAAAAAAAAAAAAAGAAAAAAAGGAAAAAAGGAAAATTAGGATAGAATTGATTAGGGAAAAAGGGACAAAAAGAAGGTGAAATTCACGAATTTGATTTGAAAGGAAAGATTATATATATAAACATATCTAAATATAAAATAAAAATTATAAAAAAATAAAAGAAGATATTATTATTATTATTATTATTATTATTATTCAAACAAAAATAATAAAAAAGGAAAAAAAAAACCTTGTTAGGAGTCGAAGTTAAAAGACGTGTACGGGAAGATTTTGTCTTGTTTTATTTATTTATTATTATTTAGAAAAATATATATATAAAAAAGAAAAGAATACTATAAAGAAGTTGGTTGGATCTTAAGAGAGAGAGAGAGAGAGAAAAAGTCGTTATAAAGAAGAAGTACAGAACCCGCCCAAACGCACGCTGTTTTAACGGAAATCAATGCAACCAAACGAGCAAAACCAGAGTCTTCATTACACGCGCCTCATCCCTCTGTCTATGCCTGTGCTGTGTAGATTCTCTTTCAGCTTTTTATTTTTTATTTATTTCTTTATATTATTATACATATTATAATTGGGTATGAAAATTAAAAATTTCGAATTGAACAAAGTAATTTAAGCGAAAATATTTAGAATTTGACTGAATAATTGACTTTTTGATTTTTACCGAATCGAATTAGATCGAGTAAAATATTTTAGTATGATTTTAGAAATTAATGTATATTCAAACTGAGAATTAGACCGAATTAAACTAAACTGTACCGAATTATATTGGACTGAAATAACTAAAATTTTTTTATTTTTTATTTATAATATATAAATATGTTAATTGAATAATAAATAGATAATACAAAAATTATAAGATTATATATATTATTATAGCAGTTATCAAATTATATTAAAATTATATAAAAATAAAATTTAAATGAATTATAAATCTATAATTAAAAATATATATATATGTTAACTCAATGGAATATAACTATTAATATTTATATAATTTACTTAAATATTAGATTCATTAAAATTATATCAATGAAAAATTAGTAATGTAACATTGATTAAATTTTAATAATACTAAGATATAACCACATATTACAATTAAAAATTTTAAATTCACTATTTATATGTGTTAGAATAAAAATTTTTAATATATGTTATAACTAATCAATTAGTGATAATAAGAAAATATAATGTACCAATAAAGTTTATGTGATACTAATAAAGTTTTTTGTTAATTAATTTTTATTGGTATCTAATATTATAATATTGAAAAATATTTTTTATTAATTAACATTTGTGTGATAGGTTATCAATAAAAAAATACTTATAATAGATAATTAATAATTTATATAAAAAGTTAGAAATTAATTATAAGAAATCATGTGTTAACTTTAAGTAGTATGTATAATTATATCTCAAAAACTGTTAATATATAGTTTTGATATATAATTATATATATTAACATAATATATTAATTTATTAATATAATTATTTAATAATATATTATAATTATTAATATAATATATTAATTTATTAAACTCAAATTTCATAAAAATAAAACTTAAAACTATACAATTTGTTATAATAAATTAATTATTAAAGGTATTTTTTTCTAAATTTCCATTTTAGATTGGATTGAATTAGAGTAAAACTGAAATATCCGATCCCATATCAAAAAATTAGTTTAAACTAATTAAGAAATATAAATTATATAATCTTTGAGTCGATTTAGTGAATCAATAGATTTGATTATGAATTGATTTCAATTTAAAATTTATTAATTTTGACATCTATTTATAATTAACCATTAAGAAAAAGGTGAAATCTAAAAATCTATGGACAGCGGAACCTAATGATCATTGCTCCAAATTAGTATTTATGTTTTGTACTCAATATGGAAGATTCACTTTTTCATTTAACATTTCAAAAATATTTTTAATTATTCTGATTTCTTTAATTCTTTATTTAAAATTAATTTTTTGGATCAATCAAATATAATCCGTTTAATTTTTTCATTCTTTAAAAATACGGAAAACGAAAAATTTTAAATATAACCTCTTTTATATAATAATTTACAATATTATTTCCGTTTATTGAGCGTCCATGAGATTTTGAGCCATAGCATAAATGGAATTAAATATTAAGATATTATATATTACAAATTAAAAATTTGGTAACATTTCACCTATTTTTTTTTTGCTTGTGTTCATTATGCCTACAAGGATTCTAGAATTTTCCTAGAGGAAAATTAACTCGAAACTACTTGCCTTTGACTTTGTCACCAGGTTGACAGAGTATCCTTCTAATTTGGACTGGACTAAAAATCAACTTTTTTAGCTAAATCTTAATTTTTGGCTTTTATTTTGAATTAACTCTAAATTGTTTTTAAAAAATGCTTTTTTTTTTTTTCCTTTTGTTAGCTTATGTATTTAAATAAATATAATTTTAACATTTATTGTATTACATTAAAAGTTACAAAATTATTTAATAAATAAAAAATTTATATAAATAAAAAAATTTAAATTATAACTCATAAACACACCATTAATGCCATAATACAATGAAAATGAAAATACATATACAAATAAACTAAAATATAAATACCCTAAGTCATAATTGTAAGAAAAATTGTATTAATTAAAAGGCTAAAAATCAAAATTGATTCTTAAACTTATCAAATCGTATTGTTAGTTTAATATTAAAAATTTAATTAAAGTCTTTTATTCTACAAATTTGATTAACTAAATTATTAATTTGTTAATTTGTAGTTTATCAAATTTATAAAGTTGAAGACACAAATAATTCCTATATATTGAAGTTGAAAGATTATAATATTGATAGTATGGTATAATAAGTTTTAATATGTGTATGTGTTTCTTTCTTATTTCTATGTATGTGTATTTATACATTCTAAAAAAAAAAAAAATTCTAAGATTAATTTTAATTTTACACTTCAAATTAATATGAAAATATTATTATTATTTTTCAATTTAACTTTAGAGTAAAATTGAAACTAAAATTTCAAATTAGAGCAGAATTGACAAAAAAAAAAAAAAAAAAAAAGAAAGATATAATTATAAAAACATTTAAAGCTCAAAATAAATTCATCTCAAGGATAAAAGACATTTTCTATTCTTTATTAAATATCAACTGTCTCTATCTTTGCTAATTCTAATTAATTATTGATGTCCAGGAATTAGAAAATGAAAACATCATGGGTTATTAATCAGTCTTTGATTTAATTATATTAAAATTATACATATTTATGAAATTTTAATTCTGAGTCTCAATTTAAAATGAATATAAAAAAACATTAAATAAACAACAAAGTAAGAGAATTACATGTTCCATTCAAATATGTAATTAGAGGAGGACATATAAATAAAAAGGAGTGTAAGAAAGAAAAGATTAAGTACAAGACTAGAGTGATGATTATTAGATTTTGGTCATAGATTTAAGCTTGATAATAGACATGGCAGAAATGAGCAACATGACCAGAAGACCAACAAAGGAAGCAATAATGGCACCACCTCCATGGTCACAAAACCTCCCAAATTTGTCACAAATTTTATTCCACCTTGCATGTGAATTCCCATTTTTCCCCAGTTCTGCCATGAAAACTGCTGCATTCACTCCTCCTGATATTAAAGCCACTGTCATCTGTGCCCAACCCAATAATACATTAGAATTTCAGAATTTTAAACTAAATAAGAAAATTTTTGGGTTTTTTTTTTTTTTTTTTTTGACTTTTTTTATATTAAAAATGAATTAATAAAATAAAATATAACACAATTATATATTTTTATTTTAATATTATTACATACCATATCCAAAATGGCAATGATGGCAAGGCGAAGTCCTTTATAATCCAACTTTTGAGCACATATGTCTATCACAATCATCACCAAGTTGTGGACACTTGCCATTCCATTAGCAATTATAAAGAACCTGTATTTATCCATAATAATTAAGGGTTAAATATTTTATATTCACAGAAAAAATTAATACAAATAAATCTTATATTATCTATTGACACTGTGCTTTATGGCAAATATATATATACATATAAAATAGTTTATTGATATCTCCACAGACGATGCAAAAAATTTAGCCAATAGAATAATATCAGTTCATAAAGTTACATCGATTATTAATTTTTTTATTTCGGTTCATAAAGTTAAATCGAAATATATCATAAAAAAAAATTACTTATTTAGATGATAAAACCTAAAGCAAACAGGCAAGTAGATATGTTTTATCATTACAACCACAACTATAATGGAGTAGAATGGGTTGATTCACATACAAAAAGAAGAGAGAAATAAAAATCTATAAGTGGGAAATGCTTACACAAATGCTGGGGTATGTTGGAACTTGGCAGTGAAAGTGGCTGTTATTGGAGTACTTCCAATGGTGGCAACCACAAAGGTTTTTGTTTCTTTGTTGAGTCCCATCACAATTGTTGCAGCTGCTGTGGCAAAAAATCCTACTATTCTTAACACCAGTAAAACCCAATTATAATTCCTAATTGGCTCTAAACTAGAGGACCCAACCTCTTCTTTTTCTCCATTTTCTAGAGCCATTTTAATTAAAGTAGATTAGTACACAATTGATTTAAGTAGTTAATGATGTTTATATTTATAGTACTATGAGATTAGATAAAATGGATGAACAAAATCATTTGTTTAGTCTAAGAAGTCATGTCTAGCTTACATGTGAGGGTTTCTTTGGGTTGTCTAACCAAATAACTATAATGTCAATCATTTTCTCTTGTTAGTTTGGTGGTTGGGAAAATTTATGGCCTTTTTCCTTGTACTATATATAAAGATCTGTTTTGTTTTTTTATATGTATGTATGATAATCTTAGGCATAAAAAAGTAATAAATATTAAACATATAATATAGGATTTTTTTAAGGGCATATTTAATGTATATATTAATTTTTTTTATTATAAAATATTACTAAGTTTTATTTATTTTTTGTATTTATTTATGTTATTTTTATAATTATAATTAATCTTTGAGTCTTTTTTAATTAATTTCTATAATTACAACTCAATTTTGCTAAATATATATATTTTTTTAAAAAAAATTAAACCACAACAACAAACAATAAAAAAATTAATCCCAAAATTAATTTAGATTGATAAAAGAATTTGTTTATTTATTCATTATTAGGGTTTGATTCTTTAAGTCATACTATAAAATAAAGATTTTTTATTTATTTATAAACCTTTCAGTTTCAGCGATAATGATAGTCAGCTTTTAGTTATATTAGAGACGTGAACTTAATCGGATTGGTGTAAAAGCTAATCCATTATAAAACCTTATTGTAGAAAAAAAAAAATGGTTATCATGCTAATGATATAATGGAAGATCAAGAGGGGAAAATAATATCTTGGGCTTTTTACTATAATATGAGAGTTTAAAAAAATAATTACTTATATATGTTACTTTTAAAAAAATTTACTCATATGCTTTATTAACTAATAATCCGGAAGTCATACTTTCAATTTTGTTATAAAATGTTTTACTCTTTCCACTTTTTAATTACACGATAACCGAACCAAAATTTTTGTTTAACAAATGCAGAAGTATAACTTCCGGATTTGTTCAAATGTTCTTATATATGGGATTTGTGGAAGTGATGTGGCAATGAGTTAAAAAAAAAGAAAGTAATAGGACAATATTTATTATCATATAATATTACTCAAAATATTAAATTAAAATGTATAATATAATGTAATTAATATTTTATTTAAATATTTTATCTAATGTGATTAATAAATTTTGAAAAATATTATTTTATAAATTTTGAGAAATATTATTTTATTTAACCAAACAAATATTATATAAAGTGTACAATTGGTTAAAATTTATTATATTATGTTATTTTGATAATATTATTTCATGTCAATAACATTTAATTATATTTAAACATTTAATTATATGTTATATTATAAAATATAAATTAATTATAATCAAAATAATATAATATAATATAATGAGAATATATTAATTAAATATATTATATATGTAATATATAATATATTTCACTAATTTAATTAAAGTATATCGGATTTAATAAAATAAAATATTATTAAATTCTCTTAACTAAAAAATTAGAATAAAATTTTAACCAATTGTACCCTTTATATAATATTTGTTTGATTAAATAAAATAATATTTCTCAAAATTTATTAATCACATTTAATAAAAATATTTAAATAAAATATTAATTACATTATATTATACATTTTTAATTTAATATTTTGAGACATATTATATAATAATAAATATTGTCTTGTCACTTTTTTTTTAAACTCTTTGCCACATCACTTCCACAAATCCGAAAGTGTAATTTTGGATTTATTAATATAGGGTTTAATCAAAATTTTATTTACAATATTTAAATGAAATAGCGTAAGATAATACAAATTAAATTAGAATATATTAATTAAATATATTATATACGTAATACATATATAATATATTTATATATTATATATAATATATGTAATACATGTATAAGAACATTTGAACAAATCCGGAAGTGTAACTTTTGGATTTGTTAAAAAAAAATTTCTAGTCAGCATGCAATTAAAAAGTGAAAAAAGTAAAATTTTTTATAACAAAACCGGAAGCATAACTTCCAGATTATTAGTCAATATTTAAAAAGTAGTATGTATAAGTAAATTTTTTTAAAAGTAGCATATATAAGTAATTATTTTTTTAAACTCTCATATTATAGTAAAAAGCCCGAATATCTTATTTAACATTTCTTTGTCTTTTCCTAAGCAATTATTTCTAATTACCATCACTATTTTACCTAAGATTCACCAACCCTTGCTAACATGCCATATAAACCTCAACCAAATCATGTTTATGAATAGTCAATCAATTGGCTATTCAAGTATGAGCATGATAAATGTGGTTAAAGAAAAAGCATTTGTGTCCAATGAAGGATTGGTTTAGTTGTAAATCTCTTTTGAGTTTTCAAATCTTAAAATTTACTAGCATATATATATATATATATATATATATATATATATATATATATATATATATATATATATATATATATATATATATATATATATATATATATATATATATGTCCTTGTTAACTCCAAATAGTTAGATTGTTTTAATTCAAATTCTTATAAGTAGATTCTAAACCAATAAGAACAAGTATTCTAATAAATCAAATAAAAAAATTAATTTAATATTAACAACATTAGATAGATTTTCATTATCAATCATTAAAATTAGATATATAAGTTTCAAGAATTATGGAGTTAAATAGGGTATATTGTCTACTGTATAGTGTATGATAATATAATTGTCTTCCATTTATTATGTAAAATTAAAATTAATATAATTATTTATTATATTTTTATTTGAAATATGTTAGACATGGTATAAACATCCTGTCTTATATAATATAGAAATAAATTTTGAGTCATTTTTAGAACTGTGAAGTGTTGAATTTCAATTGAAATTGAAATTAAATTAAAAAAAGACTTTCCAAGTCAAATTGCATCTTTGGAATCAAGTTTTAGTTGTTCAAACCTACTTTACTTGCCTTTTGAGTTTTGGCCAACCATTAAAATTTGATACTTTGCATTACCACAATTATTAATAGCATATATTCTTACTTAGAGGGTAGAAATGGTAAAAATCTCTACACGTATCACGCGTCTATTAATTTCTATTATATATATATATATATATATATATATATATATATATATATATATAGTGTTTTCTATGATTACTTTCTTTTAAAACAAAATAACTTACTTTATTTATGAAAAAATAAATTTTTGATGAAATATTATAATTTTATTTATATTTTTTATAAAGTAAATTATTTTTTCGCAATTATACTTAATTGCAAAAAAAGTTTTAATTTTACAAAAATATAATTTATTTTATACAAATTAATAATTTTAAGAAAAAAATAATTTTATAATTACCAAAAAATGTATTCTTTTAAAAAAAATCACAATTATTTTATAAATGGCATCGTATAGGCAAATATTTAGATTGTTTTATTTTAAAATAAAGCATGAAATTTTATTTTTTATAACAAACAGAATAATAAAAAATTATAAATATAATTAAAATATTTAAAGTATTGTAATTAAATTAATCTACTATTATATTTTACTAATTAAAAATGAGAAATGTTAGAATGATTGAGCTAGTATTTTAAATTTATATACCATAAATTTTATAAAAAAAAAGTTTAATTTACAAAAAAATATATCAAAAATTGTGATTTTTCGTAAGAAAGTCATTTTCTCATAATTATAAAATTATTTTTCTTTTCATAAATTTATTGTTTTGCAAAAAATAAGTCAATATTTTCATAAAATTAAAGGTTTTTTCACAACTAAAAAGAATTACCAAATAATAATTTAATTAATAAAAAAATATAAATAAAATTATGATTTTTCATAAAAAAAATATTTTTTTCGCAAACAAAATAGGTTACTTTATTTTTAAATAAAGTAACCGTAAAAAATACCATATATATATATATATATATATATATATATATATATATATATATATATATATATATATATATATATATATATGATTGCAATTTGTATTAGTGAGTTGTGTTTGAGTTGTATTGATCTATATCCATAACATGATAAGGATCAACACAAATATAACATAATAATCGTGTCAAAAATACACAAATACGATCCATTTAATTAATAAATAAAACGATACAATAAGGATAACATGTTTAAAAAATTTTAATTAATTAATTTTTATTTTAAGATTTAAAAATTATCAAATTTATTAAAGTAATTTCTATTAATTTATATTATTATATAAAATATAATTAAATATAAATTTATATGAAAAATTAAAAGTAATTTTTATATATAAATATTTTATAAGTCATAAATATATTAAGGTAGATATATTAATGCAATATGACATGTAATATTAATGAATTAAGCATGTTAATTTTGAGTTAATGGATCAACCCGTAATATTATAAAATTATAATCGTACCATAGTTGGGTGGATACAAAATCGGCATGAATACAATAAGCCATATCAAAACCCATTAATTTTGTACGAATATTAGCTGAAACTGAAAATAAGAAAAACTAAGTGTTTATCTCTTCTATAAAAATAGAAGGCAACCATTATTCTATTTGAAATTAATGATTTTGAACTTTGCTTGGTAACAAGTACGTGAGTTTGATTGATAACAAGGTACTACCACTAGACCTCGACTCTCAGGTGTTCAAAAACGGCACTAATACAATGTAATCTAAGAGAAAAAGATGAGTTTTGGAGCTACTAGTTTTAAATTTGTTTGAAATTGTGTTTAAACTGTTTTATTTTTAATTATAATTTTGAGAAAAATTAAAAATATAAATTTTTTTAAATCATAGTTTATTAAAATGATGTTTGGTAAAACTTAAAATTAAATGCTGAAATTAAATGTTGAATAAAATAACTGATATAATTTTAAATTTTTAAAATTTTGAAAAATCTAATTACTTACTGTTTTATTTATTTTCACTTAAAATTTTGATCACTTGGTCGGATATGGGATGGGTTTTGCTATACTTATGCTTTACTTGCTTTATAGTGGAGAGGAGCAAATTTAGAGACAAAATATACTCACTCTGTCTATAAATTATAGTTCATTTTTGTTTTAGCATAAAAATTAAAAATTATGTTTCTTTTACTATTTTATCCATATTATAACAACTAATAACATTAATTATTTTAAAATAATGTGATTGAATACAAATATTCTAAATTGTATATTTAAAAATATAATAATAAATTTAACCTGAAAAAAAAAATATTTTTTTTTATGTGCACCATTAGAATTAGATTTTGCGAGTACCTATTGGACAAGTTAAAGTGGTCATCCTTACTTTTAAAACATGCATTATCAAATAATTTAAAAATTTAATTGTTGAAAATTTTAATTTTAAATGTTAAATGATGTTATAAAACACCCGTAAATTTTAAGTTTGACAAAAGCAGTCTAAACGGTAGGTACTTTTATCTTTTGATGTTAAACTAATCAAAATAGAATCAATTCAGTGTAATATTCAAATTTGATTGGATTAACAAACCATTCTTTTAAACTAATCAGAATAAAATATCACTCTCCCTAGCTGAGGCTTCCTTTGTTAGTCCACCCATCCAAAACCAATCCTAATAGTTAACCTCGAAATCAAAAGACTCAACACAGGCCAAAATGACCAGTCCTCTTCTTTAGTCTCTTTTCGACGTTCCAGCTCCAATAAAAATGCTTCCTATAATGATTTAACTACTTAATCCAGTAAAAAATCTGAGATCCAGCATTGCCTGAACGTAGCATAATTAACAAGAATAGAGAATTTGAAAATACCAAACCTACAAGTCACTGCAATACCCGGTGAATGAAAGACACTGAAAGCTAACCCCAACAGCAAGAAGTTCCACAGCTTATTTGTTTCAGGAAAAATGAAATGTTTACAAATAGTAATTGCATTTTCGGAAGAATAAGCACAATCACTCTGGAACAATATATAGTTCAGTTTGGCAATCAAGGGGACTGCAACTATAGCCAATTCCAGTTCTCATCCTCACAATGTACATTCAGAGTTCCACACTTTGAATTTCCCTTAAGAGCTTATATATTTGCAATGGTTGTATAAATCAATGTTAAACCATAGCTATATCCAACAAAATATACACAAATCAATTTTCATATCCAACATATTGACTGTTTCCTACCATATATGAACACCAAGATCTCAAAATCCCACCGCATTATTTTTTGTCCGTTGTGACACCAACAACAACATTGCTAACCTGCAAACAATTAGAAATCTTATGAGCGAGTATTTTTCTCTTGATAAGTGACATGCATATATAAGAAACAAAGAGTGTATTATGGGAGGAAAAAAATCCAGAGTTAAATTTTACCAGTTTGCCACTTTCATCAACAGACATAGGGTTTTCCACAACTACAGTTTGAGTTTGAGAATGGGGCGTTGACTGCAAAGGAGAAAACAGAATTAGTAAGCACCGGATAGGTCAAAACAACCTAAGACAAGATTAGCAAAGGTCAATAACTCACTGTTGAAGTAGATGGAATCATTCCAGCTGCACCATTGGGTCTATTCGCTGGTAGTGGAACCCTCGCATTAGCCATCTGCAATGTGCATAATAGCACAGAGAGAACAGGAGAATCAGTACTCACCAATGAAATCATGACAATGAAAATTTAAAATACCTTTTGTTGACAGAAGCAATCACTTATCATAAGCAGAAAATGGATAAGAGTTGTGGGTGTTTACATAATGAAAAAAATGAAAGCATTCAAAAGCCTTTTGTCCCCCTTCAAAAACAAAAGCAGCCAGAGAACCACCCAGCTCACTTCAATATGACGCTGTCTAGTAGTTAACATTACAGGAAACAAGAAAAAGATGTCCCATGCCCCAGTACACAGGGCTCTGTATCTTGCAGACTCTGGAAGGGGTCAGACCAGCTGTGAAAATTTTTTAAGAGTTCATCATAGAAGCATGAGACGAACCACACAATTTCTTGAAAGGCAACAGGCAACTAGCAACAAATATTAAACTAAAGCTTGCTAGATGGATTTCCCAGAAATGCCTAATCCATTCTGGCTTCATTTAGGAATTTTTGCCCATGTTTCCAATTTATCACCATAAGATTCACATTCATTGCCTGATTGTCACTCTAAACAAATCTTGCTCCTCTATGGGCAAGGATTTTAACTTTAAATAGGCCTAACCTTATAAACCAATTCTTGATTTCAGATTTATCTGCACAAGTCTGATATTTGTGTCAATCATAGCTACAGGAACCTATGAATGTTCAGCAATTCAAATTTAGAACTAACTGGGAATCGAATTCTGTCCATCATACATAGGCACTGTACTATATACAGGTTGAACCAAGAACTCAAATTTCTCAACTAGATGTTACAGATCATCATGCGCATCTAAGATGAAGAGATGTAAGCTCAATAATCTTATGATTTAATATAGGTAAGCTAATAATCTTATGATTTAATATAGGTTGAATCACTCAACTAATTCATCAAAATTTACCAAGTCAACTCAGTTGTATACCGAAATTTTGCAAGGCTACAGATGGCAGTTTGCTGTCCTCTAAGCTTCTAAGCATCTTGCTGCCTCCATGATCTAACTTTAAACCAAAAAAAATCTTGGCCCCCTACAGGCAAAGATCTTAACCTAACAAATGCTTGCCAGGCAATCAGGGGGACAGCATAGCACTGACCAGGTTACTTAACTTGCATTTCAGGAGCCACATAAGCTATTTCTTGATTTCAGACAAATTACTTAACTTGCATTTCAGGATGCACATAAGCTACTTCTTGATTTCAGACAAATCTGTACAGTTCTAATACGCTTGCCAATCATAGCAGCAAAAACCTACTACACATGTTCAGCAATTCAAGTTTACAAGTGGTGACGAATTGAATTCAGTCAATAATCTGTAGCTATTTTTATCCTACACAGGCACACCGAAGAATTCAAATATATCAACCACAGTATAGGAAAGCATGCACATTGCAAGATAAAAGGCATGCAGCTCAAGTCCAATTACTTATGATTAAAATGTAGATTTGTACCACTCCAGTTTTAGAAGGCTACTAGTACCCATGAGCAAGTATGTGCTCATAGCACTAACAAGTGACAATCTCCAGAGCATGAATGATTCGATGTCCATAAATGTAAGGGTAAAACTCATTGTCCAACATTTAAAACCCCTTATAATTTCCTATTCCATATTGAAGAATGCCAAGCTCATATATAAAAAACTTGAATTTTCTAGAAGATAGCAAGATCAAAACCTGAGGTGAAATTGAGGACAATTTGAAAGCATGAGCAAAAAACATGTACAAAGTATATTCCCAAGTTCAACCTTCACAAAGCATGTACTTACACTAACATTAGTAACATAGTGGCAGATAGCACACTTGACAGATGGAGCCCCATATGGATACATAAGCATTGTCCGGCAGTTTCCACAGTTGACATGAGCAACCTGGCCAGATACTTTCCCACATACAGCCAGAAATACAAGAAACAACAAATCAGTATACCTCAAAAGAAACAAAAGAAAACATTCCATGCAATCCAGAAATATATTGTACAAGATTGAAAAAGAGACCCAATGAAATAAATGCAAATAAATAGAATTGCACACATTTCCCAAAAGTTTGTTTCTTTTAATAAATTCAATGGAGCGAATTACGCTGACCAGTTTCCAGTTACCACATCTAAAGGGAGACCTTAGGCAACCAGGGAAGAGGTTATTGAAGCTGAGATGTGCTGAATTGCATATACTTTAATTTTGACAGCCCTTCTGTAAAGTCTGAAAATTTTCCATAATCATCTGTCCACTTGAATTTCACCAATATGTCTGCTTAAATTTCAATAATGATCATAAAATTTCTGTGAACATTTGAAGGCATGTATAATGCTAGAAAATGCATTCTCTCATGACAAGAGAGAGAGAGAGAGAGAGAGAGAGAGAGTGTAATAGTCTAGTCAGGTCATCTGCCAGCTTGAGGTGCTAGGTTAAGCTAGCACGTCAACAAGCAGGAGTCGGTAGCAGTTTATAAGGTCCAGCTAGTTACTATCCATATAAACTGGGTTAAGTGTTTTAGGCCGGAGTTGAGTCATAAAACAGCAGGTTTTTTGGAGTCAATTTCAGGCTGGGTCGTAACAGAGAGAGAAAGAGAGATTTGTAATAGATTCTCCCCAACAAAAATTCTCTTTTTATAGTTGCTGGAAAATGCACTCTTAAATATAAAGAGGAGAGGGAGAGAAGTATCAGAAATAGCAAATTCTAATCTCAAGAAGAGGAACCCCCTCTTCTAAATTTACATTCCAAAGGATAGCCAATATAATGCCTTCATATACAATTCAATGTTCTTTGATTTTTCACTTTTTTAGCAAGTAAAATATAAGGCATGGAAAATGTCTACAGAGAACTCATTGCTATGCTATGAAGTTAATTAGCCATTTTAAGCCTAAACCATTTCACCATACAAAACATCATTATTTCACTTGTTATGATGCAGATAAACTCAGTTCAATGGGTGGTGCTTCAAATCTTATGTGACAAATTTGATATTATACCTGGTGCAAGGTTCACGGTGTGACAGCAGGAACATCTTACACTGGTCGCCCCACGGGTATACATTAGCAATGTCCGGCAACCTCCGCATATAAGTTGAGCCATTTCCATCCCTGCAGGGGTATTGAGCAAACTTAGATGATTCAATACAGTTTCATATTGTAATAATTTACAATTATCTGCACGTTGAATTATAATTTCTTTTAGTTTCAAGACAAGCCCTCCTCCAATACAAAAGGGCATAAAGTAGTAATGCCTTGACCATTCAACATTCTCCCTAACAATATCTCAAGGGCTCGTTTGGTTTAATTGCTAGTGATAGACTGATAGTTGATGGATAGTAGCTAATACCTAATAACCAACAGATATTTATCAATATATTGGTTATTTATTTATTTTAATGAGTTATATAAATCAACAAAATTAAAAGCTAGTTTTCTTTAGATGTTAACAGTTTTCCTTGCATAAAAATATAAATGCAGTTCCTAATTAAAGAATTATACATGATAGCTTAGCAGTAGTTTATCGTAGCAATGAATTATACAATTTGATAAGGTAATGTGTTTATTTAGGACTAAAGGGTAAGCTTCTAATTGTTAGATAACAGTAGGCCATAACTAGTCCAACTGTTTAAAAACATCAGCAATGACTAGCAGGCTGATAAGAAAAGGCTCTAAAATGGAAGTATGGAACATCTAAAATCAATTGGAGGAGTCTCTAACAGACATATAATATTGATTCTTAATTCTTACAAAGCAAGTTTTGTCCAACTATTAGATGCAAATTAGCTATCAACTGCTCCCAACAATTGAACCAACAACAACAACAACTAAGCCTTAATCCAAGCTAGTTGGGGTCTGCCACATGGATCTGCTTCTTCTATTCTGCTTGGTTGAGTTATTTTTTTTCAGAAAGATTTAGCCCATCTAGGTCTTTCTTATCACTTTTTCCCGTGTAACCTTAGGTTTTCCTCTTCTCTTATCCTTATCCATTTGAAGATGTTCTACTTTCTTTACAGAAGCATCTAGCAGTCTACATCACATATAACCAAACCACCTCAACCTTCCTTCTCTCATTTTTTACTCAATAGGTGCCATTACTAACTTCCTATCCTACAAATACATTTATTTCTAATAAAGTCCAACCTCTTATGGCCACATGTCATTTCCATAACATTCATCTTTTGTATCCCTTTTTTTTTTTTTTTTTACTGTTCAACACTCGTTGTATGTCATAACTGGCTGAATCATAGTTCGATACAAATTCACACATATTTGACAGCCTTTATTTCAAACAGAAATCCTAAGGTTAAAGACAGCATATCAGAATGAAATGGTTTCAATTTTTACCAGAGATGGTTGTCACTATATGTAAACTTCCTTGATAGCACACAAATTTGGCATTGCTTTACATTTGCACCGACAGGCATGACTAACAAATAATGCCATGCTTCTCAAGCTTATTGTGAACAATGATATAGCTAACAAAATGCTACCATAATGCTAAGGCAAACTGAGAAACCATTGCCTTGCCCTTGCTCACCTAGGTGTTTAAAAATGGCAACCCAAATGTGAAAGTCCTAATTTTGGGCCCCAGTGTTTATCTTAAAGAATTTGAGAGAGTTTCCTTGAACATAGATCTGAGAAATTAGGTATGGAGAATGTTAATGTTACTTAAATCACAAAAATTTTATTCCCTTAATCTTAGATACAAATATAAGTTCTCTGTAGTTTTCTTTCGAAAATGAGAGGTATATTCCAGGTGGACTTGTTCCTTTAGAGCATTTTGTTAACATCTTAATCACATTTCACACATACAAAAGATCAACAACACGATCGAGAATAGTTTAGGCCACCCTGGCTTGAAAATAAAGTTGCAATATCTTAATTATTGTTTTGAGATTATGTTAAAAAAGCTTCAATAATTAAGGTTGAGTTCTATAAACTGTAATCAAAATAGTACAAAATAGCCAATACATTACAATTCTGATTGCCAATTTCAGTAGTAATCCTCAACCCTAATAAAGAATCGGGATTTTCATCATTTATCTATTAAAATGTAATTTCATCTTTTGCAATATTCATTTGCTTGAGTTTACTTCACAAGAATTCAATTTTGAGACCAACTGTATAGATTTAGATCTGGAACTTAAACCTTGAAGGACATGGAGAAACCATAGAAAGGACAGCTAATTTCATTAGTAATCCTCAAAACTTCCAAAGAACCAGAATTTCAAAAGTCATCTACCAAAAGAATTATTCCATCTTTAACAATCTTTATTTTCTCAAGTTTACTAGACAAATTTTTCTGAATACCACCTTCAAAAACATATTTTGCACTATCAAATATGTTTCTTTTTCTTCAAAATACTGGAAATACAAGAAAAATATAAGGTCAGTTTCTTGTTTTAAGAACTTAAAAAAAATGACATACAAACAAACATAGACCTAGGAAGTGGCACAGAAATCAAGAACTATGCATGAAACTTTCAAGCCTGTTGAACTGTATATGGTTGAACAAGTGTGTACCAAGACGTCCTTTTTTCCCAATCTGGAAACTAAGTATCCATAATGCTAGTAATACATTGAAGTAAGATATCAAATTTTCAAACTGGCCATTCTCCCTATTTCCAAACTGCACACTCAATTCAGAAAAGAGCATCTAAATTTGTCAACCTTGTTGTAGCATAAAGCTCATTTCAAGCAATAATCTGACAAAACTGGCCAGTGTAGCTAATCACCAATTGACATATATATGAAACTTAAAACATTCACGGCATAAACATAAACAGCCAAATTAATTGTTCTATCTCAATCAACTAATTCAGTGTTTTAGCTAATAATACAAGTTAAAACAGGACAGTACTCATTATTCAGAGATGCAAATAAAAGCAGAAGTTTTTAGCTTAGTGCAGGCAAGTAGAAAAACTGTAGAAGGTACTATCAAATTTAGTTGGGAATAAGAAATGTAATGTATAAGTTACCCATTAATAGCTCCATATGAAATTAAAGAAATGGGAAAGAAGAGTACCTAGAGTAGGGACAGGGGTAATTGTATTACATAATGCACAACAGACATTTGTTGCTCCTCTTGGATAAAGAAGCATGCTCCTACACCCACTACACTGAAGCTGGCTCTGCATTGCTGCAATATGAGAACAATCAAAGTAAGAGGACGCAGCCAACAGAGTTAACCCAACATCAAAAGCGACATTCAAAGTACTAGTTGCAATGTTTTGTAAGAATGCATTCATATGGATGTAAAACCCCAATTATTCTTATTCTAATCCAATCAATCAATGTATGCAGGATCTTCAAGGACTTCCCATCCACAAAATCTAAAAATATGTGTGTGTGTGTGTGTGTGTGTGTGTGGAGGAATACATTAACAGAAATAACTGACATAAAATATTAACATTTATAGTAGTTAAACTAAAGTTCCTAACACTGAACTATGACAATAGAATAGTTAACGACTTCTATAATCCTTACTGTCAGGCTCAAGTAGCTCAATTAAATTAAATCTAATAAAAGAATAACAACATATTCAGAAGATTGCAGAATGGACACACAGAGATAACAGCAAACATGTTTTAGCTGCCACAGAGATGCACGCATGGAGCACAACAACACACATCAACATTTTGATAGAAAGAATTATGATAATAGCATCTTTGAACCCTGTCCATCAACTAACTGCAACCAATCATCTGGAAACTGTTGAGAAAGGGTTGCAACTTCAGAACATACAGATATTGAGAGAGAAAAGGAATGAAAAACAGAAAATACATAAGTATACAGCATGGTACACAGATAGCATGATAGCATGGATGGAACTTAGTGCAATTAATTAAGAACAGCAAACAACTCATATACCAATACATAAATAACTTATTAAATGACATTGTCATGGTTGCATCCACAAGTTGAACAACATAGTTGATTTTCAAAAGTCAAAACTAACTTTTAACCGCCCCATAGGCAGGACATGCAATTTTTGTTTTGTTTTGTTTTGTTTAACATATCTGATCAAATTTTCTGCTACTAAGCTTGAATGTGTAATGGTGCTAGCAATGCAGGAAAAACAAAACTCACCAACATTGGGGCAATACAAATGGAGCTGGCACATTGCAACTTTTTCTTTAGGTTATATGGATCCTAACAGAATTCAAATTACAATTCCAGCTATATATTCACTATATCAGATGTGCCAAGGGAAATCCATGATAGACCCAAAAAATTATCTGGCCTACACAATAAAAGGGAATCGAAAACTGCTGGCTTTCAGAACTTGTTAAACGTATTATACATAACTATTCGGTAATAAACGAAAATAACCTATAATTAGAATTAAAAATCACAAGCAATCCAAAACCAGAAAACAGAAATAAAATTGGCAGCCAGAATCGAATCAAATCAAATCAAAATTAATAAGGAAATAAAAAATCACCTGAACTGCTTCAAAAGAAGAAACGCCTCGCACACTTTACAATATCAATCGAAATAGAAAGAGCAATGGAAGAGTCAAAACTCCTGTAAACCCAGATGAAAATCAACAAACTATATATAACCCAATAATCAAACAAATAGAAACCACATAAAAACCCAAAAAAAAATAAATAAATACCCAATTCTTAAAATTCGACGACAAAGACAGTGTCAAACAAAGAAGAAGAATCAATCAGCTGATCGACGAAACCAAGGAGATCAATCAAGTGGCGGTTTAGGACCCAAAAAAGGATTATTATAATCTGATTTTGGGTCAAAAAGAAAAGGAGAAATGAAGATGTATTTATATATATGTATGAATAAGTAATGGAATGTGGTGATTATAGCTGTAATTATTGAATTTTGTTTCTGAAAATAGTTTGGAATTTAGATTTGGATTTGGATTGGAATTTGGGTATAGAATCTGTCAACGACTACAAATAAACGGAAACTTCCCCTTTTCTGTTGCAAATTCGTTTTTGTTATTTATGTTTTATTGTTTTATTTATTTATCTTCATAAAAATGTTTTATTATTCTTAATGTAATATATTTATTTTTCAGAAAATTCTTATTTGTTAGGATGATATAAAAAAAAAAAAAAAAAAAAAAAAAAAAAAAGAGGGCTTTTAGGGTATTATAGGGATAATTTATTCTAATTAATTTGAAATTATTAGATTATATAAATTAATTATAGTCATTGGATTATGAGAATTTCACCTGTAACTTTTTTAACAGATTATTCTCTCTAATAAATAAATTAAGATAATGCACGTGCTTTACATTGAGCTATTTAATATTTTAATATATTATTTTATTAAATTAATTATAAATTTTAATTTTAAATATCTCAATTTTATAATTAAAAAAATTATAAATATAAGTAAAATAATCAATTGTCTCATTTGGTAAAGTCAAAAGAATGATATACTTAGTTTTAATTAATCCACCCAAAAGAAAATAATATTCTAATTTAAAATATGGAATAAACAAAATAAAATATGAGATAAATATTATAATATTATACTATATAATATAATTTTTTTTATCAATTTCACTAATATATTTAAAAAAATTAAGAAGTATTAAAAAAAATTTACATAAATATAAAAATAAATAAATATAACTAAACATCAAAATATTTAATTGAAAATTATTATTTTAATGATATATTTTGTAATAATATTTTAATTTTCTTTTAATATAAGTACATATTTTACTATTAATATTTTAACATTCATAAAAGTATAAAATCATAATATATATATATATATATATATATATATATATATATATATATATATATATATATATATATATATATATATATATATATATATATATATATATATATATATATATATATTAAAAAAATAATAAAAAATAATTAGACAAAAATTTATGATAAAATATTTAAAAATTAACAAAAGAAAAACTAATTTCTTTATTATTAAGTTGAATATTTTATAGGTAAAATAATATATATATATATATATATATATATATATATATATATATATATATATATATGTTTTAAATTGATAATTTATATAACATATTCTTTTAAATTATGATAAAATTAAAAATTTTCAATTTTATTTAGGTTATATATCATAATTATATTTTTAATATTTTTAATTGTCATAATGATTTAAATTATAAATTCCATTAAATAATATTAATTATTTTTAAGGCTTATTTTATATGGAACCAATAAAATATATACGCATAGTAAATACATGCCATGTGGCTAAAATTAATAAATTCTATCTACTTTATATATATATATATGATTTTAGCAAAGCAATTTTTTTTCATAACCTTAAGTACATTGATTTAATATTTCATATATTAACTCAATTTATAATGACCATAATTATATTCATTTTAATTTTAAGATTAATTTATCATAATAAAAGCTACTTATTAATAAATATTAATATTATTAATTAATTCATTATTGCAAACACATGGTAAATATATATACCACGTATAAATTCTTTTATTCTTCTAACAAACCTTCCCCATTTTTAACCTTTTTTTTTTAAATAACTCTTTGGTGACTTGTCATATAACTCTTAAACTTGTTATTACTTGTTTTATTAAGTCTATGATGTCATGAATTTGGGTTAAATTATAATTATTAAAAATATGATGTTATTTTATTACCTCTATTTTAAATAATAATATTACTAAATTACTTTCATTAATTTTGTTATTTATAATTTAAAAAACTTTTTATTTATATATATATATATAAAAGGTTGGAAGTGCAATAGATAATTTTAATAATTTTTTAATTACACTTTTTGTTTCATAAATATTTTTTATAAAATTTAATGATTAAGATTAATAATTATAGTTTTATTAATGATAAGAACTAATACAATTATAAAATTTTAAAAAAAATTATTAATTTATTTTGTTCAAATTATAGTTGATTAGCATCAATTAAAAAAAATCAAAAGTAAAAGTAATATGTAAAATAATATGTAATTTTATATGAAATTACATATTTATATTATAAAATTATAGATTTTATTAAAAAAATTTCAATACAAAACTAATTTTTAAGTGCATTTTAAATATTTTTTACAGATATTTTTATATATTTTCTTTAATTTTAATTTGATTAAAATACATATAGAATTAAAGTGTTCATAAAGTGGAATTAATAATTACAACGTGAACAACATGTTATATTTTACCTATTAATGACCTATTATAGTAGGTTAAAAGGAGTGGGATAAATTATCCTTGAGATACTATAAAATTGACCAAAAAAAAAAGCTTTTTTTTTTTTTTTAAATTTAGCTTTGATTATTATTTAAATTCAAAATTTTTTAATTCTGAATATTATATTGATAGAATAATATATAAAAATAATGTTGGAATCATTATCAATTATATTTATAAGAAGGGCAAACCTAGATAATATATAATACTTAAATATTTTCTTGAAAAATTAAAAACTTAAAATTATTTTAAAATTTAATAATTAAAGAATGAAGTGCATCCTAAATTAAAAATATTAAAGATTAAAATATACATTTTATATTATAATTTTATAATCAAGGATATATTAAATTAGTGTTGAATCATTATCAATCTTACCTAAATTTTATCTAAAAAATTGTTATAAAAAATTACTAATTTAAAATAAATCTCAAAAAATTTAATAATTAATTCTTTTTTAAATTGCTTTTTTTTAACTATTTAGTATATAAACAAAATTCATATAAACATCAAGTTAACAACTTAGGGCATAATAGTAATTTACTCTTATACTTGTCCCCAATTTGTTCAATTAAACACTTTTCCTTTATTTTTAAATTAATTGAGTCCTTAAAATGTTGTTATTTTTAAATGAGTAAAAGCATTCCCGACAATACTCTCTATTTTACTCCTTATATGTTATAAATAATTTAACTCTTTATTTTAACTTATCTCAAAAAATGCACAAACTCCAACAACACTCTCTATTTCATCCCTATTTCATATTTTTTAATAAATGTATAATTTCATTTCTTTAAATATAAATCATTTCCTTTACATAATATTTTGTAGTAAAAAAAATAATCTTTTTAATATTATAACAAAATATTATTATTATTATTATTATTATTATTATTATTTAAAAATGAAAGAAATGAAAAAAGAATAAGAAAATATTACAATATTGGAGAAAAAAAAAGAGAGAAATAATAAAAAAATTCTTAAAAGCTATTTTCTCTCTCTTTAAATTTGAGGAGAGAGATTGTGACTCTTAAAAAATTTTAAAGAATAAAAAATATTTAAGAGATTTTTGTAAAAAATAATTATTGACATGCTTTCTAAAATAAAGAAAAAGAAAGCTTTAAGAGCTTGCATAAAAAAAAATGAAAATTACACGTAAGATTTTATGATATGTGCAGGAAGTAATGGGAGTTTGTCATGACATTAATTAAAGGTTGGAAGTTGGATCTTAGCAGGCTTGAGTAAAGGAAATTTAGGTTCAGCACTGTTACTAGAGGTTGCCAGTTGCCTGCCACCTACATGGTCCCCTCTCATATTCCCTGCGAGATTTCTATTATTGATGTGTGTGTCAAGGATGACTTTTCTTTTTTCTTTTAGCTCATGGTAGAATCCAGTAAATTGAAAGGCTCTTTTCACATCAACTTTCTTGAATTCCATTCTATCAAATGGATTTGCAATTTCAGGGAGGGAGAGAGAAATTAGTTTGTCCAACTTGTGTTTCAACTTGCACTTGAAATCAAATAAAAGAAATGCCATACAAAGTAGAAATGATTCAATGTGAATGTAAGCAAGTAAATCCATTGCAAAATTTCATTGTTAGGCCCTGTTTAATTCATTTAAAAATGACAATCAGTCCCCATTTAGAATTGACTCCACAATAATTTTCAATGGTGGTCCCAATCCCATTCATACTATAAGCTGAAGTGGAAAACAAGTTTTATAACAAAACCCTAGAGCCTGTAGTTCCCTAAACTAGCTGAAAATAGGTTAGAAAACTACATCATTACAAACCCAAGATTCAGCTTCTTCAAGTAGACATTTTTTAAAATCTTCACAGATTATTTCAAGAACACAAATTTTACAAACTTCAACACATAATGAAAGTGAGCCAAGTGCGAATTACTGATATCTCTCATAACATTTAAAGGAAATATAGTGATCTTGTTATTTATAATAACTAGGAACATACATATAACAATAGTAATCCTACTGATACAATTCTGTTTTGCATGCATATGATTCTTTTTTTGTAAGAAAATTTACACATGGAATAAGACTATGTGTTGTTCTGGCCACAATTCGTTTGTAGGTCAGATGCGTCGAAGGGATGCCAACCTTTTTTCAAGGTCCCCAACATCAGGAGATTCAGAACTGCATTTAAAAAAAAAAAAAAAAAAAAAAAAAGAGAGAGAGAGTTAAAAGAGCATCATTGGTATACATAAAGCAAGCAAAATGTCATTGTTCTTCCAGTATTGAAACCCTTCTCCACCTCCTCCAACTAAGAAAGAAGTATATTCCCATCAAAAAGTGTGAATCTCATCACTAGTATATTTGCTGATGCCGTCTCCCACATCTGCCAGCATTATGGGAAAGCTTCGACAAAAATTACACATTCAGAGTTCTAGAATTTTGCTGGGATAACTCTTAAGTCTTAAATAAACCTAGTGGTTACTAACTAAAACTCTAAAGTCCAATATCTTGTAGCAAGGATCATATCTCTGAACTTTATGGTTACAAGTATATTAGAAGTTTCTACAAAAAACTAATGACATTCTTTTACCAGAAGAAAGAAAAACACAGATTGTATATTTGTATTGAAAAAAAAAATTTAATTTCAAAATATGAAAAGCTGAGAGAAGCTGATATATTTCGTAGCAATTCCACGAAAGACAAGGTTGAGTCTAATTTAAGATTTTTAATAGTGCAAATGCTGAATTGCAACAACATATTCACTCAAACTAAATGTATTTTCTATAGACTTCTAGTAAAAGGCTACCTTTTAACAACATTAGAAGCATTCCTTGATGCAATTCGACCCTTTGGTGCTGAAGATAACTGTCAAGAGAAATACAAAATTGTATAATTGATTGTAGCGGAAATTAGGAGAATACAAGAATTAAGAAGTATGTGGAGTATACCTGAGATGCAATGTCTACACCTATCTCATCGAGCACCTATGTATAATTATCATTCATGTGAATTAAAGATATATTAGGACCTTTACAATAAGCTAGACACAAGTAACAAGAGGCAGCCAATATGTCACCTGGTTAGTAAGTTCCTCTGTTTCTTCTTCAGCCTCATCTTTGTCTAAAGTTTCATCAATTGACTCTGACATCATCTCAATCTGCAAAACGGGCAAAGGACCAAGTATAAACATTATATTACAGATGTTGCAGCCTAGTATGCAATGCAGCAGATCCATCCAACCAACAAATGGATAGTGATTGAGATTTAAAAAAACACAGCAGCCTGAGTAGGCAAGGAGAAGAAATATTACAAAAAAAAGTATTACCGTCATGTCCATTTGTGCTGACTGCTTCTGGAACTCTTTTATTACTTTAGCTTGTTTTGTTGGAGCCATTTGCTGAAAAAGAAGGGTTAGAAAATTATATTAGTTGACCAATGGTAACAAAATGCTTAATACACAGTAGGGAGTTGCATTTGAAGAATTAGAAAATGAGTTAACTAAAGGACAGTAACAAACATTGCACTAGGCATAGCTAACTCCAATTTACACATTTGTGTTCGCAAAGTGTCAATGGACATAACTTTAGCTCATCTAAAGACAACCAATTTTTGTGATTTCTGCTAATTTCAACATTATAAGATATTCCACAAGCTAAAAAAGAATTTTGACAGACTAACTCATAAGCAGGAGGCAATTAATGAGACAAACATATACATTATGGCAACTTCAAATTTTCTACCTTGTTCATTGCCACCATTGCTTTAGTTGCACCTTTCATCCCTGTAGAAATTGAAGTACTCGCGTACAATGCCTGTGAACAAAGATACCAGATTACAAAAAGTAAAGATTCCTGGCCACCTAAGCCACCTGAAATGCATTGCACATGCATAACAAAATATGCGTAGCATCCCATTCATTGACTGCAGTTGAATCCAATTTAAGCTCATTGAATAAATTTTTGCATGATTATCACTGTTTTACCACAAAATGCATTCCAATTAACCTACAATGATATTTATCATATTGAGTTTTCCCTTGATCCCTACATTTCATGAGTTGACATCAGAAACCAGTTGATACAAAATATATTAATAAGTATTCACTTATGCTTGATTCAGATGAACTTGGAGTCAGTGGATCAAAAGGTTATAATTGACATACTACATTTTGCTGATAGAAAACTAACCTGTGTATGAGTAGCTACACCTCTAATTTGGGCACGACTACCCTGCAAGTTTGTTATTTGTTGCCGTAGCCGAACAAGCTGACGAGCTAAGATCTTGGTAGCAGCCTAAGCAAGTGCTTGCACAAAAAGTAAAAGAGATAAAGAGGCTATTTTGGGGCATGCATTAGTCTCAATCAAGCTAAGATGTCTAGCCACCTAAGCCACTTGAAATGCATTGCATATGTATAACAAAATATGCATAGCATCCCATGCATTGACTGCAATTGAATCCAATTTAAGCTCATTGAATAAATTTTTGCATGATTATCACCGTTTTTTCACAAAATGCATTCCAATTAACCTACAATGATATTTATCATATTGAGTTTTCCCTTGATCCCTATATTTCATGAGTTGACATAAGAAACCAGTTGATGCAAAATATATTAATAAGTATTCACTTATGCTTGATTCAGATGAACTTGGAGTCAGTGGATCAAAAGGTTCTAATACCATTATCACACTTTAAATTATCTTACTATTTCAGGTCATGTTGTATTATTTCTTTCTGTAAGAAAAATTTATTCAGGTCTATATGGTCAAAATTGCATAATTTCAAAATATGTTCTTAATCTTAGCTGGCATTTAAAATTGCAAGGAAAGGAAGGTTGTTAAATGTTTCACTTCTGAGAGTGAAAGAAATCATCCTCATGAGCACTATTTGAAAATCAATCACAACACGAAACTAGATAATGTCAGAACATACTAGGATGCTTGGCAAAGTGAAAGTTTAATGTGGTTTATTCCAGGTAATCTATTTTTGAGGGAAGTTCAAAAGACATAAAATTTACGTCTAGCTTCTTAAAATGGACTCCTGCTTCATGCACTATACATCCTGGTGATCCTCTAACATGAAAAGAAAAATGTGGTGCCAATTGAAATGACAAATAGTATAGCGAAGATCAACAATAATTGATAAGTGAATAATGCATGATCATATCCCTCAATCATAATTTCTGACATGTTATGGCCAATATCTGTATCCATCCCAGTTAACTACTTCACAAGAAAATGAACTTGCCTCATTTCCAGTTTTAGCAGTTTGCTTGATCTCTGCAACTAATTTCTTTTCCTGAATTGCGTAACAGAATAAAATTAAGAAAAGTACACAATTGAGTCAATCTGTCCAGAAACACACCATCAAAAGTAACATACCTCTAGTTGAAGGGATGCAATTTCACGCTCAATTCCTATAAAACGAAAGGGGGGTTAAAAGAAAAGCATAATCAACATCTGAAAAATACATAGAGCAGGTTTTAAATTTGTGATAGAATTGTTTCTTTGAATAACATCTCTTAGCATCTCAAAATTAAGCTACTAAGGCAGGTCTCAGAAAGGAAGGAAAAAATTCTGCTGCTTCTAAAATTTGTGTACAATGTAGCATAATGCACATATTGTTGGTGCTAATTTTCAGGTTTGCCTGCAATTCCTTTGTGCTTTGAACCAAATTACCAAACCCAAGTGTAAAAAGGGAAACCCCACATAAGAATAATATTGTATTTCTTTTCTTCTTCCAGTGTATGATAAGTGCTTGAAATTTGAAGTTCATCATAACTTATAAATGATTTTGGAATACATTAATTATGCATTTATTCAATTTCCAGCACAAGTTCAACACCTGCAGTCTATGTTCTTTTGATGGGATTCTAACACTAGAATTTCAAATCATGTGACATGCTAACAAAAATTCTAAAATTTTGAATTGGAGTTTGCTAGTGTGATAGAGTAGCTGACAAAAAAAAAAAATAATAAAAATAAAAAATAAAAAACGAAAAAAAGAAGGCAAGAAGACATAATTAGAAACCCCGATCACTATAAAGGATTATATTAAAAAAAGAAAAAGATTTGAAGAAGGGTGATTTAAAAGAATAATAAGATGTAACCTCACAAAATAGTCTGCTAGAAAAAGAAGAAAACATAGCAAACATGAGTGAAAGGATGAGAAGATTTGATATAGGGAGCTGCATTCATCTTTATGGCACTGGTAAAAAGCCAAAGAGCCAAACTCCAGCCTCATTTTTATTTAAAACTAAACTATAAAACTTTATCACGTAAAAAATATAAAGTATGTGGGGCACTCACCAATCTCCAATCCTTTTTGAGAACCCCCTTCTGTAACACTCCCCTAATCCCCAATCCTATATTCAGGTCCTGCTTATTTATTTATTTACTTTTTGTTGAAAATGTCAATTCTAACATTTAATCCTTAGCCAAAATGCTTCTTTAAATTTTTTTTTATTTTCAGAATTCAAACTATAATACAAGTTTTACCAAATTAGGTGTAAAATTTTCAAGTCCATTTATTCTTAAATCTTGTAATTTCAAATTTTTGCCATAAGAACACATTAACTTAACATTCAGATTTTGTTGAGCTCTATTAGCTATGAAAATCAAGGACACAATTAACTTGACTTTCATCTTCCATCTTGACATTTCTTTCATTTAAGATTTGCTAAAATTAAAATTTCTTAAAGCACTAAGGAAGCAATATTTCCCCCCATTTTAATAACAATAAACAAGAATTGATTTTGAGAACAATAATAAAATCATTAACCACACAATGCACACATACCTCTGGTGGCAACAGCCATTTCTCTCTTGCTGACCCTGAGAGCATCTGTCAATTTAGAACAATCATTCAATTATTTTTGTTTTAATACATATATAAAATACAGAAGCATTCCAGACACAAATTAAGCTGCAAAACTAGCAATATCGAGCAAAACCTTTCTTTCTATTTGGTCTACACAATCAAATCAAATTAAATTAAAGCTAAAAATCTTATAAAGCTTTACACAGAGTGAACAGGTACTCAGAAAACGAAATGGGAAAAAAAACCCACTTTAACTTCCATGAAAAAGAAGCAAACCAAGAAAAAAAAAATAGAAATTCAAAATCAATGCAGATGATATAAGCAGTATAAATCTGAAATCATTACGGGAAAAAACCCTAAATTACCTGTATGTTTCAAACAAAAACATACTAAAACATACCCATTTCCAAATTCCATTTTCCCGAGTACCAAACAGTCCAAAAAGCTAAAATGGAAGTACCTTTAGGAGAGGTTTTCTTCTTGAAAATGTTCATGGTGATCAATGAAGCAAAAAAAACTCACTTCGGCTCTGCACTTCCCTTAATAGCTCTCCTTGTAATAAGAAAAGAAAAACCCTAGTTCTATATATGGCAACTGAATAAAAGGTGAAATCTTTTTTTATTAAAGATCTCTTCTTCCTTCTGATTTTTCAATGGAAATCAAAAGAAGAAAGTGTGAGTGTGGGTGAAGTGTGGACGACTTGATGCATTGGGTAGCGTGGTCAGTGTTTCCCACATATCCAACGGTACTAGTCCAACTAGCCGTTACAATTCTTTTAATTTTACTAAAATGTCCTTAGCTCCACAAGCCCATACTTTGAGCCCATTTAGCATTGTATTTGAAAAAAAAAAAAAAACTTTTCAACAAAATTTTTTATTTTTTTTAGAAGCTTAATTTAAGTAGGAACAATTAAATTAATATTTTTTAAAAAAATTTTTAAAAAATAATTTATAAAAAATAATAAAAATCAAATAATAAAATAAAAAAATTCTAAAAATTTTTCTAATCTCTAACAGTAATCTTAAATACACTATTTATTTTTCAATTTTTCACACTTTCGTCCCTCTTTTTAAATTTACTAGCAATTAAACCCTTAGAAAAACAATACAGCAACTTGTTTACTGGGTCGATTAATAATTACATATCTCTATAAAATCTGTTCATTGGCCAAAAAAAAAAAAAAAATTCTTACATAAATTTTTTATTGTTGGTCTTATTTTAATCTATTTTTTAGGTTTTTTTTTTATTTGATGGGATTTATACATTTTTCTTTCATAGAAACAGTTTGTTCTTTTTTTTAAAAAAATATTTTATTCTCTTATATTATTTATGATCTTTGAATTTATTTTTATAGTTTTGGATTTGTTATTAATATTCAAACAATCGGACTTATTTAGAAACATAAAAAATATCAATTTGTGGCTTAATAGTTACCAAATAAGAGTATACTTCTTACCAAATTATTAATTTTATTGTTCTATCAGCAGGATTAGAGAATATTAGAAAAAATTCAAACTATTTTATTATACTCCTACATATTCTTTGTATTTTTAATTTCATATTAAGATGTACCATTTTTAATTATGAATGAAGATTTATGGTATTTCCTTAAAAAAATACATCCTTATTTGACATAAGAGTACATTAACTGTTAACTACATATTTTTAATATATTAAAAAAATAAAGAACTAAAATTCTAAAAACTAAAAATAAAACTATAATAAATTATAAAGAAGCGAATCAATACTCAATACTAAAACTAAAATCAATATTATGATGTAGAAATTAAATTTTTTAAGGAAAAAAAAAGGAAACAATAAGCAAGATAATATATTAAATTAGGAAAGGAATAACAAAAATCATGCTCCCTTCATAAAAATGCAAAAAAAAAAAAAAAAAAAGAATTAAGTGAAGAAGCTCAATACGAGCAAAAACAAAAGGCAAAAAAAATTAAGTTGCAAAAAGACCCAAAAAAAAAAAAAGAATGTAAAAACAACACAAAACTATTGCAAACAGAGAAGCAATAGCAGCAGCCCAACACCATTGCAAAGAGGACACTTCGGGAAAACAAGACTATTTAATTTGCATAATAGAATATATAAGAAATAAAATAACTATTATTAAAAAATAGAAAAAACTAAAAATATAACAATTATTTCAATTTCATAATTTGATTTATACTATAAAATAACTATTATATTCCATATAAATGATTATAATATTCTTATAAATTAATTTCATTATTTATCATGGTTGTTATACCCAGACGGTTCGATCGGTCGAACTGAAAAAACAGGGATCAAAAGTCAGACCGGTCCGGAAAGAGCTTGAAACCCTATATGGCTAGCCCTAGCCAAAATCTGACTGAATAAGGCTAGTAACTGGTGATCTGGTCGGCCCAACCGATTGTTTGTGGGTGGGCTTGGTGGATAAATAAAAAATTTATTTTTTTGCTGCAAAATTAAAAAAATAAATTATATATTTTAAATTTCAAATTATCATTCACCAATTCACTATTTTAATTAAATGAATATTCAAATTTATATTTTTTATATATAATACAAATCTGAATAGACTTTCCACACTGAAATAGTGAAACTTATTTAAATTTGAGTATCAAAATAGTCATTTAATAAGTTAATTTACCATAATTTTTTTTAGTTCATGGTTTTAAATTCATATTTCTTATAAGTAATATTTATTACTTGTTTAGATAACATTTGTCAATTTTAATTTATGCATATTATATTTATTTTTAACATATAAATTTAATATACTAACATAGAAATATAATATATGTTATATTATTTACTTCAGTTCGGCTTCTGACTCGTGCCTTTTGCCTTCACCAATTTTAAGGCCAGACCAAATTTGAAAATATTATTATTTACATTAAAATTAAATATAATTTTATCTAATTTTATTTAAAAAATAATTTAAATGCATAATAAATAAAAATTTTATTTGACTAAAACTTTAAAAAAAAATATTTCTTAAATCAGTTACCCAAATTAATTTCTTGTTCTATTTACTCTTTTTTTTTTCAAAAAATTGATGAGTTAAAATTTTAAAATAAACAATATATATATATATATATATATATATATATATATATATATATATATATATATATATATATAAATAATAGTGGTAAGTTTAGACTTGTCAATATTTTTTTAAGATAAAAATAGAAATACGTTGTTTTATAGTCTAAAAAATGTCAATTCTTTAATTTTTTTTGTGTAATATATATTCCACAAAAATTATGAAATTATTATTCTATAAAATTAATATTATTTATCTAAAATTTGAACCAAATATCTTAGCCATTTCATGAACTGAGTATAGCCTAAAATTTAAAGAACGGTGGAAGAAGCAACACTAATATTGGAACTGAAATCGAACAGCCAAAGAGAAAAGCACACAAAAGCCCATCAAAATGAGAAATCAGGCAAAGTAGAAGGCAAGAGACTTGAAACGATAGATCTCAAAAGCCGTTAATAGATATAAATCCTCCCCCTAAAAAAGGGACAAAGGGATAAATAATTATAAGAAATTAGAAATAAGATATAAAAATAAAAAATTAATTAATACTTATTAAATAAAAAATTAAAAATGAAATATATATATTCATTCTATTATTTGGTGATAGGTCCCAGTCAAAGCCCAAAGAAAATTAAGAGAATGAATTCTACTTGGAGTGAGAATTAACCACATAAACTTTTATTAATTCAACTTGTCTTTTCTAAATAACAAAGATGGAATTTAAATAGGACTTAATAACTACTTATCCTAAACAGAAGGGACTCTATGATTACATTATCAGAAAAATATTCTAATAACCAGGTAACCACTTATTGGCCTATTCTCACGCAAATTATAAGCATAAAATAGAAGCAAATAAAAACGGAAAAATATGCATGTCCACCGTGCCCATGAACTGCATGATTTAAGCAAGGTCAATCCCTGTACTTTGGGTTCCTAATGGACAATCTGGTGGACCTACGTGGCTTATCATTTGGTTTAAGATATTTTAGAAAAATAAATTTTACAAGTTTATTAAAAAAATATTTTTATTTTATATTTAGTAGCTGAGTATTTTAAAAAGTTATTTGAAAGGAAAAAAATTATTTATTCTATATAACTATAATAAAAAAAATTCATAAAAAAATATTAAAAAGAAAATAAAATTAAAAAAATAAGTTAAAAAATAAAACTAAAAAAATAAGTTTGTTTTTATGCAAGAATAGTTTTTAAAATAGAGTACTAAATTTCAATTTTTAAGGAGGGATGAGTTTGTCCTCCCTATATATGGAGGATTCAAATTAAGTAGTGAGACTGAACAAAATTTAATTTTTATCTAATTTTTATAATACTAAAAACTTACTAAACGCTAGACTAGATATTTTAGTGTTATTTTGTTTAGTCTCTAGGTGCCAACTAAATGCAACCTAAGAGTGTAATATTATAATAAAAGTGTGAGGGCTCAATGTCATTAAATTAATGTCAAAATAGAGCAAAGTATAAGAGTCTTAGGATGTCTTTTTACATATAAATACTATGGTGAGATAGAATTTGAGCACATAATTGATTATCATATATGCTACTGCTACATAGTAGTGTTCATAATTTTTTTCCTCTCATTCAAATATTTGGTTACCTTGAAATCCATTAACAGACAAATACTATAGGATACTTTTGTTTGGAAACATCAGTAAATATGCAGTGATGCTTTTATTTGGAAACATTAATAAATATATAGTGTTGAATACTCTAGGCCCCAAACCCTATGAGTACATTTGGTATGACATAATAGAATATAATATAATATAATTAAAAAAATTTATAATATAAATTTATATTAAAAATTCATTTGATTATATTACATTACATTCATTACGGCCTAGCAAACACAATCTAAAATCCTAAGAGTAAACTACTATTTAATCTTTGATGTTTGACCTAATGAACATAATTGTCCCTTTTTTTGAGAAACTAATTAATTAGTTATTGAGTTTTAATTTTATTAGACTATTTAGTACTTCCATCCAATTTTTATACTTTTTCTGTTACATTTACGAAAAAGACTAAAATGCCCTTGTATATATAATTAGTATAATTTTAATTTTATTATTTAAAAACAAAAATAAAAATTCAAATTAATAAAAGTAAATAATATTTATATAATTATATAATAATTATATTTAATATCATCATATTGTAAAATTATTTATTATTATATAATTATATATAATAAAAAATATTTATTTTAATAAAAATGATTATTATATAATTATATACTTATTATATAATTTTATTAATTTAAATTTTTATTTTTTAAATAATAAAATTGTAATTATATTTATTATATATACAAGGGCATTTTAGTGATTTTACATAAATTTAACATAAAAAATATAAAAATTGGACAGAATGACTAAATAGTCTGACAAAACTAAAATTGAGAGACTAATTAGTAAATTTATCAAAAAGTAGGGATAAATTAATTAATTAAATAAAATTTCATAAACTAAATAATAATTTATCCAATCAAAATCTTAAAACTCTAAATCCTAAACACTAACTCCTAAATCTTAAGACCCTAAATCATAAACCAGAAATCAAAAACCCTAAACTCTAATATAAACCCAAACTCCTAAATTCTAAACCATATTAGCAAAAATTGAAAATAATTTAGATAAATATTTAAACTGATGATGGAACCATGTAAATTGACATTTTTATATTCTAAGGCAGCGCCACCTCAAATATTTTGGAGGCCCTGTGCTAATTTAGAATTTTGACTTTAAGAAAATGAGAGTGTTGAGAAATGTTAAAACTGAGTTGGATATAAAAGAGGAAAAAATTTGACCGTTTACACAATAAATTTAGGTGTTTATTGTTTAACTAAGGAGAGAATTAAATAAATTATTTTATTGATATAAAATTAAGGATGGCCCAAAAAATAGGAGAATGCTGCAAATTGGAAAGATATGCGGTTTCTTGAAGAGAAAGAGAGAAAAATTAATGATTTTGTAGTAAATAAGAAAGAGTTGATATGAAAGAAATTAAGATAATAAAAAACTTTGACTTGAAAATAAATTAATGAACATTTTGCACATATAAATAGCCGGGCCTACTATAAGGCTATATTTGATTTGCAGAATAGAATATATAAGGAATAAAATAACTATTACTAAAGAATAAAATAGGTTAGGAATAAAATAATTATTTCAATATCATAATTTGATTCATAACATAAAATAATTAGTCTATTCTATATAAATAGGTTAAATTGCATTCATTGTCCCTAAACTAATACCCTTGTTTCAAAATTATTTGTAAATTTTGATTTGTAATTGAAAAATACAGAAACTTTTATTTCATTAGAAAAGTTATTCCTCAGTCACTTTTTTCTAGCCTATAATTTGCCAAAAATCTGACATGGGAATCCCATAAGCAAATTTAAATATTTTCCCACTTTCCCACACAACCACATCATAATCGATGTTGGCTCTTCCTCACCAAACACACGCGCTCCTTTTTTCATGCTCCCTTCTCTCTCTTTCCAATAATATCTCTTCTCTCACTCTCTCATGCCATGTGCAGGTGAAATCTTCTTCAACCTTGCCTCATTTCTCTATTTGCTTATGTTATTGAAACCTCTCTCTTATCAGTTTTCTTTTTGGTATTGTTTTTGAGGTTTTGGCAATGTAATATCTTCTCTGTACTTTTTATACAAATTGAGTAAAAAATAGAAGACAAGTTGGGTGGCAAAATTTCCCTCTCTCTTTTTTGGTGGTATTTGAAATTAGGGCA
Source organism: Reutealis trisperma (assembly GCA_947687605.1). NCBI lineage: Eukaryota > Viridiplantae > Streptophyta > Magnoliopsida > Malpighiales > Euphorbiaceae > Reutealis > Reutealis trisperma. The sequence continues at coordinate 200,716 of CANTUT010000250.1, read as the reverse complement.
ATAAAAAATTGGGTATTTGGGAAAAAATAAAAGGAAGTCTTTGTTAATAGAAATGGCAAAGCATGTAGGGAGTTATTTCACCCTCAGTGGCTTGGTGGATCGACATTGATGGAGATGAATCCTTTAGGTAATTATGAGAAGCCAAAACAAAATTCTCCATTACTTTGTTATTGAGCTTTTTGTCTTTGGTAAAAGTAAAAAAAAAAATCAATTTTTTTTCTATTTGGTGTTGTGGTAGTGGTACAAGCTTCAACTATTGCCTTGGGACTATACTTCTCAAAGAGAAAAATTTTATAAAAATCATTTGATTAGAACTTTCAGTGCACAAGTTGGAATTATGCATATATGGTTTTGGTGTTAGGATTTAGACATATATAAAATGTATTCACATTAGTCTATTCATTTTTGTTTAACGTATTGTAATTGGTATGTTTATTTGATATGTGCATAATGTGATTGTATTGATAGACCCAGAAAAATATATTATACACTTTAGGTGCATTACAATGGAAAAATTAGAGAATTTTATCACTTTGATGAGGAAGAAGCATATATTGACAACTGCCAAATGGATAAAATGTCTGTGGTTCATTTGGATAAACTTTTTGCTGATATATTTGAGCTGGATGGACTTACGCAATATTATTGGAAAAGTGCTACTTGGGAGTTCAAAAATAGCCTTAAGCTACTTGAAAATGATCAGTAATCTTATAAGATGGCAATGCATGGTGCTGAGTGTGGGGAAATTAATTTGTATGTTCATTACCTAACTGAAGAGGATATGATGAACATGGTTGAACCCCTACATCTAAAAACTACTTATGTACTGGAGGAGTTACTTGATGAAGAGGATGTTGAATATCATAAGAAAGCCTTAACTAAACAAGTCAAAGATAGAATAAGTAGGCAAGGGGTATAGCTCATTGAATATGGGAATTCAAATGTAGTTAATGTAAAAAATAATAAAGTGAAAGTGAGCAATAATGTAGATCAAATAAGTGAAAAAGTTGAAGATGCAAGTGATGCAGCTGTTAGTGCACCTACATGTAGAGATGGGATTGATATGAATAATGAGCACATGGCATCAATAACTGATGTAGAATGTGTAGTTGGCGTGGATTTGATAATGCATCAATAAATAAGAGGGAAATGGAGATGGGATTAAGTTTAATAATGCATCATTCGAAGATGCAAGAAATAGAGATGGGATTGAGATTGAAAATGAAGCTGTGTATGAGCCTTCTAAGGATGTTGGGGGAATTGATGGAACTGCTAATTATGTATTCAATGATATTTTGATGGTTGGCTATAATGCTACTGATATTAAAGAGTTAACGTCAACTATTAAGACTCAATTTGGAGATATGTTTGAGTCTAATGAGCCAACCACTGAGAATGGTTCCGTATTAAGAGAGGCAGCTACAGAGAATGATGATTTCAAACCCAAAATAGAAGAACAATTAAATGATGAAGGTAATGCTGACACTGGAATTGAGGATGATGATTTTCAAGATCCTAATCATGATCTTCTTGATGGTGATCAAGACTTGCAGGATGTTTTAATACAAAATCAGAAAAATAAGAGGCTAAAAAGGCTAAAGGCACACCCTACAAGAGGGACAATAGCTGAACAAAACAATAAGAATGATATGGAGGCTAGCATTAGACTAAACATCTAAGCAAAAGGGAGAGTTATCTAACTATGCACCCTCTGATGAGCTCATAAGTGTTGATAGTGAATCAAATGGGGACGCTAAAGTCAGGTACCGAAAGTTTAATGCTAAGAGGGACATGGAAGATCCTGTATTTAAACTTGGTATATTATTAAGTAACAAACAAGAATTCAAGGAAGTATGAAATATCTAAGCAAAAGGGAGAGTTATCTAACTATGCACCCTCTGATGAGCTCATAAGTGTTGATAGTGAATCAGATGGGGACGCTAAAGTCAGGTACCGAAAGTTTAATGCTAAGGGGGACATGGAAGATCCTGTATTTAAACTTGGTATATTATTAAGTAACAAACAAGAATTCAAGGAAGTATGTATTCAGAATTATCTTAAAAACATATTCTAAATCTAGTTTTCCAAGAATGACAATGTACGATGCAGAGCCAAGTGCCATTACAAATCCATGAAATGTGAATCCTTTACATACGCAATCAAGTCTAATTCCACTGATGGATTAGATAGTACACTCCAATTAATAAGCATGAACTTAGTACACACTTATCCAAAAACCTTTAAGAACTTTCATTTCATAGAATGAAGATCGGGGACAAGTATCTTGAAGACTTTAAGAGTGATCCCAATTGGTCTTTGAATGGTTTAATTGGCAGAGTGAAGAGGAAAACTGGTCTTACAATTAGTAAGACTAAGACATTGAAGGTCACTTATTAAGTATTATGGCAATTGACCCTAATGAATGCATGTTCACGCTAGCATAAGTAGTGGTTAAAAGTGAGTGCAAGGACATTTGGCATTAGTTTTTAAGCATGCTAAGAGAAGACTTAGCAATGTTTAATAGCCATCACTGGGTTTTCATGTCAGATCGCCAAAAGGTATACTTTTATTGTTTGGTTATTTATTTCACTTGTTTTTATGATATGTAATAATATTAAGTTAAATATATTTTGTCTATGTTATTCCTCAGGGTCTGCTGAGTAGTGTAGGTGATCTCTTCCCCATTGTAGAGCATAGGTTCTATGTTAGACACCTGACATTAACTTTAGAGTTAGATTTTTAGGGGTAACAATTTTAAGAACTTGAGCCTGAGTTGAGACCACGTATGCTTTTAAAAACTTTAAATGAACACTTTGCAACATCCATTTTGAATCTTCTCCTAATATTATCACACCAATATTGCAAAGCTTTCCCATAATTTGCAATTTTACTCTAAATATAGTCCATGCCATTTTCTCCTAGCTCATGGTAATCACCTTTTTACAATATGATCCTAAACACCAAGAGCTTTCAAAATAGAAATGACGTCACTTAGCAATTTGAGTTTTAATAAAATTAAGAAAGATTGCAATGTGATCTGAGGTTGCAACTTCCCAGTTTGAAAGCTCGACATTATAAAAACAATTCAGCCATAATGAAGAAATAAGCGCTCTATCCATCCTTTCTTCCACAAAATGCTCTATACCCCTACCTTTTTCCCATGTGAAATTGTGCCCTTTCATACCCATGTCCACTAGGCCACAGTAATCAATTATTTCTTTGAAACCATGTACAAGATGAATGTGGTGAGGAATTCTTCCATTCTTCTTTGATTGCGAAAGGAGATCATTTAAATCTCCAATGCAACACCAAGGAAGGAAATATTTATGAGATAGCACGTGAAGCAATTCCCAAAATCTCTCAGGATAGCCATAAAAACATGTCAATCTCCATTCCTTTATGCCTTGAATAGACATAATAACATTAATAAAATTTGAAGAATAGCCCAGAAGCCTTTCCATAATCTTTTCTTTCTAAAACAATGCAATCCCACCGCCATTATTTTCTCCAGGAACAGAAAACAACCCTTCATACCCTAGCTTTTGTTTTTCTGCCTCCACCTAACTGTTTTGGACCTTCACTTCCATAATGAAAATGAGATTGGGCTTTAATTTATACACTAAATCTAGAAGTTCATGAATTGTCCTTAGGCTACCCAACCCATAACAATTCCAGCTTAGGGTTGTTATAATGTTAGGTGGGCCTATCCTATAGAACTAGCCATTAAAAAGTTTTTTGGGCTATTTTGAACTTAATAAAAAATTGGGCCTTCAAGTACATATGAATCAATTTCACTTAATACATGAATCCATTGCGATGACGTTTTGGATTAGCTGTTATAATTCCCTTTATATCTCTCTCTTTGGTAGTGACATTGTCTTGACCTATGATTTCTTTTCTCAACCCAAAAGATCCACCTTCCTTATTTCCCTTCTACCTATCATCTCCTCTTATTTCACTCCTAATTTGGCTATTACATTATCGACGCCCAATTGTCTACCTAATTTTTGCATCTTCCATCATGTTGTCCATCCTCGATGAACTGTCCTCAGTGTGAATCTCCGGTGGTATTGGTTGTAAGCACCATTGACCGCTGGTATTGGTTGTCCTTCTAGATAGAGCTAGCAACCAAACACCAAACAAAAGTTCCACATATTGATCTGAAAATTTTCAATAAATGTGAACAATTTACTACAAAATTTCTTTGCATGTCCTATGATTCCACAAAAGAAGCAAAAAGTAGGTAACTTCTCATATTTGAAATTCACCCATGACCATGTTTCTCCAGCCTTTTTGATCTACATTCTTTGTTTTACAAGTTTTCTAATATCCATGGACACCCTAACTCGTATATAGGAACGCCAGAATGCCATATTTATGTAAAATTGTTTATGTCTACCTCGACAAAAGTTCCTATAAAATTACCTATGTCCTTTGCAACTTGCTCAGACATAAAGCCACAATGAAGATCATATATTTGAACCTAGAAGGGATCATCATGAAGATGAACTTGTTAAAGGCGACATCCTTGCTTCAGATGATTTAACACCAAACAAATGTTGTTCAAATGTCTAAGGCACATCCTTCCATTCTCTCTCTAAGTCCATCTTATGGTAGAATTGAAAAAGGAACATATTAGAGTTTAAGTCTCTAACACATACCCTTACAAGCCGCCAAATACCAGCCAGTGTTTTTCATTGCCAAAACATTAATTGTTTTTTCTATCAAGAACCTTCTAACTAAACACAAATGAAATTTCGGGTATCTTGAGAATCAACAACTGAGTTAAGTTCCAAAGCACCACCCTCCTCCTTACCCAATGTTAATCGAGCATAAATTCCTCCACTGACATAGTTGAGTTTTCTTGGCTCTCCATCATTGAGAATGAAGAGAAAAATAACTTGCAAAAAGAGAAATTGATTGGAGTAGAACGATAGACACAACTTGAGAAAAGCCCAGGAGAATTCTAAAACTTACGACAGAGCAAGAAAAAAATTATAGTTTTTAAGTTATTTAGAAAAGTACTTCTTTTTATTTTTTTTTTGCTTTTATTTTATAAAAAAAAATTGGTTAATTTTGCATTAAGTCATGGAGATTTGTATAAACATGATTTGCAATGACGAATACAGAGATCCGAGAGTGCCATGGCCCAACCCCCAAAATATAAAAATTTTTAAGTGTAAAATTACAAAAATTTGATAATATATTGTATTTGGCTCTCTTGTTATAGGCGAAAATTTTCTTTAAATATAACCTAATTACATATGTCACCTTGATGTAAATTATAGTTTATAAAATTTGGTCTCATAAAAAAATTTTCTAACTTTGTTACTGATGATTTGTGATATTTACTTTAACATGAGAGGTTTTAATTTAAGTTTTAACTTGGAAATTGCAACAAATAAAAATGAATCAATATTAAAATCATGCAACTTTACAGACTTTATAAAAATTTATAATCCTATACTTGAGGCAAAATTATGTATAAACTGTAGAGGTACATAATAGTCAAGAAACTATTATGCTAGGCTACTGTTAATTTAGATTATTTTGAAATTATGGATTTGATTGAATTATCTATCAAATTGCCAGTTGGATCACTTAACTTATTTTTATAAAAAATTAATCCAAAATTTATATTTTTATTCATCTAAATTGAGACATGTTAGTGAAATCCAAACTAATCACATTTAAGTCATGTCAAATTTCAAATGAATCAACAAGTTGACTCTTTATTCTACCTTTTAATTTTATAGATCATTTCAAATTTAAGTTATTTCAAGTTTAATAGTGTTCAAGCAAATTTCAAATTTTCTTAAATTAGTGAATTTAGATTGAATTTACAAATTAGGTCAAAATTTGTTACCTTTAATTATAAGAATAATTCATCCAAAAAAAAAAAAAGACATATGCACATTAATTTTAAAATTTTCCTATTAAATTGACCTGTTAAAATTAGAAGACTCTCTGATATTTAAATCGGTGATTTGTGCAATTAAAATTAAAAAAAAAATAGACATTATCTATCTAGGTGAAACTATGAGGAAGAAATATATTCACTTTTGCTTGAAGTAATGAAAATTTATATCTTCCCTTCTCTTATATCGGGAATGTAGTCTCTAGTGTCGTACAACGACATCTGACAGAAAGTATTAATGTCACGTCATATTATGAATACATCTTGACAGGTTTGATTCTTAATTCTCGAGCCTTATACCTATTTGATATTTTTCATTTGTGTCATAGATCAATTTTCGCATGTGGAAGATATGCTTGAAGGAGGTGTTCTAATAAGCTTTATTTAGGTGAGGATGAGCTGTGATGTCATCTATTGACAAGACGAGACAATGGCTTGGCAAATTGAGCTCTAGTGAGCTGCTTGCTGTTGAGATAATTGCAAAATTGTGACACGTACGTAAACCGCAGGATTTCTACAGAAATTCCTAAAAAGAGGATAACATTTATAAATACATCGTCATTTTTTAAAATTAACTTTTATATTTTAAGTATTAATTTATTTATTTTTATACTCTCTAATTGAGTTGATGGCTCTCATAATTGATAAATGACTCCTGACGGCAATGCCACAATCTTAAATATTTATTTATCTTATCAAAATAGATAAAGATGTGATTATTTAAAAAATATTTTCCATGAATAATAATTATAATGGAAATAAATCTTCTCCCTAACAGCCTATTTATATAAATACAAATAGATAAAAGCATATAGATAAATAGTGATAAAATATTATCTCTATAAAAAATTCTCAGTTTTATTTTAAAAAAAATATTTACCATATAAATTTCAAAAATTTGCAACAAATCCGACCTCAATCTAAATTGAATTACATACATATATTTAATTAATTTTTTGTTGTTTTAACTATCATTGCATTAAAAATTTTCAAAAAGAATAGATTATATAATTTTTTTTATGAACTTAAAAAGTTTAGAAGATGAAAATTCGATTATACATCTTAAATCTCCCTTAAAAAAAAAACCCTAAAAAACAACCAGTATTTTAGTAATACTAAAGATAAAGTATGTAAAACAAACAATCAACTTGTTATTAACTAGCAATCAACTTGTAATCAACAACGAATCAACCTCTGATTAATCAAAACACAACTTAATAAATATAAAATGTTAGTGCTGTAAAATTTATATCAATTGAGTAATATAAATAATATATAACCTGTCTAACTAGGGTTATACACAATAGACACATGTTTAAATAGATATTTTTTAAAACTTAAATTTTTGACATGTGGTGATTAATTAGATAATTAATAACATGTATAATTAAATTTATGCCACCAACTAACACTTGTTCAAATGGGTATTTTTTAAAACTTGAATCTTTGACATGTAGTTATTAATTATATAATTTTTAATTAACATAATTTCCAATTATTCTAATGTACTAATCAACATGTGTAACTAGAGTTATGTCCAATCAACACATGTTCAAATGGATATTTTTCAAAACTTAAATCATTGACATATGGTGATTAATTAAATAATTTTCAACTAATATAATTTCTAATTATTATAATGTGCAAATAAAAAACAAAAAAAAAATAGAGCAAACATATATTGATAATAAAAAAATTATTCATTTTTATTTTGTGAATTGAAAAATTATGATATAAAAAATAAAAAATTAATAAACAAAATTCATAATTTACAATAAATAGTATATAACGAGTATATTTTAAGTATGTAATGAATATATTTTAGGTATATCTTAAATATATACTATAATTATATGCTTTCATATTCCTTGAAAGACTTAATAACTTTAGCTTTTTTTTTTCTTTGAAAAAACATAATATACATTTTTTTTATAGTGAGAATTATCATCAAAATTAAGATTAAAATATAAACAAATTCAATAAAAAAATGTTTAAATTATAAAAGTCTATTTCTATAATTTATTTGCTCTTTTGATTTGATATATATTTTCAAAAAATTTCGGATATTGAATATTATATGAATATAAGTATATAAAAGGAATATATCAAGTATATATTAGATAAAAAAATATACTAAAAAAATAATAAACAATTCAGGATTCACAGTAAACAGTATATAATGAGTATATTTTAGATATATTTCTAGTTTATTTCAAGTATATAGCGAGTATATTTTAGGTATATCTTAAATATATATAAAAAATAGATGCTTTTATCTTTTTTGAACACTTAACACTTTTAATTTTTTTCGTTGATAATATTATTCTTATTCAAGTTTGCCTATTTAGATTTAATTTTTTTTAAAACTCAAACACCAGCCAAATATATAAATAAAATAAACCAAACATATAAACTATGAGTATGCTAAGATGGATATTAAAATATATAAAAAGGCTAACTCTTTTTAATATATATAAAGCCACCCTTTTTATATTACCATTTACCAATTTTCAAAAGCAAAATATCTCTGATCAAAACCTTATTATTTTACCATATTAAAAACATATGCAAAAAATTAAAAAAGGTAACCAAAAAAAAAACCAAAGCTAAAATGTGTTAAATTAATCCACCTCATACATAAACAGAATGTTAAAAACATAAAAATATTTAAAATATTACATAATAAAATATTAAATAAAAAGACTAAAAATTAAAAAATTAGAATGAAGCCAACAAAAAATTAGTTTTTAAATAGTTTAAATTTAAATTAAAATTAACAAATTACTACTTTATGTTTTAATAGACTTATCCAATCATTCACTGCCACATAAACATTGAATCAAATTAATTAACATTATTAATTAACTAATTGCAAATTTTTACAATTATTATCTCAATTTTTTTTTCATAGCTTCGTACTTGATAGAAGTACGCCTTGGCAAAAAATAAAATAGAATAAAAGTTTGCTCACATGTCATAATGCATTTTATTATCTTGACATTTAAAAAAAAAAGGGAAATAATTCAGTAAAATCAAATATGTAACTCAAGCATATGAATTCTCTTATTATGTTACAGAAGTGTTAAAAAATTATATAAAAAAAGGCGAGAGCGTATAAAAGTAAAATCTAAAAAGTAAAAGGTTTAAAAAAAAAAAAATGATGGTATAAAAATTATTTTTCTCTATAAGAGTGTGGATGATGTAATTTGCTCGTAAACTTTTGAGTTGGACTTAGGCCTAATGACCTTAGCTGCTAGGTTCTATTGGTCTTAATTTTAGTCTGAATGAACTTTCTTTCGAGTTGCAAGATTAATCCCTTTATCAATGTGTAATTGTTAAAATTATTTTATATCGTTACAATACCTCAAAATGCTAAACTGGTAGCTCATGATTTTTATTTTATTTTATGAAATTATAGTGTAGAGACAGAATGTAAGAAACAAATAGGTATTGTTCTCTCTTGTTCTTCTTCTTTTGAACTTCTCAACTTTATCTTTTCTATAATACTTCATCTTATCTATAATTAGAGTGGGGCACAGAAACTCTGAAAGCTACATTTTGGCTTTAGTCTTCTTTCCTGGCACTGAAAGGTACTAGTTGTTTTTCTAGTAAAACTAGAAAAATAACTAATGACAAAGCTCTTTGCTTTTTTCTACACCTAACCAATCAATGACCAATTTTTTCTATCATCTTCTTCTCTGTCATGTCTTCGTCTTGCTCTATTCTCCATCAAATGAAGCAGTGGAACCAGTTGGCTATGGCTACAAAATTCAGTCAGCTGGAATTGATTCCTCTGGAAAGCTATTGAGAGCTGATCTTCAACTTATAAAGAATTCCTCCACTTTTGGTCCAGATCTTCAAAATCTCAACCTTGTTGCCAGGTAAATCTTTTCACTTGACTAATGGGTTCCTCTCTCTCTCTCTGTCTTTTTTTTAGGCTGTAAATTCAAAATTTAGTTGATCTTTAAATAATAAAATTTTTTAATTAATCAGACATTTCAACAAATAAAAAAAAATTAATTTTGAATTAAACTTTAATTAAAATCAAATTAATAAATCATTTAATAGCACATACATTCCAATGAATTAAAATTTTGAAATAGTATACTATTTATTAAGGTCTTATTTTGGTTGTCACATTTTTAAATTCATGAATTTATTATATATTTTAAATTTATAAATTGTGAAATTTTAAAAATTTTAAATAATTATAATTTCTTTTCTTGTACACAAAAATAAAATAAGGTGGATTTTAAATTTTCTTAAGTTATAAAAAAAAGAAATTTTTTAAAATTAATAGATTTTGACTATTTTAAATTTTTAAATGATGAATTTAAATTAAACCTAGAAATTTTATGAAATTTCTCGTATTAAATGATGGCCAAGATTATATTTAATTTCAGGAGTTACAAATAAAAAATTAAGGTTTTATATATCCTTAAAATTTTCTAATTTATTTAAATCTTTGATTTTGAGAATTTTTATTTAAATCTTGAAGAAAATGATTTGTTTGATATTTTCAGCTTTGAAGCAGAAGGTCGTTTGAGAATTCAGATATCAGATTCCAATAGGCAAAGATGGGAAATTCCTCAAGAAATAATTCCTCGCAAGAGTATTAAGTTTCCAGTAAACCATCTAAATTCAATAGAAAACCAGTTCCTTTATGACCCAAACTCCGATCTCATTTTCACCCTCTACGACACCACTCCTTTTGGTTTCTCTGTAGCTCGCCGTACCTCTGGTGAAATTCTTTTCAATGCCTCGCCGCACCCATCAGATTCCGGTACCTTTCTTGTTTTCAAGGACCAATATATACAAATCTCCTCTTCCCTTCCTCAAAACAGATCTTCTCTTTATGGGCTTGGAGAACATACAAAGAAATCGTTTAAATTGGTGCCAAATCAGAATCAGAGACTCACTCTATGGAATGCTGACATTGGCAGTGCTGTTCCTGATGTTAATCTTTATGGGTCCCACCCATTTTACGTTGATATTAGATCGCCGTCGCCGGACGGTAAGGTTGTAGCAGGGACTAGTCATGGGGTTTTGTTGCTCAATAGTAATGGCATGGACATTATTTATCGAGGGGATAGAATCACTTATAAGGTGATTGGTGGAATTATTGATTTGTACATTTTTGCTGGGCCTTCGCCAGAATTGGTACTACAGCAATATACAGAGCTCATCGGCCGGCCTGCTCCTATGCCTTATTGGTCCTTTGGTAAGTTATTTGTTGGCTACTCTTTTAAGTTGAATCTAATGGAAATTTTTTTATTATATTGTTATTTAGGGGAATGCTAAGAATTTCAATCCTTGAATTCATTCGGGCACTTGATCATTAGGCTGCTAGCTTAAAAAGAATTGTTGTTTCGATTGAGTTGCTCAATGGCATAGCTTTTTTTTTTTTTTTTTCCGAATGATTAAGCTTTGCATCGACCGGAACTCGAACGGGAGTCCTTTCAGCCTAAAAGACAACTCTAGTATCACTGAAACAAAGACAACTCTAGTATCACTGAAACAAAGTCTCATCAATTGTTTGATGGCATAGCTTTAATTAGTTCATTGTTATACATTCTTTGAGCTGAATTTGACATGAAATTTTAACTTAGTTCTAGCTTTTTAACTTAATTCTAGCTTTTGATTCTCCCATTTTGTTTTATTGTTATGTTGTGAAGGATTTCATCAATGTCGGTGGGGCTATCGGAATGTTTCTGATTTAGAAGGGGTGGCTGCCGGGTATGCAAAAGCCGGTATCCCTCTTGAAGTGATGTGGACAGACATTGATTACATGGATGCATTTAAGGATTTTACTCTTGATCCTATCAACTTTCCTCTGGAAAAGATGAAGAATTTTGTTGATACACTTCACCAAAGTGGACAGAAATATGTGCTCATCTTGGATCCTGGTATGTATAGTAGCTTTAATAAATTAAAGTTCTCTTCACTAGAAATTCCTCCAATTTTTAAAAATCTGTGTGGTAAAGTTTTTTTTTTTTAAAATTCTGAATAGGTATTAGTGTGAACAAAACATATGCAACTTACATAAGAGGGATGCAGGCTGATGTCTTCATCAAACGTGGTGGCATTCCTTACCTGGGGGAAGTCTGGCCAGGGTCAGTCTACTTCCCAGACTTTTTAAATCCGGTTGGCAGGGAGTTCTGGATTAATGAGATTAAAATGTTTCGAAAACTGCTCCCCTTTGATGGTGTTTGGCTTGACATGAATGAGATATCCAATTTCATAACTTCCTCTCCTATACCATCCTCTACCCTTGATAATCCACCTTACAAGATTAACAATGCCGGCGGGCAACAACCAATCAATGATAGAACCATTCCAGCAACATCTTTACATTATGGTGCTATATTGGAGTACAATGTTCACAATCTTTATGGTTTATTGGAATCAAAAACCACAAATGCAGCTTTAATAAAAGTGACTGATAAAAGGCCTTTCATTCTTTCTAGATCAACTTTTGTTAGTTCTGGTAAGTACACAGCACATTGGACTGGAGATAATGCTGCTTTGTGGGATGATTTAGCATACTCTATTCCAACTATATTGAATTTTGGATTGTTCGGAATTCCAATGGTTGGTGCTGATATTTGTGGCTTTTCTGGTAACACAACTGAAGAGCTCTGTCGTCGTTGGATTCAGGTAAAGATATGGTTTAATTTGAAAATTTAAAGGCATTCTATTGTTATATTCATAGTTGTTAAAGGCGCGCTTGAGGCTCAAGGCGCACTAGGCTCATCCCCTTGTGCCTCAATTTGCCAAAGGCGGGCAATGTCACAAAGGCGCGCGCCTTGGTGCGCCTTGAGCCTCAGGCAAGGCGCCTTACAGGCGCGCCTTTGTGACAAAATCCTTATTTTATGTATATTTATATTTTTTTTTAAAAAATAAAGTGTGGAATAATTGGAACAATTGATTTAAGTTTGAAAATAACTTATGATAGGTCTAATAACACTCAATTTGTTCAATAAAAGGAAAAAAGATAGAAAAAGGAATTAGGGCAAGAAGAATTTGATCCAACAAACAAAAAGGAAAAAGAAAAAGAGAATAGTTGGCTCAAAATCATGGTCAATCTTTCCATTCTTGGCATTCATTCACCCCAAACATCTTTTCTCTTTCCTTGATAGGTCATATCTCTTGCCTTAATTTGGGTTGTCTTTCACATATTTTGTTTGCAGTCATTGATCCTCTCTACCATTTACTTTTCTAAGTTTAACTTTCTAAAAGACACAACAGTATTAGGTAAATATTTATTATGATTTCTTGAGGTTTTAAAATCTGTCTATATGAGTTATTATATTAGATTGATATGGACAAGCTTAAATACAAGTCTGAAAAATGTTTAAAAAATGAATTAAATTGTTTATAATTTAGAAATACACGATCTTTTTTTGTGTGTGTGTGTGTGTTTTTTTGTTTGTTGCTTATTAGGTTCTAAACTTTAAATTAACTTTGGATATCATTAACTTGTGTCTACTTAATTTAACAATCACATATTACTAATATGTTGAGTTTATTATGAAATAGACATTCATATTGAAATTTTATTAAAATTCCATCTTTTTGCGCCTCATGTCGCTCAGGCGCGCGCTTGCGCCTTGCGCTTAGGCCCTAGGACCCCTTAGCACCTTAGTGCGCCTTGCGCCTTTAATAACTATGGTTATATTGTTTACTGTATTTGATTTTTTGTTATGATATGCAGCTAGGTGCCTTTTACCCATTTGCAAGAGACCATTCAGCAAGAGACACTGTACGTCAAGAGCTTTATTTATGGGATTCTGTCGCTGCAACAGCTAAGAAGGTGCTTGGTCTCCGATACCGGTTACTTCCTTACTTCTACACATTGATGTATGAGTCACACACTAAAGGAACCCCAATAGCCCGGCCTCTATTCTTCTCATTTCCACAAGACATCAGAACTTATGAAATCAGCTCACAGTTTCTAATTGGTAGAGGTGTAATGGTATCACCTGTATTAAAGCCAGGAGCAGTTTCAGTTAATGCATACTTCCCGGCAGGAAATTGGTTTGACCTCTTTAACTACTCACATTCGGTTACTGCAGATTCAGGGATGTACTTGAAACTTGATGCTCCAGCAGATCATATAAATGTGCACGTTCGTGAAGGAAGCATTTTGGCCTTGCAAGGAGATGCAATGACAACAAAAGAAGCTAGAAAAACTCCATTTCATCTCCTAGTGGCTGTTAGCAGTAGCGAAAACAGCACCGGAGAAGTTTTCTTAGATGATGGAGAAAGTGTGGAGATGGGAAGGGAAGGAGGCAAGTGGAGTTTAGTGAAATTTTATAGTGGAATTATAGGGGATATGGTAATGGTTAGATCAAACATTATAAATGGAGAATTTGCTATGAGTCAAAAATGGGTAATAAGCAAAATAACATTTATAGGATTAGACAAGGCCAAGAAGTTCAAGGTGTATGAATTACACACTAAAAATGAAGCAAGGAGGGAAAATTTAGGTGTAAGAGCAAGATTTTATAGCAATGGGCAGTTTGGTACCATGGAGATGGTAGGATTGTCTTTGCTTTTAGGAGAGGAGTTTCTGTTAGAGCTGAAATTAGTTTAGCGTGAAAGACTTAATTATTTGATGCTTAGCAAGAATTTAAAATAGAATATATAAATAAATCTATCAATAAGAGATTGCAAATGCAATTGCCATCCGATTTAATGATATATTAAATCTAGAAAATTGTCAAAGTGATGCATGCACATATACATAAATGCATGTTATATATGTGTATAGATTAAAGTTTGGTCTAATTGGTTTTTTCATTCTAAATTATCATTAATTTTTTGAGAGATATTAAAAGGGATGACTACTCCTATTGTGGGTCTACAATGTTCGGCCTATTGGGTCTTTGTAATATTAAAAAAAATAAATCATGTGATGATCATGTGATAAATCTACTAGTGTTATTTCATCTAGGAAAAGTTCAATCAAATAAGGTACAGTTAGAGAGATGCAACAGCTAATGCGAACGAGGAGATTACCATTGTTTTTGTTGTCAATGTGCTGGTAAATGAAATTAGAAGTCCTTATCACAGCAAACCAAATTGAATGCAATAGATTTTTGACTGCAATAGTAAGAAATACCAAATTTTCTGTCAAAATATCTCCATTGCTGCTTGTTATTGCTACAGTTCTGCCTCTCTTGTGATTTAGAGTCCTTTTAATCAATCATAATAATAACCAAAAAAAACAAATAACTTTTTTTTTTTTATTATTATTATGAATGGGTGAAGATGACGAATAAAAGAGAGAGTTAATAATACAAACACACAATATATATTGTTTACAATCGTAATTAGTGGCTGACTCAGAATTTAGACAAAAAATTTTCAATTTTAGTGGGTTTAAGGTAATTTATAAATAAAATAAAATTAGAAAGTTTGAAGGTTTAATATAAAAGAATATTTATGAATAAGGTAAAAAAAAAATATGTATTATATAAAAACTTCAAAAGTTTAAAGAGTTAAAAGTTTAAGGGGCTAGGCTAAATTAAAGACTAAATTATAAATAAAATAAAGTAAAATAAAATATCTTTGTATAATTAAATTTGAAAAAGTTTGAGGGTGGCGGTTCCATCAGTTACACTTTAAGAGCATTTCTAATACACTTTTTATATATATTAAATTATTTATTATAAAAAGTTATATTAAAAAATAAAACTCAAATAGACTATTTAGTGAAGGCAAATGATTAAAAAAGCCCATCTACTCTCCATTTTTTTTTATCCAGTATGATTGTTGAAGTTTCCTTATGTATAACTGAAAAATATCTTCTATTTTTGGTCATATTATATTTTAGGAATTGATATTTGTATATTGGGAAGTATAATATTTTTTCCTAATTCATAGGCATGATTCTTGCCTTGTGCTATGTTTTGTACTCTGTGTATACTTGAGGTATACTGTCAATGAAAATGTTGAAGGTTGGATGTTTTTCCTAACTAAATTTCTTATGGTATCAGAGCAATACACAAACTAAAACCCAAGAAACAAAATCATAAGCCAATATCAACATGTGCATCACTGCAAAAGACTCATTGAAAGGGTAAGTCAAAACTGAGGCAAATCAAGAAGAGTCACCATATACCCTTCATCCTTCAGATCATCCAGGATTGGTGTTTGTTGCAATACCATTCACTAGAGAAAACTTTGCAGCATGGAAAAATTCAATGGAGACAGCCCTATATGCGAAGAATAAGGGTAGATTCATTGATGGTAGTTTGCCAACGCCAGACTCAACCTCATCAGATTTTCAACGCTAGAAAAAGAATGATGCAATGGTAAAAGCATGGATCGGAAACTCTTAAGCCAAAGAAATACAAGAAAGTGTAGTATACGCCGAAATAGCACATGAAATCTGGACTGAGCTTTATGAAAGATATGGACAAAGCAATGTTCCTAGTCTATACAAGATCAAGAAGCAATTTTCCAATCTTATTCAAGAGGACAGTCAGCTCCTAACACAATACTTCACAAAGTTCAAAACTTTGTGGCAAGAACTATAAGTATATGATCCATCACCACAATGTAAAAGTGAAGCAACAAAGGAACATCAACAACGGCGAGAGAGAGAAAAAGCTCATCAATTCTTACTAGGTTTGAATAGCAATTTTGACAGTTTGAGATCCCATGTGTTGTCGATGGAGCCAACACCAAGACTTAGCAAAATTTTTTCTTTGGCTTTACAAGAAAAACAATAGTCTTCGATGCAAAAGAATGGGCAACCGAAACCAATTTTAGAGGGTGCAACTTTTGCAGCAAAATTTGATACTGGGAATCATGAGAAAGGTCGCTCAAATAGAAGCCAAGCCTCAGGAAATCAATCTTGCAAAAAATGAGATCATTGTGGAAAAGGTGGGCACATTAAGGATGAATGTTTTGAGATCATAAGTTACCCATCTAATTGGAGAAACTACCAGCAAGACCGTGAAGGCAATGGAGGTAACAATAGAGGTAATTTTGGGCAGCGACAAGGCTATGGTAACGTAGCATTAGTTGAACATCGATCATCTGGCCTTGGTGAGCAACAATCGCATGAGCCCAAATCTAACAATCATGGTTCACATAATACACAACAACAACAGGTGCAACAAACTCTTGGATTGACTGCAGACCAATGCTCCAAGCTCTCAGCTCTCCTTGGTCCAACAACCAATTAGAGTCATGGTAATGAGCCACTAGCAAATTTTGCAGGTAAGTGCACTTCATTGGGTGAATCTTGGACAATAAATAGTGGTCCTTCTGACCACATGGTTGGGAAAGAAGAAGCACTTGACAACATTAAAAAGGTTTCCTCTCATCCACTTGTAAAAATACGTGATGGTTCTACGCTTAAAGTAACCCACATTCGTATAGCTTATGTTACACCAAACATTGAACTGAAAAACACCATTTGCATTCCTAGTTTAAATGTAACCTTCTTTCTGTTGCCAAAGCCACAAGAGACCTGAATTGCTCAATAACTTTTTTTTCTTGACTTTTGTGTTTTTCAGGACCTACATACGAAGACGCTGATTGGAATGGGTAGACTTTAATATGGTGTTTACCAACCAGAGGGAAACCACAGAATAGCAAGTCAAAGTGTTCTAAAACCAGATCATGTTTTGTGGCACAAGCATTTGGGCCATCCTTTTTTCAGTAGATTAAAATTAATTCCTGGCATTTCTTTTTCTGACGATTTTTGTCAATTTTGTCATAATTGTCGTAAGGCAAAACAAACCCGATTGCCTTTTTCCATTAATAAGAAGCGAAGTACTGAATGTTTTGCTCTTACATATGTTGATATTTGGGGCCCGTACTCAATTCCATCTCTTACTGGTGCTCATTTTTTCTTAACTATTGTGGATGATTATTTGAGATGTACTTGGGTTTACCTTATGAAAACCAAGTCACAAGCTTATAATTATCTAACCATGTTCTGTCATTTGGTGAAAAATTAGTTTGATTCACATGTAAAGGTGGTGAGAAGTGATAATGGAAGTGAGTTTTTTTCAAAAGACATGAAAGATTTTTTTACTACCAATGGTATTGAACATCAGACTTCTTATGTTGCTACACTGCAACAAAATGGGAGAGTGGAGCACAAACACTGTCATATCCTTGATGTGGTGCGATCTTTACTTTTTCAAGCTCATTTACCATTAAAATTTTGGGGAGAATGTGTTTTAACTACAGTCTATCTCGTTAATTTGATGCCAACCTTGATCCTTGAAAATAAAAGTCCATATGAAATCTTATTTCGGAAAAAGCCCCACTATGATAATTTAAAGGTGTTTGGTTCCCTTTGTTATGCTCACAACCATGAAAAACAACAAGATAAGTTCTCTTGTAGAGCACATTGATGCATGTTTCTTGGGTATCCCCATGGACAAAAGGCTACAAGTTTTATGATGGAAAAGCAAAAATTATTTGTATTAAGAGATGTAATATTCCATGAGTAGGTTTTTCCTCTTTAACCCAATAACCAATCTCATATTTTGAACACATCATCTTCCAATCCTACACATGCCCTAATAAACCAAAATGTACCCATTTCTCTTGACGAAAACCAAGCTCATAAGCATCAAGTAAAACCAATCGAAAATGTTGACCTTCAACCAGAATTTCCAACAGCTAGACCAATGACTCCTTGTCTGATTGATAATACATCTGATGCTCAAATATCTAGCCCATAACAAACTTTGTCTCATGTCTCCTCTGATTCAAGAATTGCAGGAACCATGTCACATATAGAAAATGTATCTCCTTCATTGCAGCGACCTCATGGAACTAGACATGTGTCCACAAAACTTTCTGGTTTCGACTATGAACTATTGCCCTTATTGACACCATCTGAAGACTCCTCTCCATCAGCGCACTTTGGTAAGGTCTATTCTTTTTCACAAAATTTGTGTTATTCCAATTTTACAAATATACATAAAGCTTTTTTGGCATCCATTACTTCTTTGGACGAACCTAAATTTTTCCACCAGGCTGTTAAGGATCCCCGTTGGAGACACGCCATAGACCAAGAGATATGAGCATTGGAGGAGCATTAAACATGGAGTTTAGAACATATGTCTCCTAGTAAGCAAGCGATTGACTCCAAATGGGTGTATAAAATTAAATACAAGTCTGATGGCAGTGTTGAGCGCTTTAAAGTGTGACTAGTTGCTAAGGGTTTTACATAGGTTGAAGGGTTAGACTACAATGACACCTTTGCTCCAGTTGCAAAAGTCACTACTTTGAGTTGCTTATTATCAGTTGCTGCCATACGTCATTGGGAGCTCCATCAATTAGATGTATGCCATACGTTATTGGGAGCTCCATCAATTGGATATATGCCATACGTCATTGGGAGCTCCATCAATTAGATGTAAACAATGCCTTCTTACATGGGGATCTTCATGAAGAAGTGTACGTGAAAGTGCCGGAGGGTTTTGGAAAACTAGGCGATGATTGTGCTTGTAGACTAAACAAATTCTCTTTATGGACTTAATCATGCATCTAGATACTAGTTTCAAAAACTTTCCAGCTCTTTACAACAATTTGGCTTCAAACAATCTGATGTAGACAACTCATTGTTCACCTATGCGCAAGGGACCCATTTCACGACCTTGCTTCTTTATGTAGATGATATTGTTCTTATTGGGAATGATCCAATTACAATATGCCAGGTTAAGCATCATCTTGATTCAGTCTTCGCATCAAAGATTTGGGTAATCTAAAGTATTTTCTTGGTATTGAAGTGGCTCGCAAAAAAGAAGGTATAGTGCTCAGTCAACGAAAATATACCAAGGCACTTGGAAAGTGACAATTTCATTATTTACAAAGCAAGTTGGGCATTCGTGATTTACGTGCTCCAACTTGAGGGGAGTGTTGAAGTTTCCTTACGTATAGCTGAAGAATATCTCCTATTTTTGTCATATTATATTTTAAGAATTGATATTTGTATATTAGGAAGTATAATATTTTTTCCTAATTCATAGGCATGATTGTTGCCTTGTGCTTGTACTCTGTATGTATTTGAGGTTTACGGTCAATGAAAGTGTGGAAGGTTGGATGTTTTTCCCAACTAAATTTCTTAATGATCTTGTACATATATATTCTATTTTCCCCTCAAAATTGTACTTGGGCCATAATTTATACCCTTTTATCTTTTCTCTTTCTAATAGAAAGAAATCAAATCAAATCAAATAATATATTTCTTTCTGGATACATTTTTTATGTGGTGAAAATTTAATTAATGTGAGTAGAGAGAATTTCTAACTTTTGCAACTATTCTTATTGCACATAAATGCACATTTGTAATAAGCAATAAGCATGCTTGTTCCTCTTAAGTGATTTGAGTTTTTCTCTGCTTCTAATACTTTACTAAATTGCACAACCTATGAGCATGGTGTTTTAGGTGTTATTGGATTCAAATTGTCTGGAAAATTACGTGATGGGTTAACAGCTACTAACTTGGTTTTAACTGTGACCCAAATGTTGAGGAAGCATGGTGTTGTTGGAAAGTTTGTTGAGTTTTATGGTAAGCCTAATAAAATACTCCCTCCTCCTTTTAATAATTATAGTCATTTTAAAAAATTGCACATATATTAAAAAGCTATTAAACAATTTTAATTTTTATTGAGATGGACAAATATACTCTTATTTTATTATTAAAGATAATAAATATTGTATAAAAAGTGGAAGAAAAATAGAATTAGAGATGAGGGTAAACTTAGAAAAAAAGTAATGAATACTGCATAAGAACTCTTCAAATGACAATTAATTTGAAAAAAAGATTTTTTTCTCTAAAATGACTATTATTATAAAATTGAGGAAGTATTTTACGGTGGGATAAGAATTTTAAATTACTGGAAATTTAAGTCTATTTTATGGCAATGGGTCCCACTACACTAACAAAAGTAATAGATCCGTTGGCGTTGGGTTTATAAGGTATAAATTGAAAAATAAAAGAATTTAAATGACCCATGAAAGTTAAGAAAGGCTTATGCCGAAATATGGTAATATTAGATGGATTTTTTGACACTTTGCCTAAAAATAAAGGAGAGTTGATTTGACTCTCTACATCTAAAAAGTTAAATATTATTTTCTATCTAATTTTAATTAATGCAAAAACAGAAAAAAAATTAAAAAAGAACTCTCTTTATTTTATAATAATAATCATTTTAAGAAAAAAATTTGTTTCAAATTAATTATCGTTTTAAGAGTTTTATATAGTATTTATTCCCTTTTTTCCAATTTTACTTTCATCCAACTATATTTTCTCTTTCACTTTCTATGCAACATTTATTATCTTTAATAATAAAATAAAGATATATTTGTCCATCTAAATAAAAATTAAAGTTATTTAATAGCTTCCTTAATATATGTGTAATATTCTAAAACGACTATTATTATGAAGCAGATGGAATAAAAAATTAAAATAATTAATGTTTATGGGATAAAGTCAAATAAAGAGTAAAATATAAAAAAATCTATTAGATTTAAATATAATTTTATACTCTTTATCAACTAAGATATTCTCTATTAAACAAAATATATTTTTTGAAATAAAAAATACCATTGGAAATATCCTAACTTCGTTAATGACTATAATTAAAATGATTAGAATTAGCCAATTGGGTGAAAGACTCTCACCATATAGAATCACTTATATTATTTCATTTATGATCAATGTATGATTATTGTTAATAAAATGATTATGAAAAATTTCTTGAATCCAAAAGATGAAGTAATTGAGAAAATCCATAAACAAAATTCTAAAGGAAAAAGGAAGAAGAATCCATTTCTTACTTGCTTTCTATTATTCTCATCAAAGTTTTTAAATCCAGCATGATTTTAGAATTGATAAAGGTACAAGATCAAGGGTTAAAAGTTCAATTAGGATCAAACTGAAATTTCAAATATTATTATATATTATATATTTATATGTTAAAAATAAATATACTGTATATATAATTAAAAGTTGTAAAATTTTTAAATTGAAAAATATTTTTTAACATTATAGTTGATATCATAATAATTTTTAATATAGAATTCATTTTGAAAATAGATGTATAGATTAAGATTTTTTTTGGGATTTATACAGGAATGTCTAAAAAGGAGAATACACTTATTTTTATACCCTCATTTTCCAAAACTAACTTCCATACGTTTAGCACTAAAAACTTTACTTTTATAGCTTTAACTCATCTAGCTATAAGAAACAAATACCAAAACCCATAATTTCCTAAAATCTTGTTCAAAACCATAAGATATTGAAGAATTAACAATCTTTGGGCATTGCTGTAAACAGTGCATCGACACCAACAACAACAAAAAATAATCACAGACCTGCTGATTTTTGAAGATCATTAAGGTCAATACTCAAAAACCCAATTCTTCAACTGTTATTCAAGTAATTTGAAACTCATATATATATTTCAATTGAATTTTCTCTTCTTTTGTTGGTATATCTGGAGTATATATAAGTATATTATAGGTATACATTTTAATAAATTTTACTAACTTG
The DNA here is from genome assembly GCA_947687605.1 of Reutealis trisperma. Lineage (NCBI taxonomy): Eukaryota > Viridiplantae > Streptophyta > Magnoliopsida > Malpighiales > Euphorbiaceae > Reutealis > Reutealis trisperma. The sequence continues at coordinate 178,262 of CANTUT010000250.1, read as the reverse complement.
TGTTTATATTATTTTTTTATACCCTAGGTTTATAAATATTTGAATATTTAATATTACATGAATACAAATATAAAACAATGATGAAATAAGTATACATTATATTGAAAACATTTACATTCTAAAAAAAATACATAAACAATTTCAAGCATTAGTAGTAAACAATGAATTTTAAATATATCATGAGTATATTTTATGTATATTATACAGTCATTCTTAACATTTATATTCTAAGAAAAAATAAATATTTTTTAGCATTAGTAGTAAATAATATATTTTAAGTATATCATGAATATATTTTAGGTATATTATATTGTCATTCTTAACATTTTTATTCTAACAAAAAAAATAATTTTCAGCATTTGTAGTAAATAGTTTATTTCAAATATGTCATGAGTATATGTTAAGTGTAGTATACTGTAATTCTTAAACAATCATACCTATTCAAATTTTAATAATTTTTTTCTTAATAAGGTATGGACATAGTACCTATTTTTGTTTGCCATAATGGACGTTAGGAAGAAATACCAGATACGTTGACTTCAATGTCACGGGTATACTCATACCCATAGATAGCAACTTTGACAAACTCTTGGAAATACTTTCAAATCAACTCCAAATCAAATTTGAAGAGACAACAATAAAAATACGGTATCAAGTCAAAAATGGTTATCCACCATTAAAAATACATGATGGTGCAAATCTCTTATTCTAACTAGAGTTGAAGAAGAAATAATCTAACATCACCTAGTACCCTTTGTGCATAACTACTACAAATGTACAGTCACAAATCTACTACTTCACATCAATTTCAATAGGAACAAATCAACAACTTGCAATAAATGAGCATTCTACAATAGTTTTTAAATACATCTCAACAAATGCTGATGCAAAAGAAGTAATTTCAGACAACAATATTAATTTGAATATATGAATATTTTAGAGTTAAATTAAATATTTCTCCTATTGTCTATTTTCTATTTTTACAAAGAAAAAGAATATCTGATTGTGTAGGTTAAAGAAAAAAAAATATGACATGTAGGTTAAAGAAAAAAAAAATGTGACATGTGTAGGTGAAAGAAAAAAATGTGATCTATGTAGGTGAAAAAAAATGTGACATGTATAGGTTGAAAGAAAAGAAAATGTGATATGTGTAGGTGAAAGAAAAAAGAAAATGTGACATATGTAAGTAAAAGCAAAAGAAAATATGACATGTGCAAGTGAAAGAAAAAAGAAAATGTGAAAATGTGACATGTGTAAGTGACTAAAAAAAATTAACAAATGATTTTTATTATTCACAGTAAACAGTATATTTTAGGTATCTAATGAGTATATGTTAGGTATATATTAGGTGTATCATAAGTATATACTAGAAATAAATTATTACCTCTTCTTTGAAAACTTAATAAGGGTATAAGCAATGGGTCATGTAAAGCTCTTTAACCCACTTTAGAAATAAATACCCAAACCACTGTTGATTTTCCATATCATTAGAAAAAATCTCCAGTTGATTTTCCATCAGAGAAAGTAATTTCAAAAGAAGTAGAGGAAAATAAAGAAGCAAAAAAAAAAAAAAAAATGCTAAGGCAAAAGAGAAGAATGCAAAACGGCATAAACAAACAAACAAGAAGAAAGAAGGAGAAAAATAAACCTCTATCAATTTCCCATTAGAAAAACGATCTGAATGGAAAATCGCCTACATAATTTCCATAACTAAAACCAAACTCACGATACTCCTTTGACTTTCCATAAAAAAAATTTTAAAAAATAAAAAAATATGTGTAAATTTTCCATCATAAGAACAAATAAAAAACCTAACAAAATGCAAAACGGAAAGAAAATCATCAAGATAACACACACGTGCGTCAATTTTCATGGCTGCCAATTGTGAACCCTTATTTCAGTATTTCCAAAATTCAATTATGAACTCTTCAAAGCCAACCGAAGTATTTTTGGCATGATTTGATGCCTTTCCTATCCTAACTGGACATTTTGTACCATACGGTATTTTTTCAAAACTGATTGGATTTTCTCTCAGACTGACTGCCTAAATGTTCTAAATTTAATTTTGAACCTATTGACACTGTCTGATAATTTTTCTGAGTTCTAAAACTCCCAAAAATTAATCCAGAAGCCTAAAAAATGGACCAAAAAACTAGTTGAAAAAAGCGTGTCAGAAACTGATATTACTCTGCGCCACCCATTTGCTACAACCGTGTGTCTCTGACACGGCCAGCAGCGCTTCTTACATGCGACTGCCTCGTTAAGGCGGTGCGAATCCTTGGCATGGATCTGCGCCACCCGCCGGGTTTAAATATCCAAAATACCCTCCTTTTCATTTTTTAAATATTTTTTAGCCCTATTTTTTTTTTCGTCTTTTCATATTTTCACTTTTCAAATCACCTCCACCTTATTTTCCTATAAATAGCCATTTTATTTCTTCATTTAAAACACATCTTGAGTTAGAGTTGATAGCTATCCTTTAATTTTTCTCTTCTTCCTCCAATCTCTCTAATTAATTAATTAATTACTCACATTAACTAAGTTAATTAATCTTTTTAATTAACTAAAATTCTCTTTTTTTTTTTAATCACTCAATTAATTAATTAATTAATTAATCTTTTTAATTAATTAATCTATCCACTCATTTCATCACATTAATTAGTTAATTAATCCTTTTAATTAATTAATTAATCCTCCAAAATTAATCATTTTCTTAACCTACCTTTCATCCAAATTAATTAATTAATCTTTTTAATTAATTAATCTATCCATCATTTTCATCATATTAATTATGTTAATTAATCATTTTAATTAATTAATTAATCTCCCAATTAATCCAATCACCGGGTCCCGATAAAACAGAATTTTGATATGACAAAATCCTCCGTCCAGCAAAAATAAAGGTATCAGCTTTTATTCTCACCGACAAACCCAAACCAAATCAATCAATCTGATCAACATCTAAACCCTTCCATTTAATCGTGGAACGAACTACGTGGGTTTTGATCCCCATTCAACGGGGTACGTTTGGAATCTAAATCCGAATCTCAAATCCAAATCCCAACTAATCTCATTCTTCCACCACCACCCAACCACCCCCACCCCCCCCCCCCCCCCCCCTTCCTTTTTTTTTTTTTTTGATGTTTCATTTTAATTTTCTCATTGCACTCATGCCATACTTATGCATTAACTGTCATGTAACATTTGTCATTCATAAAATTAATTTTTAAAGTCAAATTAAACTCAAGAGCCAAATTTATATTATTTAAAACTAAAAATGTAGTCCCTGAACTTAACTTTGTTTGAGGCTAGTGATTTTATCCATTGGTAAATTAATTGAAAATTAATGAATTGGAGTGAATTGTGTTTTTCCTTAATTTTCCCATTTAAAAATAAATTAGAGTGGCGACTCCCAAAAATCATTTTTTAAAATCAACCAAATCTGAACCCGAGGGTTCCATCGTGAGTCTAAACCTAAATGAGCATCTTAGTTCCTTCTAGCGGACCGAGCTGGTGCTCGGGCGAGATCTCATACCAATAAACAAGTTTGAGATATGAAATGACACAAATTGAAAGAAGAGAGTGAATGAGAAAGACCATAGAGTTTGTATAGGAAATGTCTAAAAAAGACACATGAAATATATAGTTTAGGTAGAGGCAATTAGATGAATAAAGACAGTAGCATAATTTAATTGTAAGCATGCGAAATTACTATATGACCAATAGATGCGATGTCATTTTGTTGCTGAGTTATTGGTTAGCTTGACCATTAGCATCATTTGACAATCATGACATGATATGTTTGCCCTTTGAATTTAACCCTAGCAGACAATTAACTCCATGTTCAAAAGTTGTGGCAAACACATGGCCATGAATTGAGATAACTCCAAGGTATTTGCCAAGATCATTAGTAGGGGGATAACAGCAATGCTAGGCAATATTAGAAGGAATATTTTTGGAGAAAAAAATACTAGATTTTTGATAATTAACTCTATGTCTAGAACTTTGACAAAAAGATCCAGGTATTTTTAAATCACCCTCATCTGAACTATCGAGGCTTTAGCAAAAAGTACCATGTCATCTATAATGAAAAGATGCGAAAGATGTAGCCCATTCCTTGATAATCGAATCAGTCTCCATTCACCTTGATCAATAAATTGGGTAATAAGGTGACCAAGCCTTTCAATGCAAAGGATAAAAAATAAGGTGATATTACATCACCTTGCCTAATTCCTTTAGAAGGACAAAACCATTCGAATGGTTAATCATTCCAAGCCATAGACATTTTAGGAGACCAAATGCACAACATAATATCGCGAACCTAGGAGCTTGACAAACAAATATCTTATAAAGTATCCTAAATAAAGCTCTAAGAAAGACAATCATATGCTTTCTATAAATTAATCTTTATAGCCATAATACCCATTTTTATACTTTTCTTTCCCATTAAGTGGAGAACTTGGTGATAGACAATGATATTATTTATAATTTGCCAACTCGGGACAAAACTGCATTGGTTTGGGGCTACCATATGGGAAAAATAGACTTTAGTATGCTAGTGATTGCCTTTGTTATAATTTTTAGAACCCATATGGCAGAGGCTAATAGGCCGAAAATGCGTGAGCAACTTCAAAGCAAACATTTTGGGAATAAGAACCAAATGTTTATCATTTAAATCATCAGGCAACATACCCAAGTTAAAAAAATCCATAGCAAGTCTACCAACAACCCTACCCACTACATTCCACATCCTCTGATAGAAGCTTGCATGAAAGCTGTCAAGTCCTAGCGCCTTGGTAGGGCTCATATTAGACAAAGCCAACCTAACCTCCTCCAAAGAAAAAGGCTTATCAGGAAACATTAGCTGATCTTCCAATAATAGAGGAAAAAGTCCTTTTTGCACTGAGAAAGATCAATATTAGTAGGGGTGAGCAAAGCTAAACCGAAACTGAAAAATCAAACTAAACCGATCGGTTTGGTTCAGTTCAATTTTTCACAATATCAATTCAGTTTTGATTTGTATTTTATGAAATCGAATTAAATTTCAGTTCGGTTTTGTTATAGAAAAAAAAAATTCAATTATAATCGAACCGACCAAAGTTTTTTAATATATATATATATATATATATATATATATATATATATGTCAAAAAATAATTAATATTAATTCATTTTATTCAAAAAAAAAGCTCAATTTTCTATAATAATAATGATAGAGTATTTAAGTCTATATATATATATATATATATATATATATATATATTCCTTATTAAATACAAAACAAAATTAACACTTAAATTTATGTCATATTTATGAAAAGAAAAAAGAAAAAAGCCCAAAAAAAAGCCTACAAACTATACCGAACAAACTTTTCGGTTCAATTCGGTTTAATTTTTATACTAACTGCAGTTTGATTTACAAAATTTTATAAGTTCAGTATTTAATTTTTCAGTTCAATTTGATTTTACATCAAACCAACTGATTGCACACCCCTGTCGTTAGTATCCATAGTGAATAAATGCTTGTAGAAATCCTGAAGCATCCTAGAGATTACACCATGATCCGAAACCCATTCACTAGCATTGTTCTCGATAATATCCACTCCATTTCTAGCCCGTCAAACCACAGTAGAGGCATCATAAAACTTAGTATTTATCCCTAATCTTATCCATTCTTCTCTGGATTATTAGTACCAAAAAATCTCCTCTTAGTGAAGCATAGCATCAAGTTCCTCTCTAAGTTTCATTTCAAGCCGAAAAAGTCTATGGTATGGATTAATGGCAAGCTGACACTGAATCTCTGCAATCCTAGCGCAAAGTCTTTTCTTCTTTTCAAAAATACTTCCAAAAGTATCTTGATTCAAGTCGTCAAAACCGAAGCCATTCTATTGTTGTTATGTAACAAACTAACTCCCCTGTTCCAATTACTCTTCACGGCTCTTTGAAGATCTTGATGAGACATCCATGCCTCTTAGAACTTGAATTTAGGACTAAGAAAATGGCCCTGCTGAGAATTGAAATAAAGAAGAATAGGGAAGGATTAGATTTGTGCTTCAAGAGATGGATCATTGAACCTTTATCAAACTGCTACCTTTAATCCACATTACACATAGCCTGATCCAGCCTTGCTTCTTATAAGAACTCTCTGTTGAACCCCTGCTCCAAGTATGCTCAGGACTTAAAAATCCTAAATCAGTAATCCTTCAAAAATCCAAGTCGCAAAAGAGGCACGCTTATAATGAGAAAAGCTCCTTCTATTGCTAACTTCATCAACTAAAATAGTTGAGTTAAAGTCCCCCATTGCTATCTAAGGATCCATAATACCCAAGTTCCCCTGTTTCAAATCCTCCCATAACTTGCAATCCAAACAAGCGTTGGGACTACCATAAACCATTGGAATAACCTAAGGAATCTCATTACCTCTTCTTATCTAAAGGATAATAAACTGAGGATGAGTGAACAGAACATCAATAGAAAAAGCATCCTTCCAGAAAACCCAAATACCCCTACTGAAACCTACTGCCTCCACCTTGTTGTTGCAATGAGTGTCCGCATGAGTACCAGATACTTCAGGATGCCATAGTTCCTTGATTCTCCTAAGCAAAAAATTGTAGCCAATTGTACGTCTCACCAATTTAATGATAAGAGTTTGTCCCCATGGTTTTCTAAGCCTAGCTTTCTCTTCATTGGACAATGTAATAGGTGGGCAGTCATCATCTTCATCATCATTTGCCCCGTCTTCCTCATCATCTGAGATTAGATCAATGTCATCCAACAAAGGAGAATTATTTAGAGGTCTATCAATATCCATCAACTTGTCCCAAAAGAGACCCTCTTTCGTTGATGTTCATTTTCCAGCATTATCCGTTACCATGTCCACTGCCCCAGAAGTTTTCTCAAGATCCACCCCGTTAGCAATACCGCCATTGTCGTCCAATTTTAACTTTTTATTATTGCATTCGAGGAGGTCGGCCTCCTATTGAAGTGAATTTCCATTACGCAAAGGCTAGGGTAGCTTGATATTGAATTAATATATTACTCTTCTCTTTATTGATGTAGAATTTATTTCAGAGCTTGAATGTCTTAAATCACTTTGAAGACATGATTCTTCATATTGTAGAACTTAATCTATTTTATACCTTGTATGCATGGAAGAATGAAGAGAGCCTCTCTATTTATAGAGGTCTCTTACTTGATGGAAAGCAAAGTTTGGATTCCACAAGTTAAGTTTTAATTGGCTCTTAATTACCATTTTATTAACCTTTTAAAATTATTTGATTGGTTAATAAAATAAATAAATTAAAGTCTAATTTAATTTCATTAATCAATTAATTAAAATTTCAGTATTCATTTTCATTTTTTTTAAAGGAATTTCCTTCCATCTTTAGGCATAAGCACATTGACTTCTTAATAAAAAAGAATGGAAAATTTTCATTATTGTATTGGAAAATAAGGGAGTCATTGGTAGGATTTCAAAAAAAAAAAAAATAAATAAATAAAAAGGAGTCATTGCTAGAATAGCAAGTAACTCTTCTTTATTGTGAGAAATTCTTAGATAGACTGAATTTACCACGTAATTTATAAACTAAATCAATAAAAATATGATACGTTAATTAATGATGCCAAATCACCATATACTAATCCAATAGAAATAAACAATATCAATTAATAATGCTATAATCTATGGGTGATTTAGCATCATTAATTAACATATCATATTTCTATTAGTTTAGTTTATAAATAATGTGATAGACTCAGTCTACCTAAGAATTTCTCATTTCTTGTAAAAGTCTTGAATCTTTATAACTGGACTTAGATTTGCCTTTTAAGGTACTATGCTTTCTAAAGTCTTGTAAGCCGTGCTTTGCTATTCTAGAGGTAAATTCGAAACTCTTTTTTTTTTTTTTTTTTAATTTGCAATAAAACCTTGCAACTTGCTAACCTAAGAGAGGGAAGCTTGTGTCATTAATGTGAACTACACCCTTTTAAAAGGACTTGTCTTTCAGTTTTTTTTTTTTTTTAAAGGTCTTTCTACTTGATTACCTTATCAATTTTGAAGCTTGAATTCTACCACTTTAAACTTGAAAGCTCGCGAACTACCTTTTAAAATTTTTAGATCTACCACTTCATCTTTGGAATCTACCACTTCATCTAGTGAATTTACCACTTCAAAATTTGAGACTCTACTACTTCGAGATTTGGGGAGCCTTGTTTAGCTTTATAGGGAGCACTGCTTCAAGTCCTTGTTGATTTGCTTTGACAATAATTTGTTGCTGATGAAGGTGACATTTTTGCTTTGGCTAGCTATATGACTGAAGCTAGTTACATCAGATGCATGGGTTGCAATTTAGTTTTTTTTTTTTTTTTTTTTTTTTTTTTTTTTTTTTTTAAGATTTGCTTTACTTGTTTGTATTTTGATGTACCATGCTTAGTATGGTTAACCTTTTTGCTTTTTGTACTTAAGTATGGCTTTGTTTATCTTTTGGTAGAAACCATACCTTTTAGCTTGTAAAGCTTGTAAAAGCTGAACCAACCTTTGTATTTAAGCTTCATTTTTTCAAAGAATTAAGCAAGCATTTTTTAGCTTCAATTCTCCATTACTTTGTCTAAAAACCAACAAGTGGTATTAGAGCTCTCATCTTTGAGGGTCTGTGAGTGTGAAAAAAAAGCCAACAAACCAACTGAAATGGCTTTTAGTTCTTTCACTACCTCATCTCCTCCAGTTTTTTTAGGAGAGAACTATGAGTTATGGTCAGTCAAAATGAAGGCTTACCTTAGAGCTTTTGATCTTTGGAAAGTTGTGGAGAATCTCCAAACTCCAAATCCCTTACCTAAAAACCCAACCTTAGGCCAATTCAAACAACACAATGATGAGGTTGCAAAACCATTCAAAGCTCTAGCCATTATACATTCTATTGTATCAAACTTAATTTTTACCAGAATTATGGCATGTGACATAGCCAAAGACGCCTGGGACAAACTCTAATCTGAGTTCCAAGATAGTGAAAAAAACTAAGCAAATGCATATTCTCAATCTAAGAAGAGAATTTGAAATGATTAGGATGAAAGAAGCTGATACAGTAAAGGGCTACACTGATAAAGTCCAAAGAGTAGTAAATCAAATTAGGCTTATAGGGGAACCAATGGAGGAAAAAAGAATTAATGAGAAAGTGCTTGTTAGCCTTCTTGAAAAGTTTGAATTGAAAATTTCCTCATTTGAGGATTCTAAATATCTTTCCAAGCTAACTTTATCAGAGTTAGTTAATGCTTTGCAAGTAGTTGAGCAAAAAAGAAATCTCAGGATAAAAGAGAACACAGAAGGTGCCTTATCTGCATTCCACAAATCAAAGCCGCAAGTAGAAGCAGACAAGAAAGGAAAAGAAAAAGAAGGATGAGGAAAAAGCAACAAAAAGAAGGGCAGATTTCCACTCTGTCCAAACTGCAAAAAGACCAATCATATAACAAGATATTGCTAGTTCAAGCCAAATGCTCAATGCAAAATTTGCAAGAAATTTGGTCACAAAGATAAAGGTTGTAGAAACAAAAATCAACAACAGCAAGCACAATCAATAGAAGCACAAACTAAAGAAGTACAGCAGCAGGAGGAGAGATTATTTGTAGCCCCTTGCTATACGGCAAGCATCAATGAGGATGCTTAGCTTATTGACAGTGGTTGTACAAACCACATGACTCCTAATGAAAGTCTATTTGCAATGCTTGATAGAAGCTACAAATCCCAAGTGAAAATAAGTAATGGAGAATATCTTGAAGTTACAGGAATTGGAAGAGTAGCAGTCAAAACTTCAGCAGTGAAAAGTATCTAGATAAAGTATTATTAGTGCCAGATTTAAGCCAAAACTTGCTAAGCGTTGGCCAATTAATTGAAAGGAGGCATGTTCTACACTTTGAACATAGCAAATGTATTATTTATGATCCAAAAGGAAGTTTACTACTTACTGTCAATATGATAGATAAAAGCGTCTTTGTGGAATGGAAAAGCAAAAGTGAAAAAGCTTTTATTTCAAAGGAGGATGCAACTAGTCTTTGGCATAAAAGACTAGGTCACTTCAATTTCATTTGCTTGAAGCAGATGAGTTACAAGTAGATGACTAAAGATTTTCTAAAAATGTCAGGGGTTGACTCAGTTTGCAGCATTTGTCAACAAATGAAGCAATCCAGACTTCCTTTTGTAGCAGGAAAGACTTCCTTTTGTAGTAGGAAAGGCATGGAGATCATCTTAGCCTTTGTAACTTGTCCACTCAGACATTTATGGACCAATGAGCTGACCTTCTATCAATGGCAGCAAGTATTTTTTGTTATTCATTGATGATTATAATAGGATGTGTTAAGTTTACTTTCTGAAACTCAAATCAGAAGTAGCTCAAATATTTAGTGAATTCAAGGCCTTGGAGGAAAATGAGGCAAATTGCTGTATTAAAATGATAAGAACAGACAATGGGACTGAGTACACATCAAACAGCTTTAAGAACCATTGCAAGATGGCTGGAATCAAGCACTAACTCACTATACCCTATACTCCACAACAAAATGCGGTATGTGAAAGAAAAAATAGAACTGTACTTAGTATGGCTAATGTTTATGAGAAAGAAGTGCCAAAAATTTTTTAGGCAGAGGCTATTAATATAGCAATCTACTTGCTCAATAGGCTACCAACTAAAGCCTTAAAAAATCATACTCCTTTTGAGGCATGGTGTAGGTCAAAACCTACTATCAATCATCTAAAAATATTTGGAAGTGTATGCTATTTCCATATTCCTAAAATCAAAAGAAGAAAACTGGATCAAAGAGCTGAGGCAGAAGTCTTCATTGGCTATAGCACTTTAGTAAAAGGTTATAGAATTTATAACCTAAGGCAAAAGAAAGTGATTATGGACAGAGATCTAAAGTTTGATGAGAAGGCAAAATGGAATTGGAGAAGGCTAGAAGTGGAGGTTGTTGACAAGCAATTCCACATGGTGATGACCTAAGAACAAGATGCAATCACTAATGAAGAAAACAATCAAAATGATAAACAAGATGATGATCAACTTGGTGAGCATACTATTAGAGGAACCAAAACTCTAGCAGAAATCCACAGCAGATGCAATGTTGCTTCATAAGAACGAACTTCCTATGAAGAACCAACAAAGATGAATGAACAAAGAATAGCAATGAAGGAGGAGCTTAACATGATCAATAAAAATCAAACATGGGAGTTGGTTGAGAGGCCTACAGATAGGAAAGTGATTGGAGTGAAATGGGTTTATCGAATCAAGTTTAATGTAGATGGGTCCATAAATAAATTCAAAGCAAGACTAGTTGTAAAGGGTTATTCTCAACAATATGGCATTGATCACTATGAGACCTATACTTCAATAACCAGATTTGATGCTATTAGGTTGTTAATTGCTTTTGCAACTCAAAAAGGATGGATTATCCATCAACTTGATGTCAAGTCTACATTCTTAAATGGTGTTTTGCAAGAAGAAATTTTTGTTGAGCAGCCTCCAGGTTATGAAGTCAAAGGAAAAGAGAACCATGTGTATCTACTAAAAAAGGCTCTATATGGGTTAAAACAAGCCCCTAGGTCCTAGTACAACAGGATAAATGACCATCTCCAATAAATGAGATTCAACAAAAGCTCAAGTGAACCCACTCTATATGTGAAGAAAATTGAATTTAATTTAATAGTGATTTCACTTTATGTGGATGACGTATTAGTGATAGGAAGCAACATTACTCTCATAGAGAAATTCAAAAATGAAATGAAAAAGGTCTTTGAAATGACAGACCTTGGAAAAATGTCTTTCTTCCTTAGTATGCAGGTGGATCAAAAGGAAAATGGAATTTTTATATTCCAAGAAATATGCAAATGAAATTCTCAATAAATTTTGCATGGAGAATTCAAAACTAGCAAGTACTCCCCTAGTTCAAGGAGAAAATTTTTACAAAGAGGATGGAAGTGGAAAAATTCAAGAAGGGGTTTATAGGAGTCTCATTGGCTGCTTACTCTACTTATTAGCTACCAAACCTGATCTCATGTATTCTACTAGTCTGCTATCCAGGTTTATGTAAGACCCTTCACAAAATCATTTCCAAGTAGCAAAAAGAATACTGAGGTACATCTAAGGTACAACAAATTTTGGTATCTGGTATGAGAAAGGGAAAGAAGTGGAATTGATTGGATATACTAATAGTGATTGGGGAGGTTCTATCAATGATCTAAAGAGCACTTCAAGTCAAGTGTTCTTTATTGGTTTAGAAGCCATCATATGGAATTTAAAGAAGTAAGAAATTATTACTCAATCAACTGCAGAAGCTGAATATATTGTAGCGGCTTCTACAGTAAATCAAGTTGTCTCGAATAGAAAATTGCTTTGCAATCTTCATCATGAACTAGAAAATGCAACAACCATCTTCTGTGATAATAAATCTTTAGTTGCTATGGCTAAAAATCTGGTTTTTCATGGCAGGGCCAAGCACATCAAAATTAAGTATAATTATCTTAGAGAAGCAGAATTCAAAGGTGAGATAAAATTGATTCATTACAATTCTGATGTGTAATTGACTGATATTATGACTAAAGTCTTACCTAAAGCCAAGTTTGAAACATTAAGGAAAAACCTTGGTGTTTCCAACAAAAGTATTAAGGGGGAGTGATGAAGGTGACACTTTTGCTATGACTAGCTGTATGACTGAATCTAGCTGCATCAGATGCATAAGATGCAATTTATTTTTTGTAGATTTGCTTTACTTGTTTGTATTTTGATGTACCATGCTTAGTATGGTTAACCTTTTTGCTTTTTGTACTTAAGTATGGTTTAGTTTATCTTTTGGCAAAGACCATACTTTTTAGCTTATAAAGCTTGTAAAAGTTGAACCAACTTTTGCATTTAAGTTTCATCTTTCCAATGAATTAAGCAAGCATTTTTTAGCTTTAATTCTCTATTACTTTGTCTAAAAACCAATAGCTGCTGAATTTGTGACATTTTAACAAAATTCTTATAAGCACTTGAGGTAGTTTTTTCCTTTAATTTCGTTGACTTCTTTGATAGATTTGTTTACCAATTTGGTTTCCTTTGGACTATAAGGTTCCATCTTATTCAGATAGATGCCCCCAATCAAATGAGAATTAGCAACTTATGGTGAAGAATGTGAATATTGAATTTGCTTCTACTCTAAAAGTTGACTTGAGGAAGGAATGAATTGTAACTTCACTTCAAATGACCCAAACTTCATAGTTGCCATTGAAATTTTTGAACATATGACTGTAGTTGAATTGAAAGACATGATTTCTTCATCGAAGACAACATTTTCTTTTGTATGCAACTTTATAATTTTGTCTTTCAGAGTAAAATGCTTTTCTACCAGATGACTAAACAACTAATAGTACTTGCAGGAATTTGGATTATTTACACAATTAGTTTTTTGGGTCATTTTATCTTGGCACCTTAATAAGACTTGCTTTGAGAAGATTTTCCAACATCACTTGCACATCAAATTTAAGAAAGGGATGTTGCTTGTTTTTCTTTACTTTCAAAGAAGATCCTTTCTCTTTGATTTCTTTTTTAGAAGAATAAGACTTGAGTTTTGATTTCTTTTAAATTTTTGTGGGTTTGATTTGTGCAGTGCTACATAGATTGTTCATTGTCAGATTTAACAAGACTTTTGCCTTCTTTACATCTTGATTTTATATGCCAAGCTTTAGTTCTTAAATAAGTAAATAATCTTCTTCAGCATAAGTGAGACTTATCTCTATGTCTTAGGCTTATGTTGCTAACTCATCAAAAGTTTTTGGTTTAATTCCTTGAAGAATATAGCAAAGGCCTCAGTTGATGCCCTGAATGCATATTTCATTAGCCAAGATTTTAGAAAGTTGGTCCTTGAAATTGAGACTTATGCTATGTTTGGTTAAAGGGAAAAGTGAGAGCATGGATAAAATTGAAAGGAAAGGAGAGGGAGAAAATATTACTTCCTTTGTTTGCTTGAAGGGATAATTGATGAAGGATGGATGAATCCCACTTTATCTATCCTTCCATAGGTCCCACAGCAAAATTAATCCTTCCAAATTAGAAGGATTGAATGGGATTCAGCAAAAATTATTTAAATTACTTTTTTGCCCTTTTAATTTTTTAAGAATAATTATTTTTCATTGGTTTAAATGTCAATCCAATAAAAGTGTATTTCCCTCTTCAATTTACAACCAAAAAATATAAAGGATGTCAGATAATTCATCCTTTCCATCTTCTTTCCTTAATTTTTCTCATCATTCATCCTTCCACTTATCTATCCTCCTAACCAAACATAGCCTTAAAATTTCTTCACTTATGGATGTAATCAATGATAAACTCATCTTCTTGTTGATGAAAATTGGTGTGTTCAATCAACTGACTATGCGATAAGTGCTGTAAAAATGACTCAAGAATGCTTCCTCCAATTGATTCCAATTATCAATTGAACTATATTCTAAATCCTATTACCACTTGAAGGCATCACCTTTTAATTAAAGAACAAATTGTTTGACTATGAGATCTCCATTTGCGCTTATAGGGTTGCAAGTTTCAATAAAGTGATCTACATGTTGCCTTGGATTGCCTTTGCCATCAAATTGGTGAAATTTTGGTGGTTGATAATTTTGAGGCATTTTGACAAGCTCAATCCTCTTAGTGTATGGTTTGGCATAACTGTAAGATGGTTAAGTCTATCAAAGTCAGTAATGCAATAGTGCTAATAGTTAACTGGTTTAGTTAACATTAATTAATTACCGAGTTAGTTTTAGTTATTTTTGTTTTTTTTTCAACAGTTAGTCAATTTGTTACAACAACTTATGCTGAGCTGTCTTTCTTTTTTGTATGTAAGGTTTCTCTATAACTTTTCTCAATATAGAATTCATTAATCAATTTAATCTTTAATTCATAATATGGTATCAGAGCTCAGGCTTTCTACCTAGAATTTTTCTCTATAATTTTTTCTCTCTCGGTAGTTACAAAATCATCATCATGTCCTCATCTTCTATGATAATTTTTTTTTCTCTTCTTCATCAAATCAAGTTTTTTTTTTTTTTTTTTTTATCAAATTCTTCAATGGCGTCTTCATCAAATCCCTTAGAAGATCCTTCGTCACCTTATTTTCTACATCATTTTGAGAATCACAGCTATGTGATTGTTACTCCAGAGCTTACCTTAGCCAATTTTGCTTCATGGAAGAGGTCTTTTCTCCTGGCTGTGTCAATTCACAATAAACAAGGTTTGTTAGATGGATTGGTAAAGAAACTAGAGCTCAATAATAGTTTATACCGTCTATGGATCAGATGCAATAATTTGATTGTTACATGGTTGCTGAGGTCAATTTCACCATCGATAACTTTTGCAGTCTTCTACATTGATGAGGTAAGCAAGATTTAGGAAAACCTTGATCAAAGGTTCTCTCAACCTAATGATTCTAGAATCTATCACTTATAACACCTTTTGTGTTCTGTTACACAAGGTACTAAGTCTGTTGATGCTTATTTTACTGAGCTTAATGGCATTTAGGAAGAGTTGAGGAGTTTCAGACCTTTACCTCATTGTTCTTATAGAGAATTTAGAAATACATGTTTTCAGAAGTTCATCAATGATGCACAAAAGGACTATGTTTTCAAGTTCTTAAATGCATTGAATGAAACATATCAAGGGATTCGATCTTAGATCATTATTATAAAACCTTTTCCCAATTTGGATCAAGTCTACAATATGGTCCTTCGTGAAGAAACTCAGAGAAATCTTCTTTTACAACTATTGAGTATCACTGATGTAGTAGCCATGGTTGTGAAGACAGGCAACAAATCTCATTTAGTTTGTTCTCATCGTGGTAAACCTGCACATTTAAATTAAAATTTCTTTTGCATAGTTGGTTTTCTGGTAGATTTTAAGTTCAGTAGACCCAGGAACTTCAACCAAAGTGTTTATCCTAGTCCTCAAGTTTCTAATCAAGGGAATTATAATCCTAGACCAGTTACAGCTCATCAAGTTTCTTTTTCTTCACCACTGTCAAAACCAAATACACTTGAATCATTTTCATCACTTAATGTTTCCAAGGATCAAGTGGATAAACTTTTAACACTCTTGAATTATCAGACCAAACCTAGTAGTTCTAATATGAATCATCTACCTCCCAAATCTAATCACATCACCAATTTTGCAGGTACTAAATTTTCTATTTTTTTCTTCTATTAATTCAATGAAATTTAATAATCTTTTAGAAACCAAATATGACTCTTCACCTTAGATTATCAACACAAGGGCCATAGATCATATCATATGCTCTTTAGAATTTTTTCATTCTTGTTTTCCTGTCCATAATTTTTCATTTCAGTTAACTAATGGCATGAAATCTAAAGTCAGTCATATTGGTATAGTAATCTTGAACACATATATCACTTTTTACAATGTTCTCTTTGCACCTTCTTTTACTTTTAATCTCATTTCTGTCAGTAAATTGCTTCTAACCCTGTGATTTGCCTCATTCTTATTATCACTACTTTATCCGGGTCCACTCATCATGGATAACGATTGGACTAGCTAAAATGGCAGATGGATTGTTCTACCTTGATCATAATTTTCAGTCACACACTTTTGAGAATAAGGTTTGCCATTCTACATCTAGTTGTTTTGTGTCTTTTGATGTATGGCATTATAGACTAGGCCACATTCCTATTCAAAAAATTTCTTCTTTCATTGCTAATGTACATAATAAAGATCAATTCATTTGTGTTACTTGTCCTAAAGCAAAATTAAAAAGAAATCCTTTTACTGTCAGTACTAGTGAATCTCATACTTTGTTTGATCTTGTACACATGGACATTTAGGGTCCATATTCTCAAGAAGATTTGTATGAGAGTCATTACTTCTTGACCATTGTAGATGATTTTTCAAAATGTATATGGATTTTTTTACTAAAACACAAGTCAAAAGTTTCATTTTTAATTTCAAAGTTCCATCAATATGTTCTCACTCAGTTTTAAGCATCCATTAAAACAATAAGGACTGATAATGGTATGGAGTTTTCTCTCACTTCAATTTTCAATTCCACTAGCATGATTCACCAAACCTCTTGTCCATACACTCCACAGCAAAATGAAGTTGTAGAGAGGAGGCATCAAACCATACCTAATATTGTCAGATCATTACTCTTTCATACTTCTCTCCTAATTAGATTTTAGGGCAATGCTATTCTTACTGCAGCTCATCTTATAAATAGAACCCTAATGCCAATTTTAGGCAATAAATTCCTTATGAGATACTTTTCAAAACCAAACCTAATCACAGTATTTTGAGATCTTTTAGATGCCTGGCCTTTACTATCAATTTGAATGCTGACAAAAAGAATTTTGATCCAAGATCCAAACAATGTATTTTTCTTGGTTAGCCTCCTAATGTTAAGGAGTACAAACTTTATGACTTGGACACACATAGTGTTATCATTTCTAGGGATGTCACTTTTCATGAAACTTCATTTCCATTTAGTTCTACATTTTCCCAAAATTCATCTTCTATGTCTTCTTCTTTTCCTATTACTAATTATTTAAATCTTGTTTTTCCTACTTTTCCATCTGAATTGTAAGTTTATGATGCATATATTACACATTCTAATTTCTCTCATGATCCTCATGGTGTCATTGAATTCAATTCTCATACTACTGAGTTCACAAAGTCTACTCATCCTTATCATATTCATAATATTGATACTTCTGTAGATAATTATTTACCTATTACCAATTAGCCTAATCAACCTAATCAGTCTATTATTACCTAATCAACCTAATTAGTCTATTACTACCTAACGTGTTACTAGAAAAAGTACCAAAATACACAAACCACCCTTATACCTTTAAGACTATCATACTCACCTTCACAATACACCTCCATCTTCTACTAATCATTATTCTCTTATTACACTTCATCCCATCCAATAGTATCTATCCTATTCTCATATTTATCCAACTCATAAGAACTTTGTTTTTTCCATTACATCTAATTTTGAACCAACCACCAATGCCTAAGCCAGTCAATTTTCCCATTAGCAAGAAGCTATGAAACTTGAATTAAATGCTTTGGAAGAAAACAATACTTGGTCTATGATGCCTTTACCACTAAACAAGATTGCTATAAGTTGTAAGTTGGTTTACAAGATCAAGTTCAATTTAGATAGTACCATTGAAAGGTATAAAGCAAGGATGGTGGCTAAGGGTTATAACCAAAGGGAGGGCTTTGATTATCAAGAGACTTTCAGCCCTATTATAAAACATACCACAGTCAGGTTATTTTTGACTTTAACAGCAATGAAAGGTTGGTTTTTACCTCAGCTAGATGTCAATAATGCTTTTCTTAATGGGGATTTGCTTGAAGATGTCTATATGGATTTGCCTTTTGGTTACCATCTTCAGGGGGAGATGGCAAGTGAATCTGGTAACAAACAAGGTAGAAAACTTGTGTGCAAGTTACAAAAATCATTGTATTGGCTAAAATAAGCGTAAAGACAATGGAATGCTAAGTTTACATACTGCCTAGTTCAACTTGGTTTCCATCAATCAGATTCTGATTATTCTCTCTTTACAAAGAACATAGGTTCAAACTTCATGGCCTTATTAGTTTATGTAGATGATATATTGATTGCAAATAACAATAGGTCCTTAATTGAAGAATTGAAAAGATCATTAAATTATCATTTCAAATTAAAGGACCTTGGTGATTTAAAGTATTTCTTTGGCATTGAAATTGCAAGATCAAAATAAGGGATATCTATTTGTCAAAGGAAGTATGCCCTATAACTATTACAAGAGCATGGTCATTTGGGTTCTAAGCCTAGTCAAAATCCAATGGAAGTGAACCACAAATTGACACATATAGACCATGATCTCTTGGAAGATGCTACAATATACAGACAATTAGTTGGTAAATTAATGTATTTAACTCTAAGTAAGCTAGACATAAGCTATGATGTGCATATCCTTACACAATTCATGGATAAGCTAGCTGATGTGCATATGTAAGCTACTTATAAAGTTTTGAAATATATCAAGGGCTCTCTTAGACAAGGAATATTATTGTCAACATCATCTAATTTGCAGTTAGTGGCTTATTCAGATAGCGATTGGGGTGGCTGTAATGAAATAAGAAGATCAACTACAAGCTTCTGCATTTTCTTGGGAAATTCTTTGATTAGTTAGAAGTCTAAGAAACAAACAACAATTTCTAGAAGCTTTGCTAAGGCAGAGTATAGACCTCTGGCTCCAACTATATGTGAAATCATTTGGTTACAGTATTTGTTGCATGATTTTAGGGTTAAGCATGACAAATCAGTGGTACTGCATTGTGATAATATGTCTGCTTAGCACATTGCAAAGAACCTAGTTTTTCATGAGAAAACCAAGCACATAGAGCTTGATTATCATTTTATTAGAGAGAAAGTGCAATTTGGAGTCATTAAACTTGAATATTTGAAGACAAATGAGCAGCTAGCAGATGTGTTTACTAAAGCATTAGGTCCAACTCATTTTAGAAAGCTAATTGTCAAGATGAACATAGATAATATGTATGCACATCTTGAGGGAGAGTATAAAATTCAGCAATGCAATAATGCTAATAGTTAACTGGTTTAGTTAACATTAATTCATTATGTAGTTAGTTTTAGTTATTTTTGTTTTTTTTTTTTATCACTAGTTAGTCAGTTTGTTTCAATAGCTTATGCTCAGCTGTCTTTCTTCTTTGTATATAAGGTTTCTCTGTAACTTTTCTCAATATAGAATTGATTAATCAATTTAATCTTCAATTCACACTTTATTATGATCTTTCAATGCTTCTCTAATGATCTTCTTTAGCTTATTAGTAGAGATCGAGCCATCAATTGCAAGTTAGATGAAGCAATATCTTGTCGAGTTTGAGGTTGAACAACAATTTGTCGTAGTAGAGTTAAAGTAGCAATTTGAGTACCTTCAATCTTGTTCATGAGGTAAGCTATTTTTTCATCCAATAACCCTTTCATGAAATTCACTAAGCTTTCACATTAGTTGGTCATATTTGCAACTTGTTCTTCAACTGATGTTATGCTTGTCATTATGACTGCTACAACATCAACTTCATCATCACTAGTGAAGAATCAGCATACTTCGTCGACTATTATTACTAGTGAAGAATCACT
Organism: Reutealis trisperma; assembly: GCA_947687605.1. NCBI lineage: Eukaryota > Viridiplantae > Streptophyta > Magnoliopsida > Malpighiales > Euphorbiaceae > Reutealis > Reutealis trisperma. The sequence continues at coordinate 158,085 of CANTUT010000250.1, read as the reverse complement.
ATTATTATTATTACTAGTAAATTTTAAGTACTTAATTCACTATCTTGCTTTGTTGATTGCAATTTAAAGTTTATATTATTTGATGATTGCAAAGAATTAGCATACTTCGTCGACTCTTTAGTAACATTTTAATTTGTTTTGCCCCCCAGAGTTGACGAAGATGCTTTCAATAGCTTAACAGAAGTGACTATTCTCATATATGTTTTGGTGAACTTACTTGAATAGTGTTATTTTGAATGGACATCATGATTTCGATGAAGAACTTGGAAAGTTGTTTCCACTCTTTTGTTGACTTAGTGTAGATTACGTTCTTGGAAGCCATGATTTGATCATGGTTTTGTTGAAAGGTTGCTTAAAGATTTCAAAAGCGAAGAGATGGGGTAAATAGCCCTTTTAGTAATTACTAGATTTTTTCTAACGTTCTTTGCAAGTTGATCTATATTACTACTCGTTAGAATTTGTTAAAAATATAGATACTTATTCTAAACTTTTACTTTTTCCTTATTAAAGATTTAATGACTAGTTTTTTGTTATTTAAGTATAAAATTATATACTTTTATATTAAGTAAAATTTTCAACTAAAATGATATAAAATTTCTCAAATAAATACCATGAGGCCAAAATCATATTAGTCTACTTTTAAGATTATCATAGAGAAATATTTATGTAACTTAATTATTAAATTCACTTTACTCGTTAAATCCAAGTTAAGTTAAATTTTCACGTGAAAACCTAAAAATTCAACGAAAATATAATTATACAGAATAAATATTATTTAAGTTGTATAATCGTGCATGTTTAATACAATTAGAATGATAACACAAAATAATTATGGATTATATATAAATATATGAATATACTTTAAAAAGCAATAATACACAATATTGAAAGAAGATGATTCAAGCATATCTAAATAAATCATTTCTTATAATTTTGATATTCTTATATTAAATAATATATTAGTGAAAAAAAAAGTAAATGAATTGATAGGTACGTTTTATTATAATTTTGTAATTTATTTTATTATTGTTATGTTGCCTAGTTATTAATTATATATTGATTTTCATGTTAATACTTGGTACATCCATTATTTTCTCATAATTTCAATATTGATTGTATGTTTTTATTAATTTTAATAAACTTGGTCTCTTTGACATATTATAAATTAATTTTTATTCCTTCAGAAAATCAATAATAATCTTTTCAGTATTTATATGCACCATTGTTATCGGACTGGTGACCAAACCGGACAGGTCACTGGTTCATGGTTCAACTGGTCGGACTAATTGGATAAAATTTCTTCATTTTTCATTTTTTTATTTTTTGTTCATTTTATAAAAGATTTTCATTAATACAAGTCTGACCGATTAAAAATTAGTGAAATGACGATTTAACCGAAACTTCAATGAACTGAAACGGACTGGCCGCCGATTTTCAGTTGAATAGGTTAAAACTGATTAGTCCAATTCTATTTTTATAACATTAATATACACAAATTCTACATCATCAACGATACACTTATTATCCCTCTTTGAATCCACCTTGATACTAAGTTAAGATTTTCACTATGATATTGTCTCATTATTAATAACTAATAATTGGATTATTACCTCTCTTGTAGATTGCTTTCCATGTATTTTTTCGATGAAAGATACTAATGTGCAAAAATTGTTAATATTAAATAAAAAAAGAAAATTACAATTTTTAAAAAATAAAAATTATTAAAATTTAAAAATAACAAATAAGTTATAACAAATAAATTATATTTACTTGCATAAAAGTAAAAGAAAATTAATTGTATTAAAAAATTTATAATATTTTAGATGATACTCTGGTTAATACTCACAAATAAAGTAAAAGTAAATATTTACAAATAAAATAAAAAATTTTATTTTTCATAATCTTTTGTAAAAATAATTAAATACATAGTCTTTTCAATGATCATGAAAGTTAGTTATTAATATAAACTAATTTTTTTAAGAACCACAAATAAAATTGGACATTTTAATTTTTTTAAATAAAAGTTAGTAAAATAAATATGGAAAAGGATAAGATAGTAATCTTTTAAAAATAAAATATATGTAAAACATTGAAAATTTTAATTTAATATATTATTTAATGTTTTACTTTAATTCATCGATTTTTAATCTTTAATCGAATTTCAAATTTTATCACTAGTTAATATGATGAAATTAATAAATATTATATTTTAATTATTATATGCTTATAAAAATAAATCTTTTATTTACAATTTATTAATAAAAATTTATATAAAATGAAAGAATATAATTGAATAAAAGTATTTTTAAAAGTGTAAAAGGTAAGTAAAGAGTATTAAATATGAAGATAATATATGATGATGAAATTTATTAATAATTTTTGCTTTGACTCCAACATTTTCTGCTCTGTCAACAACGTTATTCTAAATAATGAGAAAGACATTATTATATTATATGATAACTAATTTACATATACATAGAAAGAAATAAATTAATTATAATAAATGAGAAACAATTGATATTATATAAAAAAAAAATTCAATTAAAGTAAACAAAATGTTAACGTTGCCAATATATAAAAATTTAAAGATTAAATTACTATTATCTTAACAAATCGCCCCAATAATATCACTACCCAATACATACTTATTCCTATTACAATAAGTTTAAAATATTTAATGAGTATTTCAAAAATCATAGCTTTCCATTTTAGGTGGCAAAATTAGGGGGCTTTCTCTCTTATTGATTCAATTTTATCACATCTAATATATATATATATATATATATATATATATATATATATATATATATATATATATATATATATATATATATATATATATATATTAGGCAGCATATAAATTTTTTTATTAACTTATTTATTATTATATAAGTATTTAAGTTATTAATTACTTAAAAACATTTAATTGTATTAATATGATTTGTAACCTAAATGAAATTATATTAGTTATTATAATTTTAAATTTGCATTCTATTGGTCCACATGGTAAGAATGAATCAATTAATGATACTAATATTTACTAATAATTAATCTTTATTATTGTAATACCTTGAATTTTCAATTATTTTTCTAAAATCTTATTTTTGTACGGAAATGTCTTATTTTATTATTTTATTTATTTAAGCAAATATTAAAATTATATTTTATTAAATTATATATATTCATACTATTTGAATATGTATTATTAATGGTAACTTTATTTATATATTAAATATTAGATATATATATATATATATATATAATTGAAGAAGTATTATATATTTAGTTATGAAAATATTATAATGGTTATTTGGAGAAATTATATTTTGATATCAGAAATTAATATTATGTTTGAATAATCTAAATTATATTGTTAATTATATAAATTACCGGAAGTTTGAGATTTCGTTATAATTACTATTATTATGAATAAGTTTTGTTAATTAAGTTATTATTATGTAAATTATGGTTTATTATTATTATTATTATTATTATTATTATTATTATTATTATTATTATTATTATTATTATTATTATTATTATTATCATTGTTTTATATACATATATATATGTGTGTGTTTATGTTGCAAATTAAAAGAAGAAGAAATGGGGCATTTGATTGGTTGTGGAAGGAAAAACGAGACAGGATTTGGAAAGAACAGAACGGGAAGGAGAAAGAAAGAAGAAAGAGAGAGAGAGAGAGAGAGAGAGAGAGAGAGAGAGTCGGTGTGCCGGGGAGCCGACCTCTGACCAGCGATGGGTTGCACCACCATCTCTAAGCGGCAGCTGTTGTGATGTAAAATGGTATGGATTTAGTGTTGTTTCAAGTGCATTTTAGTTGCTTTTTAGGTATATGTTTAGTATATTATAATGCATTTTGTGTTTTATTCTCTTAATATTTATTCTACTAATATTTTCTCAAGATATCTTCTTAACCTGATGGTTTTGAGAGTATTTTATAAGTTTTAGTAGGTTATGGGAGGTATTGGAGGTTCCTAAAAGAGTCAAATATAAAAAGACATCAAATTTTAGAATTCGCTGGTGCCGAGTCATCACCAAGTGTGCTGACTCGGCACTAATGGCTGCTGTGTCGAGTTGTTGAGTGGAGGATGAGTTGGTGTCGAGTCAGCACACACCAAAAGACAGGACTATTCACAAATAGTCTGCAATTTTTCGGTCATAACTTCCTCTACACAACTCGGATTGAAACAATTCAAGAGGCTATGGAAAGCTAATAAAAAGGCCTACAACTTTTATGAAGACCTCAAGTCTAATTTTGCCATATGGATTGTACAAAATGCCCTTGAAGTTTTTGAAGTAGTTATTAGGTGACCTTTCATGAAGTGTTGCATTTCTTTATGAAATGTTATGACTTTTGACTGTTCAAAGTCTTTAAATAGTTGAAGTTTCTTCTATAAGAGACATCTAGAAAATCATAATACAAGTAGAGAGTATTGTATTAAGAAGAAAAAGAGAGATCTTACAACTTTCAAGTATAGCACTTTGGGAAACTATTCTTGTATCAAGGCTTCTAATCTTGAAAAGGGCTATTAAAAGATTTCTACAAATTTTCCTTACTTAATCTATTTTATTTCTTTGATGATTGAATGTTTAATTTTCTTTTTATAAGATATCTAACAAAGCATCAAGGCTGAAATACTTGTAGTTAGAATTGCAATGCAAATTTAGTCTATGAACTTCATTTTGATATTTTATTAATGAATGATTGATTTGGCTTCAATTAAGTTCTTAATAGTTGTTATATATGCTTGATCACCATATGTAATATGTTAGTTAAGAATTTGCAATGAGAATTGGAATTCTTAATGGAAAAGTAATTGATGTCACTTAAGTTAAAAGATTAATTAGAATCTACTTCAAAAGGGATAAAAATAATTAACATTGAACTTTATGATTTTTGTTTACATTTACATTGACATGAGAATGTGTGTAAGTCTATTAAAAAATACCATTAATTGACTTAGAGATAAGCTTTTAAAGATTTCAGGTTAATTTTCCAATCAACTCATTCATAATCTTATTTTTATGTTAAAAGTTCATTGATTATATTTAAATTGTAATTCTAACCTGTTCTCTTTCTAGAAATTGTTTAATAACTTTGAATTATTTAGATATTAGTGATTTGTAGTTAAATTAGTAGTTAATTAGTTACTCAAACTCCAATTATTTTTTGCCTATTCATCTTATTATTTGTTCGGTTAATAATAAATTCATCATTTTTCCCAGTGTTCGACCCTTTGCTCATCCTATATTTAGTCATAAGGGCTAGGGTATAACAATTTGCCCACAGTAGCAGCCCACCTGCCGACGAGCATTTGGGTACTAGGAGCAGCGCGATCAATGACCGACGGCGGCAAACATGCAGAAGGAAGCTCCACCAGCGCCGAGACTTCAAATATAGATTTTGGCTGATTTTGGCAGCCAAATCGAGCAAGGCCGGTCCTGTTCAACTCCTGGTGACGAGGGCTTTCTTTTGGTACTTGCCATAGCTCTGATCAACCATCGAAAGCGGAGATCGGAGCTATTGAGGCTGAAGCTTCTGAGGCATTTTTCGGCGACTGGCGGGCGAGTGACGACGAGTGGATGTGTTTTTTGTAATCCTAGCATCGAGGTGAAATTACTGGTGTGAAGATCGCCCAGATCTGCCACCAGCAGTGACGGCGCATGGCCGGCCAATGACGCTTCGGCGGCGGCGTGTGGGAAATGTTTGGCAGCTCCATTTCTCATTCCGCTGTGACTCTCGACGTCCGTATGATCAAAGTTTGTGAGAGTAAACCCGAAACTCCTATATCTCAGTTGTTAATTGATTTATACTATGTTTAGCGGATTCTAGTTTGTAATTATTAAGTGATTATTGAAATGTATTGATAAGTATGAGTTGAGAGGACCTAGAAGGGTTGCTGAGATTATGTTGACTATTAAGATTGTTTTAGAAGTGTTATGTTTTCTGTTGAGTTGGGGGGCATTCAAGTTTAGGAGAGATTCGACAGAAATCTCGGTAAGAGTCTCAATGGTCTCTTAGTTGTCCAGTGTCGTTGTTTCTAGCATCTTCCTAGTTCCAAAGGCTGCACTTCCAAGGGAAGTTAGTCAGATGCGTCGTCAATTAGGTGAGTGATATTCCCTAATATATTATTCTGTTTTCATATGCATCTGCATTTACTGTATGTATTATATATATATATATATATATATATATATATATATATATATATATATATATATATATATATATATATATATATATATATATATATATATATATATATATATATATATATATATATATATATATATATATATATATGTATGTATGTATGTATGTATATTATGCACTATTATTGCATAGATGCATGTAACATTTGATTGTGAATGATGAATTGATATTCTATGCTATATTGTGATTGTAGTTGACGGATAGAGATCGGGAGGATACAGTATCACCTAGGATTATGAGTATGATTATGACTATGGTTATGATTGTGATTATGATGAGTTTGAGAAGATGAGTTATGACTGGTGGATACTGGCCGGGCCTGCTCATCGCCAGGGCTGCTATTAGTCAGGTCAGGGCTGTTTGGTACAGACTAATGATGGCGGGGCCCATTAGACATAAGAGACAGATTATTAGATTCAAAGAGCCAGGATAGGGGGATCGGCTCCCCATATTGAGTATTAGCGTGATACTGTGGACCGTATCTCATCCTTACTTAATAGTGTGATTTGTCTGTTTCGGTGACATGGTGCATAGCACGAACATTAGAAATCTGTATATAGGACACCGGTTTAATATATTAGTTAGTATCATTCATTGAGTCGGACGCTCATTCCTATTCAACTTGTTATTTTTCAGGTCGAGAAATGAGTTTAGGAAAGGATTGTTGTCAAGTAGAACTGTCAATTGCCCTTTGACAGTATGTTATATATAAGTACTGAGTTATGTATATAATATGTATAATTGTATCATAGTTATAAAACTCTGCAATGTTACATCTTTTACTTGTATATTGTTTAATATTCAGATGATTTGTATATTTCGAGTTGAGATATTATTTGTTAATCAAAATCCAATTGCCTATAGTCCTTTACAGTTTTGGTTTTTGTTGTCGAGTTTTCTGTCAGGCTTACTATGGGCACCGGTATTACGTGCTTTTTCCCCTGTTCTAGTGCCGATCACATGCCCTCGGATTTAGGGCGTGACAAAGATGGTATCAGAGTAGAGATCTTGTGACCTCTAGTATATTCAGTATTATGGGTCCTTGTTTCTGTAACATACGGAGTATAGAATTCCTAATTGTCTTCTTGAGTTTCTTTTGCTTCAATTTCAGCATTAACGCGGTGTTATAATAAGTCACTGGTATTAATTATATTACTATGTCTATTATATGTGTGCTATATGCTTGTGTATGATATGATGATTGAGATTAATATTCTCAGACTTGTGGTATTGATAAGTATTGATATTAGTTAGGTGATCGTGTTTGTTGCATGTTTGTATGATATAATGAATTTGATGATTTTTTTTCTCAGAGTTGTGATTATGGGAAAAAGGACAAATGTATGTGTGATATTAGTAGAAATTCTATAGTGGTGAAAGTCTTTGGATGAGTAGAATATGATCAGAGTGCAATGATTTGTGCTTTTATAAAGTGATAAGATGTTAAGACTATATGAATTGTGAATTTGAGGAGCCCCGAGAACACAATCTAGAAGGGTATAAAATAATTTAATTCAAAATTTTAAATGGTTTGATAAGGGATGTTTTAAATGAGTTTAAAGATGATAACTGATTTTAAAGTGTGATTTTAAATATAATTTTGGAAGTTTATTATTTTGGAACTCTATACTTGTGTCTAGTGTGTCTGTCTACATGCGTCAAGTCAGACATTATTCATACATCATATCCTTCATTAATCATTGTATTAAGGTTGCATATTGTGTATCATCCCTGGATACAGTACATTGAGTTCTAAAATAAAAATAAAAATGTTTTGATTCTTACAAATGATTTTAAATAGTTTTGAAAATTTAAACGATTTTGAATATACTTGAAATGGATTTAAGTCCTCAGGAATGATTAAAGGTTAGGTAATGATTTTTGATAGGCAAAGAATTTTATTAGATAATAAAGTGGAATTATTGTTTGGGAATACTCATCAAGTATATATGTTAAGTTGAGATCAAACTAGAATGACATAAATTGGTAAAGATACAAGAGTTGCGTGGAGATTTTATTGATTATCAGTGATATTAGTGAATTCATAGTTTTTATGTGGATAAATTGAAGGATTAGAAATATGAAATATAATAAGATGTTAATGGAAAGTCAGAAATGAGAAAATGTTAAGGGTTAAATGTATATGATTGCGAGACAATAGCTGTTTAAGTCATGATATTGAAATATTTTATAGAAAGAGAGTAAGTCTGAAATAATTGTGAAAAGGTGAGATATGTTTTAGATTTAGCAGAATTTCTTGATGACTTTGTTAATATAAGGATGTTGAAATGAGTTGTAGAATTACTGGTTTTGTATATCAATTAGTGTGTACACGTATATGCTAATTTTTAATTTGATAAGAGAAAAGTTTATACATATATTGGAGAAATTAGCTAGAGTATGAAAGATTGGGAAAAGAATTGTTACATTTGATATGTTTTAATTGATGAATGACCTGAATAAGGAAACTATTATTGGAGTTATTGTTTATAATAAAATATAATAGAAATTATATTTTTGCAAGATATTAAACATGAAAATATTTATTGAAGTTATAATAGATTAAGTAATAATTATTAGAAAGGAATTATGGAATATCAAAGAGTGTTATTAATTTAGAATTATCTGTTGGAGTTTCATCTAACAATTAGTATTGATAAAGATTTAAGGAAAAGATAAGTTTAAGAGTAGCATTGATTGAATGTGAAATCAAAGGTTATATTAGTTTTATTTACGATTAAATCAAGATTTAAGGATAAAGAATTATTAAGGATTTGTTGTAAGGTTTAGTTAGATAAGATAGTGATATTAGAATAAATTATATTGGAGATTTATTTATATGATTATAATATATTGTGAAGTAGATGTTCTGTTGAAATTGATATTTTAATTGTTGCTAGGGTAGTATGTCAGAGTACGCATTGGAAGCGTGGCGAAGAATTTTAATTGAAGTGTAGAGTGCTTGTTGGGTTTGAAAATTTGAGGACGAATTTTCTTAAGGGGGGAAGATTGTAATACCTTGAATTTTCAATTATTTTTCTAAAATCTTATTTTTGTACGGAAAGGTATTATTCTATTATTTTATTTATTTAAGCAAATATTGAAATTATATTTTATTAAATTATATATATTCATACTATTTGAATATGTATTATTAATGGTAACTTTATTTAAATAGTAAATATTAGATATGTATATATAATTGAAGAAGGATTATATATTTAGTTATGAAAATATTATAATGGTTATTTGGAGAATTTGTATTTTAATATTGGAAATTAATATTATGTTTGATTAATCTAAATTATATTGTTAATTATATAAATTACCGGAAATTTGAGATTTCATTATAATTACTATTATTATGAATAAGTTTTGTTAATTGAGTTATTATTATGTAAATTATTATTATTATTATTATTATTATTATTATTATTATTATTATTATTATTATTATTATTATTATTATTATTATTATTATTATTGTTTTATATACATATATATATGTGTTTATGTTGCAAATTAAAAGAAGAAGAAATGGGGCATTTGATTGGTTGTGGAAGGAAAAATGGGACAGGATTTGGAAAGAACAAAACGGGAAGGAGAAAGAAAGAAGAAAGAGAGAGAGAGAGAGAGTCAGTCGGTGTGCCTGGGAGCCGACCTCCAGCCGACAGTGGGTTGCATCGCCACCTCCAAGTGGCAGCCCACCTACCGACGAGCATCTGGGTACTAGAAGTAGCGATGATCAACCACCGACGGCTGCAGACGCGCAGAAAGAAGCTCCACTAGTGCCGAGACTTCAAATGTAGATTCTGGCTGATTCTGGCTGCCAAATCGAGCAAGGCTAGTCCCGTTCAACTCTTGGTGACGAGGGCTTCCTTTTGGTACCTGCCATGCCTCCGATCAGCCACCAGAAGCAGAGATCGAAGCTATGGAGGCCGAAGCTTCTGAGGCATTTTTCAGCGACTGGCAAGCGAGTGACAGCGAGTGGATGTGTTTTTCGTAATCCTGGCATTGAGCTGAACCTGCTGGTGTGAAGATCGCCTAGATCCGTCACTGGCAATGGCGGCGCATGGCCGACCGGTGACGCTCTGACGGCGGCACATGGGAGAGGTTTGGCAGCTCCATTTTTCATTTTGGTGCGACTCTCAACATCTGTATGATTGGAATTTGTAAGGGTAAACCCAAAACTCCTATATCTCAGTTGTTAATTGATTTATACAATGTTTAGTGGATTCTAGTTTGTAATTGTTAAGTGATTATTGAAATGTGTTTATGAGTATGAGTTGGGAGGACTTAGGAGGGGTCACTGAGATTGTGTTGACTGTTAAGATTGCTTTAAAAGTGTTATATTTTCTGTTGAGTTGGGGGGCATTTGAGTTTAGGAGAGATTCGGCCGAAATCTCGGCAAGCATCTCAATGGTCTCTTAGTTGTGTCTGGATATGTGAGTCATTCTTTTCTGATAATATCGTCTGTTGTCCAGTGTCATTGTTTCTGTCATCTTCCTGGTTCCAAAGGCTATACTTCTGAGGGAAGCCAGTTAGACGCGTCGTTAATTAGGTGAATGATACTCCCTAATACGTTATTCTATTTTTATACGCATCTGCATTTACTCTATATATATATATATATATATATATATATATATATATATATATATATATATATATATATATATATATATATATATATATATATATATATATGTATGTATGTATGTATGTATGTATGTATGTATGTATATATATATATATATATATATATATATATATATATATACATACATACATACATACATACATATATATATACATATACATACATACATACATACATACATACATACATATATATATACATATATATACATATACATATATATACATATACATATACATATACATATATATATATATATATATATATATATATATATATATATATATATATATATATATATATATATATATATATATATATATATATATATATATATATATATCACTACAAGAAAATCACGGTTTACTGACAAAATTTACCGACAGAAATAATTTTGTTAGTAAATTTATTAAATTACCGACAGAATACCGACGACACATGAAAATTTTCTTTTTTTTTTAATTACCAACAAACTACTGACGGTTTACTAACAATAAATTACCGACTATAAAATTTTGTTGCTAAATAAGGTGCAAAAAAATGGCGCAAAAAGTTAGCAACAATTTACCGACTAAAATTTTGGTCGGTAAATTTACCGACCAAAATTTTAGTCGGTAAATTAAAACGCAAAAATTTTCTTTAATTCAATTACAAAAATTTTCTAATTTACCGACTAAAATTTTAGTCGGTAAATTTACCGACCAATTTTTCAATCGGTAAATTAGAAAACAAAATATTTGTCGAAATTTTTTTGAAATTACCGACTAAAATTTTGGTCGGTAAATTTACCGACCAAAATTTTAGTCGGTAAATTAAAACGCAAAACTTTTCTTTAATTCAATTACAAAAGCTTTCTAATTTACCGACTAAAATTTTAGTCGGTAATTTACCGACCAATTTTTCAGTTGGTAAATTAGAAACCAAAATATTTGTCGAAAATTTTTTGAAATTACCGACTAAAATTTTGGTCGGTAAATTTACCGACTAAAATTTTAGTCGGTAAATTAAAACGCAAAACTTTTCTTTAATTCAATTACAAAAGCTTTCTAATTTACCGACTAAAATTTTAGTCGGTAATTTACCGACCAATTTTTCAGTCGGTAAATTAGAAACCAAAATATTTATCGAAAAAATTTTTGAAATTACCGACTGAAATTTTGGTCGGTAAATTTACCGACCAAAATTTTAGTCGGTAAATTAAAACGCAAAATTTTTTTTTAATTCAATTACAAAAGCTTTCTAATTTACCAACTAAAATTTTGGTCAGTAAATTTACCGACCAATTTTTCAGTCGGTAAATTAGAAAATAAAATATTTGTCGAAATTTTTTTTTTTAAATTACCGACTGAAATTTTGGTCGGTAAATTTACCGACCAAAATTTTAGTCGGTAAATTAAAACGCAAAACTTTCTTTAATTCAATTACAAAAACTTTCTAATTTACCGACCATATTATTCAGTCGGTAAATTGAAAAATAAAATATTTGTTAATTTACCAACAAAAAAATTTAGTCAGTAAATTAAAAAGCAAAATTTTCTTTGATTTAATTAAAAACTTTCCTATTTACCGACAAAAATTTTTATCACTAAATTTAGCGACTAAAATTTCAGTTGGTAAATTATAAAGAATTTGTTTTAATTTACCGACAAAATAATCTGTCGGTAAATAAAAATTTTGGAGGGAAATTTCCCTCCAAATTTTCATTTGATGTTCAAAAAAAATTACCGACAGAAATTTAGTCGGTAATCAGTCGGTAAATGAAAATTTTGGAGGGAAATTTTCCTCCAAAATTTTCATTTGATTTTTAAAAAATAAAAAAAAATTACTGACAGAAATTTAGTCAGTAATCTGTCGGTAAATGAAAATTTTGGAGGGAAATTTCCATCCAAATTTTCATTTGAAAAATTTACCGACAGAAATTTAGTTGGTAAATGGAGTAAAAAAATGTATAAAAATGCTCCTCCTCATTATTTTTTTCCCACACTTCTTCTCTTTCCCTTTTCTTATCTTTCTTTTTTCTTATCTTTCTCTATATTTCTCACAAATAAAATTTCTTTTTTTTTCTTTCTCTTTTAACTATTTCTTTATTTTCTTTTTCATCACTTAATATTTTCATACTCTTTAATACCTATATACTCTTTGTTTCATATTCTTTTTTTTTTCTATTTTATTTCTTAAATTTCAAACCCT